>VZTF01009280.1:701081-831527 GCA_013397755.1 Cnemophilus loriae | reverse complement strand
AGCTCTCTGTTGCCACCACAGTCATATCTCATGGAAAAAACCAAAAAATTCCCACTCCCTGCTTTGTTTAGGCCCCTCAGGAGAGCACAAGATGGCGGCGGGGGGAACTCGTGTGGGCGGGCACAAGATGGCTGGAGGGGGCGGGAACTCATGTAATAAAATGTTGGGATGTGCCCACACGCTTGCTGAGGTGGAAGGTTCTGTTCTCTTGTCCTTTGGAAGCTCTCGGGTGGCACCACAGCCGTGTCTCATGGAAAAAAGCAAAAGATTCCCACTCCCTGCTTTGTTTAGGCCCCTCAGGAGAGCACAAGATGGCCCGAAGGGGCAGGAACTCGTGTAATAAAATGTTGAGAAGTGCCCATACACTCCCTGAGATGAAGGATTCTGTTTTCTTGTTCTTTGGAAGCTGTCTGGTGGCACCACAGCCGTATCTCATGGAAAAAGCAAAAAATTCCCATTCCATGCTTTCTTGAGGCTCCTCAGGAGGCCGGGGAAGTGCTTGGCAATTTTTTTTTGTGTGTGTCTTTAAATGTAGAAAAACCTGTTTGGGTTAAGGTGGTGGGATGCTGCTTTTGAACCTGCTGTTCTGTTCCTAGTTCCTCTTGCTACACACCGAAATTATCTTTTGATAATTTCATTGGGAACCAATGCCAGTCTTGTGATACAGTGTCTGTCTGATCTCTTTCGGATAAATATTCTTTACAAGCTACATGCCTATGACACAATTTCTGAGAAAGACCCCAGCATGCCTTATGGCTTTTATGTGAGAACCCAGAATACATTTACAGCTTGTAAAGGGTTCATTGTGTTCCAAAATATTAATATTTTTGGCTCTATATGAATTTTTTGGTAATTTTATTTTCTTGCGGTTGCTGGATAAAGTATTTCAACAATGAGTGGAGCCAGCTGGCTCTTTGCCCTCGTGGGTTTAAATGGTTCCCTGACCTCTTTGGTGTTGTCTGGAAATTGACTTGTGTAAACACCCTGGAAATAGTTAATGGAACTCTCACACCACTGGGCACTTACTATTCTTATTAGAAAATAAATGCAGAAAGGTTTTGACTTCAGCTGAGTGGTTTATAGGCGGTGTGTTTGAATGTTTAATTACTAGACTTTTTAAAAAAAAAACCAAAGGACCGAAAACCCTTACATATTTGACTACGTGAAGACTATCTACATTTGTTAGTCATTTTAGAAGTACTAAGCACCTCTGTTTGAGTAAGAGGAGAATAAAACCTCCTTCTGTAGTTCTAAAATAGCAATTAATACTGCTCTTCTGGGCCTCTGAAAATCATTAAAGTATCAACAAATGGAATATTTCACTTACATGCCATTTCTTGATTCTCTAATTGATAATTAAGCTCGCAATTAAATCAGCTGGCTCTCCTATCACACCCATAAATGCTTACTCATTGTCCTACTTAATTAACTCCTGCTGCTTAGTCACATTTATCTCAGGAGCCTTCTTATTTCTTTGATGCTTTCCGTGAAAAAGATAATTTGTTAATGAAACAATCAAATTCGTAGTTGTCTGTGTCAGGGCTTAAACTACACTAGAATTTGTCAAGGGAGATGAAACTCCTCATACTAACAGTGTGAAAACAGAACTTTAGAATGTTCAAGTCTTTTGCGCTTATTTCTCAGATGAGAGAATGTAGACTGAATCTTAGTCTTAAGTCTTATTAGGCTCTTAGGAGCACAGGGCAATATTAGAATTGCACTATGAGAAAAAAGTGAAATAGGATTTTAATGAGCTAATAATGACACTGAATGTCAGGAACACAGATCTATTGAGATTCCAAAGTCTTTTGCGCAAAGTCTGGACCTTGTAGCTACATACAACTGCGTTTGTCATCACGTAACAAATGCTGAAGTAGATCCTACATCACTCAATGTCTCATCTTTAAATAGAATCAAGTCTCAATACTTGGTGCTTTTAAGATGGGTAAATTCTATCTGGGTGTGGCCATAAATGCTGAAATTCCAATTCTTCCAGTGGTCTTCTGATTAGGAATTATCCAATTATTCAGCTGTTCAGTAGTGCTGCTGTTGAACAAGAACTCACAACTGTTGTTCAAGAATTTACAACCTGTCCATATCTTGAGAGCTGCAGATTAATATCTGGAGTTTGAGATACCTTTCACCCGTGTTAGGCATCACCCTGCCCCTGGGGAAGCGGTTTGGGTTTTTTACAGCCCCTGTACTCCTTTTTCTCGGTCAAAAGAAGTACTTGAGGTGCTGCATTCTGATGCAGGCTGGGTACTGATAGGGATTAAAACTAACCAAGGGGAAAATGAGATGCTTTAACCCAAATACAGTTTTCTGTGTAGGTGTACAAATGCTTCCACCAGCACATGATGGGGCAATGCACGAGGGCTTGGAGGAGGGCAGTGCTTGGTGCTAGGTCCAGGTATTTCCAAGGTTTTAGGATGTTGCATTGACACAAACACAGGTGGTATTGCTCTGTGAAATAAACCAGGGAACCAAATAGGCTTAAATAGGCTCTGGAGAAAGTCAGCTCACTGTTTTAATCGCTTTCACAGAACAGCTCCACAAGCACTTGTGCTTCTGCATGGAGGCAGCAGACAGGAAAAGGTGATGTGAGCTGAAATGAGCAACCCAGGGTAGGTGGACATCTTAATCCTCTACTGCTGCAGAAGACTCTGTACAATACAGTTTTTGTTTTGTTAATGTTTGCGTTCAAAATCTAAGTTAATTTTTGGTTTTCTGGAAATCTCACATGTCTGCTCTGATACTAGAATGTTAAGGCTTTGTATATTGCTTGTTTATGGAGAAGAGTATCCGGATGAGTACACAAAAGCTTTCTGTGTCACAGTTTGAAGTTGCTTGAAGGAAACAAACCCATTTTCTTTTGAGTTCTTTGTAAGGATTTGTGAGTGTTGTTTATGAGCATCTCCACTCCCACGGAATGTGCTGAGATTTGAGTCTACGTGATACTCAGATTCAAGTGTTAAAGAATTGTTGCTAAATCAACCTTTGTATTGTGTACCTGTTTTCTGAACACTTGTGAAGCAAACTAGCAAAAGTCTGGTGTAACAGAAACTGGTTTTGTTGTGGAGATGATGGTTACACAGAGTAATTCTTTCTTTATGGGAGCAGCTTCTGTAGCACAGGGGGCTGTGCAGCTTCTATAGCACAGGGTCCTGCTGGGAGAGACGTTTGTAAATGCTGCTTTCTGTGTGGAAATTCAGACAGGGCAGTGTCACACGTGTGCTGTGAGCAGCACATGCTCTCAACTGGGGCAATTACCCCACAGTTCTGTTGCTGAACCTGTATGTGACCAGTAAGTCCCAAACATTCCTGTGGTACTAAGGCTTTTGCTGGATGTCTGGCAGCTCTGTAGAGGCCACTGGCAGTGCTCTGACTGGGCTGTTCGGCTGGAAAAGTGGAACAAATGCCCTCCACTGACGGGAGATAACAGCACTGAGGGAGGGGGAATGAAGATGTCCCTAAGGAAACTCCCAGTGGGGTGCACCAGTCTGTGTTCTCTGTGTTTCTCAAGGCACCTTCACACCCAGCACTGCCATCTTCACATCTAAAATTTGAAGAGCAGCTTCGTTATTTTCTTTCAGCTGCACTAATCTTGTGTCTTCCCCTCCACATCAGCAATGTCAGAACCTCTGAAAGCGAAGTTCTCTGCCGAGGTGTTTGTATATCCATTCGTGTATCTGTTCTTAGGCTTTTGCACTGAAAATGTTTACCAAAAAATGTTAGTTAGTACTGGCAGTTTTGTGTTTGCTGCTCCACAGTTTGCAAGGTGAGGTGTGGAAGTCTAAAAGATGAGTATTTGAGCATAACTTCAGTGTCTTTTTGTAATGTTTTTACATAATATTTCAGATGTAGGCAGCCTGAGACTGCCTTGTTATGATTACTGTGATTTAAGTAATGAAGTCCCATTGATACAGACTCTGGTTTCATTTTAAAAAACCCTGCTAAAGTCGATCACGTCAAGAATATGTTAATTGGAGTTCCTGAATTTCCATTTATGAACATAATCCAACAGCCTGGTTAGAATCATTATATGTTGTGGCAAAATTTAGAACTCTCATCTTATTGTGGCTGTAATTATCCAGTGGCTTTTGAAACAGTGAGGGCATGTTTGTTTTCTCAATGATAATATGTTCCTTTTTTATCCATAAAATGGCACTTACAGCTACAGCTTTATGCAGATTTCTGTGCTTGAAAAATTCAGTAATTCCTGGAATTTTATTTGGTTTTGAGCAGATTCATTCCTTTTTATTAAAAATAAAGATTTACATGAGAGACTGCTTTACAGTAAACCTGATGGATACACTTATATTTCTACTGCACCTGGTAGAAGAAGTATACATGCCCTCCAAACAAAATTGTTTGTTCTATGGACATGGAGACCTTTGTCACTTTCAAACTGGAGATGGTGTTTTCATTAAAATCCCTGAGCCCCAGGCGTTGTCTCAGAGCACAGCTCCCCAGTTCTGGCTGCAGAGAGCTTGCAGAATGCTGCCCTGATGCAGTTTCAAAGAATACGGCCACCACTTGTAGCCACTGGAAAAATTTCATGGAAGTGCCAACGTGCAACACTCAACAGAGCTCTCCTGCTGGTATGAGAAGCACCTAGGCACCATATGAATTAAAGATGAAGGAGAAAGACACAATTTTGAATTTTGTTGCATTGTATAAAGTGAAATCAAACTCTTCATGGTCTTTGAAAGTATTTTTTGTTTCGATACAGCGCATGTTTCAAATCAGAAAACGTCTCCTTTTTTCCTTTTGCCTGAAAGGCAGGAGGTCTGGGACATTTTAATAGCTTTCTTAGCCTACTCTGCAAATATATTATTGCTACATAATAGTTTCTTTGCATGAGAATTGCCTAAATGATTCAAAAAGGATTGAAAAATATATTTCAAGTTTTAATTTTATGCACAGAACATTAATGAGCAGTGCCCCTTAGAGACTTGCTGTCAGTTTAACATATTCACAATAATCTCAACACAGATGTTATTCCATCTAAATCCTTTTAGAGGGAAGAAACCAGTAATTTTTCCTTAGAGAATGTCAGAAAATATGTTATTGTTGAAAATTACATTTTGATCCCAGAATGCTATGTAAAAAATCATTGCTAGGAAGAATAAGTAGCACATTGTTTGTGAGGTAAAATGCATGTGAAACTTTCTTCAGCCTCCTGTAAATTTTAAAACAAGTGAATGTTCTGTTAGTCTCATGCAATTTTGCTTCCCTTGAGGGTGACTGCAGGCAGTGATGGGATATCAGCATCTAATTGTATTCTAATTTAAGAGATTATTTGTTATAAGTTCAGATTTCTCTATTTGTGGCCATCACACGATGAAGTTATTGTCTCTTTTGGATACATTTTCCTCTGCATTCTCTGAGCATATAAATTAAAATACTTGCTGGAAAGAAGGTATATACTTGGAATAACAGTTTTTGTTGGAAAATGCTTTAAGTACTCTTTCTGTTTTGTGTTCGGTGATATGCCTATGTTTTCTTTTTTCTCTTTAAAGCACTCTTGTTGTACTCTGCTTGCTTGGTCTTGCCTGAGAACAGCTCTGAAATGATGCTGGTACTATAAAAATGATAAGACTGTAAATATTATGTTGCTCAGTATTGGAGGAAATATTTTCTGTTCCTCTTAATCTTAACGGAGGTTGGTCTCCAGTGGAGAAGCTGTAGCCAGTTCCCTGGATAGACCCCAGCCATATGGGAGTGGTGCGTAGGTAATGTGAGAGAGGACATTTGGGAAGGTGTTGGATGACTCAAAGCAATGGTTCTGCAGTTTTCCCAGGTTCTAAGAACGCTTCTGGGACTGCATAAGTAAAAGAATCATAGTTGGGAGTGGAGTACAGAGTGCACCACCAGTTCTGTGCAGAGAGAGCTGGTTGGAATAAATCCCATCAGGTTTTTCGGAGGCTGTTTGGAAGAGGAGGAGGGTGAAACATGAGGGTGCAGCTCACCCATGACCAAAAGCAGGAGAATTGCCAGTTCCAGTCAAAGAAATGTTTCAACCTCTTCTTGGGAAAGAAAGAGCTCCTTACAGCCACTTTGTGGTTACTTTGACAGAAGGAAAAGTTGCAGTTACGTAACACACAAAGTGGGATCTCGGTTTCGAGTCTATTTTATGAGCCCTGATGCACAGAATGGCAGGGATGATGACTCGGTGAAACTTCAGGATACTGCAGTGGAATATCCTTTATGAAAATGTATTTATTTTGCAGAAGCAGATATCTTGATCTCCAATAGTTTTTAATTTCTCTACTTTGCCATTAAGAACAGTACAGAGAAAATCTCTGTTTAGATGATGATAGAAAATAGCTGCAAAACTGTAAGCAAACACGAAAAAGACAAAATTTCCAAACATTTGCTTTAAATAGGATATATTTTATTTGAAGTAACAAGCCTGGAGAATGAAATCCCATTCTGTTGTAGAATACAAAGAGAAAGGAATGCATTCAGCAGCAATCTGTTGTTTTAATAGCAGCTATGGGAGGTCTTGGGATTTAAATTATTCACACTGTCATACTCATGTCTAGGCTCATCCTATTTTATACTTAGCTGCACTCAAAATGCTCAGTTTTTAGATGTATGCACTATAGGTAATGTTGCCATAGTGAAAATGGTTGTACACTGCTGTAGTAGGAAAAAACATAAATCTATTTTCCCAGCATCAGTAGTATTGATGGGAAAATATAGGATGTTGGTATTAAATGTAGGTTAGGATTTTGTTGCTTTTGTTTATCCTGAAAGTAGAAAATATTTCTTGTTCATTATAGATTTGGAAAAATGGGTTTATTGTTATTAATTACTTTATTCAAGGTTTGGTAGCTTTCTTTGATCAGATTTGCTGCTCCTTATCTAAACTGCACCTTTAAAATCAACCTGAATGGGTTCATTCCTATGAGGAAAATCTGTGTTTAAATAGGTGGTGTAACATGATATATGCAATAAAAAGGCAAATGATTAAGCACCTTAATGTATCTATAGACTTTGGTTTAATAGTTCTTTGACTAACCTGGATTATGACATATAATTTGACACGTACACATCCCAATTCAATCAAAACCTCTTTCAGTAGCATCTTAAATAGTACCCACTCATGCAGACTTGCACATTAAAGTAATTATGGAGGAGGGGGGAGTTGTAAGAACAGAAAGAAAGTTTACTCTTCCTCTTTATAGTGAAAACAAATGTGTTTTTCTCCGGAATCTGCCAAGCCTGTGTTTTAATGATTTAACAGATGGAGTTGGCACATGTGAACCTGGAAGATGCATCTGTCTGATTTTTCCAGTCTGAGGATTTTTTAACTGCATTAATGGCACAGACAATGGTAAAATATCACCTCCCCAGGCTGCTTTGCTCTCCTAACACATAATGTCTTTTAAGGAAAAAAAAAGTGATAGGAGACTGGGGTGAGCAAAAGGCCAGAGAAATGAGGATTTGAAAAGTTTAATATTTTCTGTCTTCACTGCATTAAGCTTTTAAGCCTTTCACTTTGAATTTCATGTGTATATGGTGTGGAAACAGAAATTCTACCCAGGCAACATTATGTGTGATATCAGGGTTCTGTTAATTAATGGCTTTTAATAAATACCGTTTAAATAAGGAGACCAATAGCCACCAGTGCTTTGTCCTTTGTAATTGAAATGGAGTGTTGCTTTTCCAATTTGATGATTTTTTGGGGTTAGTTCTTGCAAAGGTTCTGCTCATATATAACTTTAGATTTAGCAATCACATTTAGTCACTTGTACTGCTCATTCAAGCAGGCAATGCAGATGCTTAACTGTTTGGAATGAGGGCCTTAATTTGAATTTCTTTTGGACTGGAATCCTTAACACTCACCTGGATTTTCTACTGAAGCCAGTGGAATACCTTCCTGTGCTAAAATCCTGAAGTCTCTTGGTTATTTGCACTGAGCTCTGGGATGACACTGCTTAAGCAGGACCAGATGACCCAGTGGGGTCCTTTCCAGCCTGACCCATTCTGTGGGTCTGAAATGCCTCAGCAGTTCACAGGAGTGGACTAAATTCCAGGCTCTTTGTACTTCTGCAGGTGTCTCTAAGAAAGTTCCCCTTCTGAGGGAAGTATTGTCCAAGGGCCAGGTCAGTACTCATGTGAGCTGCCCAGCTGGTTGCTTTAACACTACAGATAAGTGCTCTTGCTTGTGGAAGGGTCCCTCATTCTGTTTGTCAACGAAAGTGTTGTGGTAAAATGAAATTCATCTGCTCTGGGCTGTGAACTGTCCAGGACTTGCTTGAACAGCACTGTGCTTTGTGGTTCACTTCAGTTGTACTTTACTACTGCTGAGAAAAAAGATTTCAAGAGGAACATATTTCATTGTTAATGAAATTAGCACAGCTTTTCTGTCTGACATTGAACAAATTTAAAATGACGGTGAAAAGGGCAGAAAAACTATTGCAAGTGCTCCAGAGTTTGTTTTATTTTTTGCTGAAGGAAAAGGTCTAGTGATAGAGCTGTAGATCAGAAATGACTGCAGTGATGTGCTTCACTTATCTGTGTATCTATCTTTGATTCCACACATAGCACACCAGGATTTACTGACTGGTCTAATGAGGGATGGTACCTCTGTCTATGAAATTTGCCTGGCCAATGTTATTAGATTACGAGTTTTCAGAAAAATCTATTCAAAGTCCATGCAGATGCCCCACCTGCACTTCCTGGTAAAAAGGGGAAGGAGGTGGAGCTTGTGGTTCTACAGCTGAGTTGTGTTCTTTCTTCCATCTCCTTCCTTCTCTGTAATACTCCAGTCTTGGTGTCATGGACCTCTTTGAGACTCTTAAATTATTGAAACACATTAGGTAAACTTATTAATTGAGGCTGCTTCTCCATTTCCTGGCATTTGTATAGCTTATGTTGCCTTTTTTTATGTGTCTAATAATGAGACACTTGCTCTGGGCTATCAGCCATTGTAGGATTCACAACCCTTTGCAGGTGCCTCTTTCATCTGACAACAGTTTAGGCTGCCAGCTTCAAATAAATTCGTAGCTTCAGGTTGTAGTTAGGTGGGCTCAACACTACTTTTGCTGTCTGTCGTGTAAGTACGTAAATAAAAGGGTTTCAAAATGCCCTCTCTTAGTTTTAGAAAAAGACTTGAGCCAGTGCAGAATCAGACACATTTATTTCAATAGTCTTATCCCTGATTCATGTTAGGTAGAAACAGAATAAATCTCTTCATTTTTAGAGAATCAGAGAAGAGTGCTGAGAAACTCCTGCATTCAGAAGCAGTCGAGTCCCAGAAAGGAGGTGCCAATTTTCTGCAAGCCTGGGATACTGAAAATATCACTACATTAACCATAGCAGATATTGCTGTTTGTTTTCTTAATGCCCTTTTGTATTTTAACAAATGGCTGTAATGATTTTCATCCTCGTTTTAAGGTTTGATTAATTGGTTCATTGTGTTCTTTCTTCAGAAGGAGATGTGTTACTGATATCCCTTGGTATGGGTGACATGTGGGTTCTAGCTGAAATGATAGAACGTCCTTTCATTTAGCAAAACAAAAATATGCTTGGCACTCTGTTCTTTGCTACTCTTCCAGCCAAATTTAATTTGTGAGGGTGATGTGGCTTCTTTGTCATTGGCTATGGTGACAGAACTTCATCTGGGTGAGATCCTTCATGCTTGTGAGGTGAGGTCCGTAGGGTGGCAGCAAGAATGACAGAGGTGGTGTTTTCTCTCTTCTCTTCTGCCAAAGTGTTTAATGTTGCAGCTCAAATCAGCCAACAAATAGAAAAGGATGGAAATACCTGAAAACATGAAAATGCTCTACTCTGTATACAGACTTCTTTCCTTCTTTTCAAATTTTCTGCTTGGTATTTTTCTTTTAAAAATTCTGCTTTTTATTTGGAGATAATCTTATAAGATACTATAAGGTGAAATCTGTGTTAAGGGAAATTGCCTTGAAATGCAGCAATAGAAATGACTTACATTCTCCAGGATTCAAGCAGGTTAAGAAACTGGATGATTCCAGAGTTTTTCCACATGCTTTGCTGTATGTGAGAATACATCCACCATGAGCCTTCATTTCAACCCCAAACCTTCTCTCAACACATTGAACCCTGTGATGAATGAACATGGTGCTGCTTGTATCCTACGGACTGTTTCTTCCACGTGTGCTTGTCACAGCACTGTTAATGATGGGTGATTATTTTAGGAATCTTTGGAATGTCGTGTACATTTTGCCTCCCCAACAAACTCCAAATTGCAAGACTGTTGCCAGTTCAGGAATTTTTATTAGCTTTTGATTTCTTATTATTTTATTTTGGACACTGATAGGTCGGATACTTTATTCATTCGACTGTCGGTTTCTACTCTGTAGCTGAGATGAATTCCATCTTTCAGAGAAAAGAATTTCTCCAGTATTGAAGGATGTTCCCATGTAAAAATATTAACCACATCATGCAAGCTGAGTATAGATCATATAAATTTAGTGCCTGGTCTAAAACCGATGAATTTAAAAACTGCTCAGGACGCAGGTGCTGCCTCCTGACCCTAAGCTGTCTGGTTTGGAATTTGCAAGTGTGTCCTGGGTAAGCAGAGGTTGTGTTGCCAATTTTAAGAAACTTTTGAGAGATCACAATTTTGTATCAGTGTATGTGCGCATATGTCGCTGGCGGTTGTTGTTAGGAAACTGTTTGTACTCAAGCATGGATTTAGATTTTTTTTTCCTCAGTAATCTGTTGATTAATTTTTTCCAAGGAATAGAACAATTTGTGTGGAAAAAGAAAAGGTTAGTCAGTATGCAAATGTAACTACCAGCTTCCATGATCTTATAAACCTCATTTTTTAACAAACTGATTAGAATGACAGCTTGGCCAAGCCAAGTTTAAAGTGGATAAGTTTATGCCCCACATATAATCTACAGTGATAGGATTCTTCTGAAATAAGAAATGAGGTTTTCTTTTAAATAGCATGGTAGTTATAGTACAAAACTATTGTTGGGAATAACTTTGACGATTAACACCAATGCAAGATAAACTTAATTCTGCATCAATATTTGTAAAAAATATATCAAAACACAGGTACTGTGACTGGCAGTGCCCTAAGGCAGCTTAGACAAGGTGCCAGTGGAAGATAAGAGGGTCAGACTGACCAATCCATGAAGTCTTTCCTGAATAATTTGAATGAGATTTGTCTTTCACTGGGATCACATAGCACAAGAAGGGAGTCAGCCAATAGAAGCTTTAGTACTAAAGTGTGGCTGATGTAAGAGAAATGAACAACTCTTCCATTGTGACACTGCTGGTTGCCATCTCTGTGGTGGTAAACACTGGGAGAAGATAAACACTCTCTGTAGCACAAAGTGTGACTGAATGCCTTTAAGGACTAGAAAGTGCTAAATAACCTCTCATCACTGTAATCACTTGACTGGGTAGGAAATTTTTTAATGAAGGTCATAGGACTGGAAAAATATCATAGATGATAGTGGAAGTGGCATGTTCTGCTCCTCCTGATTTGGGTTTTTTGCAAAAACTGTCTCTGCAACCAGTATCTTTTTCCTTGGGAGAAAATACTTCAGCACAGTAATAGTAACAGAATCTTAATGTACTCTGTGGTATCAGATGGTGAAGAGTGGTGGTTTTTTAAAGCAGTGGTTGGTGTAAAAAATCAGAATTTAAGGACTTTCTCTGTGTCAGTTGTTTTTGTAATTTTGTTTGAATGCCTTTAATCCTGTTCCCACTGTGTAAAATAAATCACTGGTATAATTACTGGTGTTCCTAAAGGCTGGTTGTGACCTTTAGAAACTGGGCCAGAGAAAATAGTCAGTTTGACTGTACATTTCTTTTTGAAAATGTAGTCTTTGTTGGATTTTCTTGTGAAGTAGTCAGGAATTGCAGTCCAGTTACATCTAGACCCTACACACTGGTTGCTTATCCCTGTAATGACGATAAGAAGCTGCTTGGGTGACTTTTTGTGGGCATGAATCAAATGATTTATTTGTCCTTGTTTGAAACAGGAAAAACGGTGAGTGGGGGGAAAAGCCAAGCAGCTCAGTTAAGAGATTAAGCTTTCATAAGAGGCTGGGATGAAGCCATACAATAAATTTTAGGCTGATGACCTTTCAAAGAGAGGCTTGGAAGGAGAGCAGAGATTAGAGGTTTGGCTTCATATCCACGTAGAGTTGCTTAGTGTAATCCTATAGGGAGTAAGTGATTGCTTGCAAGGGTATTGTGGACTGAAAAAAGAATATGATTTATGGAAATTTTGTTAATATTTTTAGTTTGGAAGATTAGCTGGACTCAAAGAAGCTTGACCTCTCATCTGTAACTGTAGAAGTTGGAAGAAAGTTTATTCAGCTGAAACTTGGTTGTTTTTCAGTTCTGGTTTTTTATAGAAGAAGAAGGAGTTGTCCACTGCTGTCCAGAAGATGATAATCAAGAGTAAGAGATAAATCACAAGTTAAGTATTCAAGAGTAACAGATCTGAGGCAAGATGACATTCAGTTTTCAGAGGTGGCTGAGTTCTTTTATTGTGCAGCTTGAAATACTGGAGGTTGTAGTGCTGAGACCACATTGATTTCACAGCCTCCCAGCTCTGCTTCCCCTGGGCACGCTGGCATGGGACCATGCTGGTGATTCCTGTAATTGTCTCAAGTTGTGTGGACTCTCATTTTGGTCTGCTGTTTTCTGCTGTTCCAAGGACTCAGTTTACATTTACACTGGCTCATTACACAAGACTACCTTTAATATACATTAAGACTCCTTATACTGTAATTTGAGAGATGCTTTGTTGTTCTTTTCCTAATTGGTGCAATGAGAGCAGTCTGCAGAGACATCAATATTAAACATCAGAAGAGAGTTTTTGAAGTGGAGCATGCATCTGATGAGCCACGTGAGAGCGTTGCAGGGAAGGAGGTCTATGCTGGCATTAATAAATGAAAACAGCCCGCCCTGTTTGAACAGAGAGACAGCTGAAACATTTGTATCCTTGGTGATTTGGATGCTGGCAGAGAAGTTTTGTTTGTCAGTCCTTTGACTTCAGACACTGTCTTACAATTTTCACTCAGAATATGTACCAAAGAAAAAGGAAGGCAAAGTCTGTTTTTTATTTCTTTACATGTTGAGCAGGAAGACAGTGACTTGTATTCAGACACATCATGTTGTTACCTTACACAGTGTAATCCTATGAAGTGTGATAGGTCTTGAAAGATAAAAAAGTCTCTGTGGGACAGTCACTCTTGGGAAATTCACTTTTCAGTTTGTATCATGGTTCTCCAAGTCAACTCAGAGCTGCAGAAATCCCAACATCTGTGGTGCATGCTCTTACTTTTTAAAAATAAAATATAAACTTAAGCAGTAGGAGTCCTGTTCCTGAGCTGAAATGTATTAGCTTTGTCATAGTGTCATTAATATTTTGTGTTTCTCAGCACATGCTGAGTGTTGCTCTGTGAGGTTTGGAATTTGTGCTTCACAGAGACTCAAGCAAATGTTGCCTTCAGTTTCTGTGTTATGTAAATTCATTCCTTTTGTATCACTTTTTCCTGGAAAATTTTGCTATCATTTGTAGCTTCTAGGAGACCCAGGCTCAGAGTAAAGTGCAAGGGGAGAAGTGAAGTTGTCATCTGATTTTGCACGAAAGGCTTGCGTGCGTGAATTTTAGACTCAGCACAAAACCATAAGGCCTTGAAATTTGCTTAAGTCACATATCTGCACAAAGCTCTGCAGAATTTAGTGAAGTCTTTTTACTCTGAGTTCGTTGCGTAATTTGGAGGTTTAATTACACTCATGAAACTGCTGAGGTTATAATTCACCATGTTTCCTTAGCTGCAGGTGAGGCAAGGGGAGGCTGCAGAAAGACTTGTCGTAAGACTTTTACTTGATATGCTGAGATCTTCTGTGTTTTTCCCGTGACAGCTTGTCTGCCAGGTTACATTCCTGAGCTTCAAATATCCCTGCAAGCTAGACATCTCTTGAAACCTGACCCATTTATTCCGTTCCTACTCATCACATTTTGGTGAGGAGGCTCACATCTAACTTTTCTGCACAGGAAAAAGTTGGAGGAAAACACATTTTACATTAATTTTCACTGAGGGGGGCAGAAAAGCTGTTCTGCAAAGTGGAAATTTTCTGATGGAGCGCAATTTGTTCAAATCTCAGGATGCTGCAAATAATAAGCATGAGAAGAATGGAAACCAGTAAGAACAAACTTACCACTTTTATGAAATCTGCTTTGTGGTGATGGAGCGAAGCAAATTCAATTTGCAAATTCAAATCTGGTCCTAAAACCATATTGAGTAAAATAAACAAATATTGCTGTATTGAAACATTTTAATAAAACCTGAGCATCCTAAGCATCATGACTTCTGCCTAAATGGAAGACCTTAAGAAAATCTCACTGTTCTGTTTAAGGTTTTCAGATTCAGAAAGAGCTTAAATGAAATTTAGCCTGTTGCAGGATACCCTGCAGAATGTATCTGTGTCTGTGTGCACTGGAATGAGTGTGTAACTGCGGTGGAGGCTCCCTTTAGCCAGCTCTCTCCACATGGGTGAATTTCACCTGGGCTGTCTCATCCCAGAAGGCAGCAACAGCTGGTGGTGTTATGTCAGAAAATGGGAAATAACTTCAGAGACTCAAAGTCTCTCTCTGACTTCAAAGCTAGATATACAAGACAAGTGAGGGAATGGCAGATTGCAACAAATCAGTCTTTGATTAATCTCTCCTGGGCCGTTCAAACAAATTTGCAATTTTTACTAAATACAAGCTCGGTGTGCTTCATTGATGAGAACAGCATGTATCTTATTTTTATGCCCAGATCTCACTGCAAGCTAATGCCACCTGGCATCAGTGCTGTCTTCAAGCTTTTCTTCATTCAAGTCTTGATTTTGCAGCTGCTGATGCTTTTTGAGTGCCCCCTCCTCAACTGATTCCGTAAACTTTTCTTATGAGCTGCAGAAAGCAATGCTCCCAGAAGGAATAGGATGGCATTTCGTGTGTGATGAGCCCTCAGCTGGCTCTTGGAAGGAGCTGAACTTAGAGGTTTCTCTTTGACTCTTCACATCTTGTTCTGTAGCTTCAAAACCAGCAGTGGTGAGAGACTGGTTTTTAAATGCCCCTCAGGCTTCTGAGGGAGAAGTTGATGTAGTTCTGGAAAGAGCTGTGCTTTGTTCCTGTGAACCCTTTTCCCGTGCGGCTCCTTCCTTAGCCGGGCTGGGCTGCCGGGTTCAGCAGGGCCACGTTTTTCCATTATCCTGTGGAACAGCTGTGCTGCTGGAATAAGCTGCTGGTGGGGTTTTGTTAACACTGTGCTCTTCCACGTCTCACCTCAAGGCTGGACAAATAAAATGGCATTAGTAATGTTATCTGATGCAACTAACAGTTCCATGCCAAGTGGAATATCTCTTGAATTATCAGTTTGTACAGCTGTGGTGCAGCTATTATGAAAGATCCCTAAGGATTTTCTGTAGGCAATGTGAACAAGGATGGCACTTAAATTTAGCATTCAGGCATAGTCCAACTGCCACTAAGAAATAAAGGTCAGTATAGAAACTGGAGTGAAATGTGAAGGCTAAATTAGGAAGAGAAAGGTCCACAGGCGAGTAACAGCACTGTTCTGACCATCTGATGAAGACAGACATAAGCATGTCTACATGCACACATTTGCTTTTCTGGTCTGTGCAGTGTTTTTAAGTGGATCTTCAGTTCTCCTAGGAAACCATCATTAGGCTAATTGAAATGCTACCTTTAAAAGCAACAAATGTCATGATACATCTTTAAAGGCTTTCAAAGAATCGAATGACATTCATGCTGGGAAATAAGGTACAGTCTATATAAACATTTCAAGCACTGTGAAATAAACTATAAGTGTTTCCAAAGTCAGTAGACTTTGTATTTTAAACTGAGTTTAAACTTGTATTTTAAACTGAGTTTTTAAATGATTTTACAGTGGTTCCCAGCAAGGTGAGGGTAGAAGTAGGACTCAGTCCCAGAGAAGTGAATTTTTTTCTAGGGAATATTTAGCAGTGGGAATTCTTTGGTTCTCTTTAGAGAGCAAATGGCTCACAGAATAGTTACTACCACTATTTGTGTCTTGTCAATTGAGATAATGTTCACCTTCTCATTAAATAAGAACATGCAACTAGAAGTCTGTTATATCTTTATGGAGCTCCTTCTCTTGTTGAATGTTTTACTCATTCACACCAGGCAGCCAAGTTCTCTAGTACATATGTGTGCTTTAAGATAAAAGATGCATATGTTAGAAAGAGATTTGGCCAACAGTCAGGGAAATTTGCTGAAAAGGCTGATTCTTTTTACTTATCAAGAAGTAAAAAATAGTTCTAACAATAGCCTGATATAACTTGGCTGTCATGGTGGTATTTGGGGAAGAACTTGGGGTTTGTAGGCTGTTGACGACTGTCCTTCTGAACCGTGTTAGAGGGGATTAAAGGAGAAAACCTTTGGTCGTAGCACCTTTTTTCTAATCATGGGATGGAAATGGCATTGTCCTTCTTCCGCAAGACCAGCAAAACACTGGTTTGGCTTCCTCTGAGGATAAAACATGGGCCCACTTTGTAAAATAATGTGTTTATTCTTGGAAAGTCCTAACTTTTGCTTAATGGCTTGAAAATAGACACACATTTTAATCAAATTTGGTCCATTTTTTTTCCTACAGATGGTGCTATTTTCCCATGAAAAATCTGAAGTTTGAAAAATCAAATTACTTCAATGCCAATTCATTTTTAGCCCAGAGGAGAAAGCCAGGATGTTGCAAGGACTGTTAGACTATGAAGCAGTGTTGCTCTGGTTGTGGATGGAAAGCAAATGGAAGCTCCCCAGTTCCAAAGCTGTTGCTCTCTATTTTGTCCCACCAGCCTCTCAATCTGAGCTCTGAAGTGCTGTCACATACTGGAATAGGTTCATACAGTGCTGGGATTTATTTCTGTGAAACCAAGTTTTGTTATTAAGTGCTCATGCATGCAAACAAGTGGAAAATGTGGCTTCCAGAGCTTTCCGGGTTTTTGTATTTCTGAATCTGTTTTATGCCTCATTCTTTGTCATGACCCACTCTTTTATTGCTTTTGAAATATCCTGTAGTCAAAGCAGGGGAGGTGAGTGTTCATTCACCAACCCAGGAACTAAACAAATCCGACTGTTCTCTTGAGGTATGAGTTTTATGTATTAAATGCAGTAAACGGACACTGAGCACTGACAGGAATCTTGTGCTGCTCACTCCTTCTCACTCTCCTTTTACGACCTCACAGGACTTAGGTGATGGTCAGCCTGATCATCTCTTTCCAATGATGCATTCTCACTCTACCTTTTTCTTTTCCTGCTGACAGACCATTGATTCAGCGTGCTCCTCTCAGGAAACTATCTGCAGCTATTTCTAACACATAACACAACGTGACTGATCCAGCTCGTTTCACAAGATGTGACTGCTGTGTTAGGCAGGTATAAAATTATCCGTGAGGACACTCCTTGTAATAACAGCCTCTTGCCCCACTTGTGCCACTCAGTACTTTTTCATTTCTGGCTTGTCTTGAGTATAAGTGGATCTTGCAGTCTCCTGGATTGCCACTCATACAGAGAGCTATTATTTGGGGAAAAAAGGAATTTGATGCCTGTACTAAAATGTCCCCCAAAAGTTTTTACATTTTAAGTCAAAGTAAATTCTAAAAAGGCAGCAACAGCCCATATTGTGTTTTCTGTCACTTTCTGAAAATCCCATTCCTGGTGTGTGCTGGGAACAGGTCTTGTTGCTGCTGATTCAGGCTCAGTCTGAATCAGAAATTTGTCAGGAGAAATTTCCGAGATGGAACCTGAAATGTCAACAAGGCAGGACTGATACTGGGAGGAGTCGCCCTTCTCTGGAATCACACGGTGGGAGAGCAGAAAGCAAATCTCATTTCTCCTCATTTCAGACCAGTGAGGGTTTTGTTTTGCGTTTTTGTTGTTTTTTTTTTAAACTCAGTGTGTGTCATGGGCTGGCGAAGGCTGAATGTGTCCCTCTGTGGAGACAGTCGCTGCTGGAAACAGGCTGTCACCAGCAGAGTGTGTGACCAAAACAATACAGTTTTCTTTCTTTCCCATTTTTCTCCTTTCAGAACAACTCCTAGATGTTCTGTATACTGGCAGGCAGGAGGAAAAGACAGATGGTGTGACAGTGGGAGAACAGTCTATTTTAGCACTAATAAAAATGGGTCTGGAGATTCATAAACGGCAGAAAAATTATAAACTGGGCATACCAGGGATAAAGCAAGATAAGCAGTGACCTTTCAGTGTCAGAGCTTTGTAGGGATGTTTTTTTCTTTTGCACTTGAAATTTAGAGTTTTAGCTTCTCCTACTGCAAAATATCTGTTAAAACTGTGCTAGTCCTGGTGTACAGTTTAACTCCCATTCCAAATATTATTGAGCAAAATATAATTTGGTTAAGTAAAGTGTTCTTCTGTTCAAAAAGGGTTTTTTTCCCACCCACATCAGTCCTAAAACTGCTTGCTCTGCACATTTTGTACGTGTATCAAAAAAAGGAATAAAAATGGATGTTGCCCCCATTCTGTGAACTTCTATGAGGTCCTGACAGGTCACCTGTCCTGGCTTGTGCAGCTCTGAGGAGTCAATAATAGCTGGGAAGGAGAGTGTCCATTGAAATTCCTTTGGGATTTCTCCCTGTGTAGCAATTTGCTGGATTTGAGCTTTTCCCCCTTTAGCATTAGTGCATGTTTCACTGTGAGGGGCTGAGGAAGACTCTAGCATGGGCCCTTGTGGAAGGAAAATAATGGGAATTCTTGTTTAGTCAGTCATGAAGTCTCACCTCTTCCTTTGTATTGAGGTTCCTGTAGCCCTGGGGATTTTATATCAGTCTGCAGAGTTGGTAGCTGTAACTGCTGGAGGGGATAAAGGTTGCCAAAATGAAATTATGCTTCCTCTTGAGAGACCTTTTACAGGTCAGCATAGCTAGGCCTGTCTTAACTGTTTTCTTTGAAGGAATTCGCATTAAACTTCCCTGAAATTAATGCATCTGCCAGCAGGGAAGGGGGATACATGGGCAAGGGGAGATTAATTGCAAAGAAGTTACCACTTCTGTTGCCTGATGCCAACAGTGTGTCTATCTTCTCACTGGTAGAAAGGAAAATATTTCCTCTCTTTCTAAATATAAACACGTCTAATTCTCTGTAACTATCACTTGACATCTCACAGATTTGACATCTGCAAAGTGATTTAATTAATATTTGGGCTACCTTTCACAAGTGTATAGCACTTCCAACATACAGAAGTGCCAAGCCTTTAGTTGATAAAATAAGTTGTTTCCAGAGTTTCCAAAGATAAAATTGGCTAATTAAGTCACCTTTTCTCAAGAGTTAGTTCTCAAACTAACACCTACAAATGTCTGAGAAAAACCCCCCACTATCACTTTTCTCATGAGTGCCATTGCTTGAAAAGAAATGCCTGACTTTCATGGACAGCCCCGTCAGGGTCAGCAGAATCTGAGATGTTGACAGAATCAGTATGGATAGTCCTGGGAGGGTGCTCTCTGCCAGGCTGTGCCTGCAGAGGTCCTGCAGCCAACATTAGCTGCACTTTGAGAAGTTTGGTGCAGGGCTCTATTTACTGAGCTGTAAGAACAGCTGTGTGTTCTATACCACTGCTCCCAAACTGCCCTCAAGGATGGAAGAGGGGGATAAAAGAAACAGTGTGGAAGGAAGGAAGTAACAGAAGCCCAATTCAACTCTCATGGAAGTCTACAGGAATTTTCCCAACGACTTCATGGGAACTGAATTAAGTTGTTGGTGAGAAGCCATGTTCACAGAACTCCAGACCTCCTCTTCTATTCTACATTTGTGCTGGATCTGTTGAATTTATTAGGAATAAAAATCTAGTTTACAACATGTGGAGAATAGAGGGGGTGAAGGTTATGAGAAAACCCCAACTTATTGATGTGGGAGTGGAGACCTCTTGCAAAATGAACTGTTTCAAATGTACTAAAAATGTGTCCCCCCCGAGAACCCAAAGCCTTCCTGCATTCGTAGTCCCTGACTTCATCAGTTTCACAGCATTACTTTTCAATCAGCAAACATCATAAACACAGGAAGGCAGATTTATGGCCGTTTATTAGCCAGCACCATTACTGTATTTACTGTAGTGTGAAAAAGGAAATCGGGGAAAAGTGCTATAAATCTCAGTGGCTGCAACCCAGATGCATTTATTTACTTACTGGATACTTCACTAGTAGCTTAGCAGATGCCTGCTAGTTTACACTTATATTTTGAGCATATCAGCAGAATGCTCTAGAGGGATGGGTGTTAAAATCCTGCTGGGGTCTGTTGTGGGCACTGCTAGCAAGGAGCTACTGAAATGTGTTCAGTTTAAGCAGCTAAAATAGTTATGGAAGAAACACCGAGGTGTTAACCAATCACTGTGTGTTTAAAGGGAGCGTATTTATAAATTTATAAGTATATAAATATACCGTCTTGCAATAACAACAGGAAGATAAATATCTGATTATTAAAGTAATAGGAAGAAAAGGAACTCCTGACTTGTTAACGTGAAGATATTCTCTGTTCAAAGAGGAACCGCAATCCTCAAATCTTATCTAAAGTCCTGGAGCTGTAATATCCCGCTTGTGCTGTGTAGGGGGGTGGTATCAGATGGGGAGTTCTGTTTCCTGCAGGCCAGACCCAAAGGCTGCACTTTACTGTTGGAGATATGATTGTAATTTATTCCAAGACAGTAAGTCATCTGCCCCTGGATAACCTATTTCTATCTGCACTCAAAAAAAAAAAAAGTTGTTGTGGACATGGCTGTTTTCTAATGTTCAGAAATGCACAAATACTTCCTTACAGAACACTTCTGTTGCTCTCAGTAAACACGTCTTCTTTAATGTAAAGAAAATTACTTCAGCAAACGTTGCATCATCTAGGCCTGTTCTTTACACCTTCGTTATCTAGAAAAATCTAATTAATGACTGGAAGTTAAATTGAATGTGTATAGGCCTCAAGTGTTTGAAAGATCTATTTAATTTATCAACTTTCCAATAAAAGCACAGCTCATTTTATGCAGTTCAGATTTGTGGTCAGATGCAAAAGCTGGATCTAGACGTGTGGTTGAAGTCCAAATGTATTTTTCCTAAAGGGAAATCATGAATCTGTTCGAGCCAATTGAAATATTTTCACCAATGTTCAGTGAACCAGGAATTAAGTTCACCCCAAAACCTAAAGAGTTTTAATTTTTACTATTTTTGCTGCTTACTATTGGCTCTTATTGTTAATGCTGTTTTTAAAATGAACAGTAAAATGCAAAGAGTATAAATTATAGATGAACAGTTTCAATGAGGCTGTTGATTGCAATGACTGAAATCTAATTAAGCAGTTTAAGATCTAAGTGATATTATTATTAAAGAATTATGTTAACAGAGCATTTGATCAGCCTCATAATTTGTTTTATGTGAATTATACTTAGGAGATAATGTGATTCCAAGTGACAAAAAGCTCAGTTCTGTTTCTTTCCTCTTTTTTAGTGAAAATTAATATGCTATGTTTAAATTGAAATAAATTGACAGAGAGGTCTCAGGGAAACAAAAGCGCTATTTTGGCATCTTAACTTACTTTAACTAGCTTCACGTAAGTACTAATACTGGCTACTGGGTTTGAGGTGACATTATATGAAGTACTTTTAAAACAGGAACAGAAATACATGTGCAGGTGAATGTATGCAAATACATGTATATTTTTACACAGATATGCTAGTTCGTTATGGTGATAAGCTTATTAGCAGTAGCCAGCAAAATGGTTGTGCCACACTACCTTTTTGACTGTGAAATCTGTAAACATCCAATTTTTTCTTTAAAATAATTCAGTGCATTTTCTAAACCAATGGGAGTCCATTGGGAGGATGTTTATTATTTAATTTACCAGTACAGTTCATACAAATGTATGAACAGATTGAATTGCTTCCTGTGAGATGCAGCTAAGAAGCAATCATGGGGACAACGTGCTAGATAAATATATCCCTTATTTTTGGAAAGCAGGTCTGTGCTTGGTGACTCTGGGAGTCAGCCTTGGTCTGGTTGTAATTAATGTTTGTGCTCCTTGTCGCTCTCTGAATTCCATCAGTCCCATCCTCCTGTCAGGTCCCAGCAGAGCATCTCCTGCAGAGTCAAGAGACAATTCAGCACATCTGGGCTAATCACGCATCACGCTTTCTTGTTGCTTGTACACAGATGTTGTCTAGCATAGATGTCCCAAATTTCGGTGCAAATGTAAATTTCTGTGAGCGTCCTTTCCACACCTCAGTGCCTGCTCCTCTTGCCTTGGATGCTGAAGTGCTCCTTCAAAGTTTAACCCTGTTTGTGTCCACAGAGTGGGAGCCTTGTCCCACCTGCCACAGACAATTCAGAGCATCTTGGTCAGCCCCCAGAGAGATCAAGCCATTGAAGGAACAGAAAAAGACAAAAGAGGGATCCTTTTAGGTACAACTGGACACCAAGAATTAGTGAAATACTATGTTTTTGTATTGGATTCCTTTGATTTTTACTCTGTAGCTCTAAGTTTGTTCCTTGGTTACTGTGAAAGGAAACCAGGCAGGATTTCAGTCTTAAAATTTCAGTGTCATATAACTGTGGGTTTGTTTGAAACCAACTGTTATATTTCAGTGCACAGCCTGACGAGTACCCTGGGGAAATGGGCACAATTCCAGGGAGACAATCCTGTTTCCAGGTTAGATATGTTGTGCTGTGGTTGCTGCTGCCTTGACCCTATTTTGGATGAAAGGACCATGTCACAGCATTACCAATTCCCTGTCCACCCCTCACTGCCTCTCTCCCATAGACGTGCCTGGGATTCTTGAATCAGCTCCTGGAATGCTCTTGGTAAAAACAGCTCCAGTTCTGCTGCTGCCTGTGCTCTCCCAGATTTTGGACAGCCAGTCATTTTGATTTAATTGAAATATTGTTTCAAGGAGTTACTTGTAATAGATGGTCTCTGGCATATATTTATTTTTTAAGGTTTCAAGCCAAACAGGGCAGGGGGTGAGGGAGCAAATCATGGAGGATGATATGGGCTTGAACAGAGAAGGACCGAGGGTGACAAACACTGCAGAGGAAAGAGAAAGTCATGGAACAGAAAAGGAGACAAAGCAAGCGCGGCTGGATGATTCACTCTTTGCTGGGCTATTGCTTTGTGTATGTCAGGACTCACAGCAATAACCAAACCTTTATTCCTAACTCTGCCCCCTGAAATTTGTTGTGCCTTTTCTCATATGGCTCATTCTGTATCATTCCTTGAAGAAAATATCTAATGAGCCAAAATGTGCAGTATTGTTTTGAACCCATTCTTGGTTTTCTTTTCATGTCTGGAAGGATGGAAAATTAATTTTGCTCTTGATCTGGTTCAAAATCTTCCTCCCACACTGTGGAGCCTGGATGTGGTGTTGGAAGATAGCATGTTCTGGCTACAAGCATCAAAGTGAGATCCAAAGGGCAAGCAGTTTTAAATATTTAACTACTAATAATCTGGTTCGTAACACTGACTGGGTGTTTATGGATGACAGCATTGATATTTATGCTATTGATCTAACAGATGCAGTTAATCCTGTATTTTTAGAATATAAAAAATATGCAAAAGTCATTCTTGATAGATAAAATGAAATAACTCAGCCAAGTGCTTATAAATGTTGATGTCAGCAGCCTTGCTATCTGTCATTAGCATTTTTTTCTTTATATCTTAAATTTAATCAATACTTTTCTGAGGTTATGATCAAGTAGCATAAAACATTTTACAAATTCTGTTTGCATGTGATATATTTGGTGTTCTGTGAAGGCTCTGATCTAATAGGTGATCCAGCAACATTAGTAACTACTGACAGATTATGGCTTTAATTAAAGGTGAATGGCCACTTTTGGTGTTTCAAGTTTTAAGCATTAAACTAAACATGCTTTTAAAAAGATTTAATTTTCGTTGGTCTGAACTGAATTATTCCCAGAACTCAAGCAACCACTGAGGTCCCAAATCAACCTTTTCACTGAGGGTCACCAGAATCCCGTAAGAATTTTCAGGCTTACTGCTTCCAAAACACCTTGAGATTCTTAAACTCAGGTACAATGGAAGAAGAATTGTTTTGTTAGTATGTGAAGTGACATGTTGATAGATAGGTACCTCCTGAGTGGTGGTTTCAAATATTAAATGATGATTATCCAGAGCTCCAAGGCACTGATTCTTTGAAAGGGCTTTCAATTTTGTGGGAGTAGAATGACAGGGGCTGATTGCAGCTGATTAATACTGAGCTACTAATCTCTATATTCTTTGTTCTTGACAAATTTTATAAATTAAGTTCTGGGGAAGAAAGAGCCATCCTTAAATCTGAGGGCAATAGAGAGCCTGGTCAAGAGGAACGTGCCCTACCTGCTCCCTGCCTTTCCTTCCTTGAGCATCTCCCAGTTTCAGGGACACAATCCACCACTCTTCAACACCCTGTGGGAGAAAACTGTTGTGAATGCACCGTGTAAGGAAACTGAAGGAGAAATCCATGCCAGAAAAAGCCTTGGATGTAATTAGGCAAGGTCAACAATGTGTAAGAAGGAACCGGAATTACCTTTGTTTATTGTTTTACAAACAACATATGATGCACCCACTCATTAAAAAAGGAAGAATAGTGAAATGTTTGTACTTGCAGAGTCCTAGGGAAATACTGTAACTCTTTCCACCCTTTCTGTACCTCTTACTTCAGGTACTGTTATCTTGCAGGTCACAGGGAGAGCAGTAATTTGTACACGAAAAAGAACAAGCCCCAGTATGACTGTAGTACAGCTTGAACTTTTAACTTTTGTTTCTGCAGAAGTATCAGTCAGCTGCACAATCCCTCTCCATTTTTCTCCCCTCTAAAGGTCAGATACCACTTCTTCATTGTGTTCTCTGGCTTTTATGAAAGCAGCTTCTGCTTGAAAATTTTCATGTGTCACTCATACGTCTGGAGGGTGAAACATCTCTCCGAGGCATCCATCACTCACTTGCAGCTGACACCTGGTCATAAAGGTGACCTATTTCATATTAACAATCCATTTCCTTTCATTGCCACCACCAGGAAATGTTCTACCTTTTCCCTTTCCTTGTCAGAAGTGTAGACTTAGGGGTTAGATTGAAGATTCTTTGAAGGTAAAAGGATGGTTTTTTGATTCCTTGCATCACTGTATTCTGTCAATTTTATTCTAATGCTGAGGAAAAATCCCCAAACAAACATTGTTTTCTGACAGAGAACACTGGAACACTGTCACACTGAAGGATCACACTTCATATGCAAGCTTGGTAAAATTGTTTCCATAGTGCAAAGAGTGTCATATGAATCTCATAAATTACAAGGTATCATAGCATGTTGTTGGACTTCCTTGTGGGATTTCAGTGCCTTGTGTCTTTTATATTACCTGGAATATGGTGCTGAATTGTGGAAAAATTAATTTAAAAATGAATTTTAAGATGAGAGATCTCCTGTGTGTTACAGAAGTCTGTGTTATGCAAAAGAAAACAGTATGCATAACCTGCCATGTTCCTGACATCTCTTTGAATTGTTGAGCAAAACAGTCTGTGTTCACATTTTAGGAGACACAATAATTCTCCAAAAGTTGCAATCTGTCTTTGGAGAACCCACAGGTTTGTCACTGCATTTCATTATCAATCAAGGCATTTTTGTGTGGAAAAAAAAAGGTGCCTTGAAGAAAACTATATGTAAGAAGAGGAGGATAAAAATGCTGCTTCTGTTATAAAGTCCTCAGCAGTTGATCAGATTTAGCTGTAGTGTGTATTGGATTAGAGTTTATTTTCATTTTGGAGTTTTAAATTCCTTTTTTCTCCTCTGCTTCCCACTATCATTTCCTCTCGAAGTAGTTGAGAATAATATTTACTACTTATTCATTGCATAAGTAATGCAGAAAATCAGTTCATCATAATGTTTTCCTGATTTTGAACGACCTAGTTTGCTTTTGCTTTATTTGAAATAGATAAACATGCATAAGGTAATTTGGATACATCTTTGTCGTGGTAAAATCTGTACTGATTTAATGTGGTTGTCTGGGTTGTGATCAGTCAGCTCACTGGCATAATAAATACGGTATTTTTTTCCCAAAGAGAAGTGGAAACTGAGAAAGTCCTATTTCTAGAAGAGAAAAAAAATTACCTGAGAAAACCATAGAGAGAAATTCCAGGCTCTGGGAAATACAGTTCCCATTGTTCCCCTCTGCTCGTGTAACACTGATCCAGTGTAACATCATTACTCATCTGTGCGCTGCCTTCGGGATTTGTTCCACTACGTTCCACTGGACTTCTCGGGGGCTAATGAACCATTCACACTGACTTACCACACCAGAAACCAGGCCTAAGCAGAAATAGTTCTTTTACGCTTGGCAGTCTTTTTGCTGGAAAATCTGAATTAGGAACTTGTGAAGTAACCTTCAGTATTGTTGTGAAGTATAAAAATTCCTGTTGCTGCCTGCCTCTGACAGTGCTGAGACACTCACTGCCACATTGGTCCTGAAGGATCATACTCTGTTTATGATTCCTTTTAGCTTTGACCTTGAGGAGATCTTATGAATCGCTTCAAGTTTCATGAATTAATCTTAAAATTACAAAATGGTGATGACTGTGGCAAAGTACAGCACATTTGAGAGACA
This sequence comes from Cnemophilus loriae, assembly GCA_013397755.1. NCBI lineage: Eukaryota > Metazoa > Chordata > Aves > Passeriformes > Corvidae > Cnemophilus > Cnemophilus loriae. Next base: position 804,905 of record VZTF01009280.1, on the reverse strand, counting down.
AAACAAAAGAAGAGAAAGGCTGACAGTGCTGGAAGCAGCAAAGCAACCACAGAAGTGTTTTATCAGTAATGAGAATGTGAATTCTAGCAGTGAGATCCTACCTCTGTCTGAAACAAGAACTATCAGCTGTCTGGACACAAAATTCTGATGAGTTTGTGCTCTTGCCTAAGAGATACTTCATGTTTTCATGGGACAGTTTGGAGAAACAGAGCTCTGGCCTTATGGGGAAAGAGATCCTTTGTGGTGTAGGCCAACAGCAATTCACAGGGAATGGGAGAGCAGGTTAATGGGTCGTGGGGATGAGAAGAAAAATTCATCTAATGGTAAACGTGGCACACCTTTGCCATTGCTAATTCATGTATTCTAGAATATTTTACATTCACTGTGGGCCACAGCCCTTTCTTCTAAATCTGAAACTACTCTTAATGTTTCTGAAAACGAAAATGTTACTGATCAATACATATTTTGCATTTCAGTGTTTTTCCAGCTGTGAGAGCTGTATAACTGCAATGGTTGGCTGAAGTTCTTTTTCTTTTAAAAGGCAGATTAAATCATGATCATTCTTTTAACATATTCATTGAAGAATTAGGACAACTGTAACAAAAAGTCATCATCAGTCCTGTATGTTTTCTACTGATGCTTTTAGGCAAACACTGTACTTCTGCTTAGGCTGATTTGGTAATTAGTAAACTAAAGGGAGCAAGGAATACTTTCTCACTTGTTCTCCTGCTTGGACTGTGTCTCCCTGCATTGCAGGAGAGCTGAGCCTCTGACAGAGTGTTTTGTGTCTTGATTCTGAAGTATTACTGGAGATCACTTTGTTATCTTAGGCCCTGCACATCACTTCAAAGACAGTAAACGCCAAGATGGTGTGCAATCATCTGTCATATCTATCAGGTAGGCAATGAATTCACACTACAAAGCCTTTTAAAATTCTGTAACAATCTTTGAGAACCTTATCTGAGTGCACATGTGACATGAAGGCACCTTCAGACTCAAACTGGCTCATACCTTGAAATGCTTCACCTTACTCCAGCCGAGCTCCCTCTGAGGTCAGAAGCAGGTGAGCAGTCAGCATGTGCTTCAGTTTTCTCATTATTGTTTCTAGGTGCATCAGTACCAGGTTTAAACTCAGCAAACCTCACAGTCTGAAAGTTTATATAGCTGCTAATGCAGATACTGGCAAAATCTGTGCATGTTTAAGGAGCTGCTTTCAGCGTGTGTTCAAATACAAACAGATGCCTACTATATTTTTGATGTGGAGAAGCTTAGGGATATGTTGCTCTTCTAATTGTTCCGTTCACAATATTTATTTATACTTACATAATTCTAACTGTATTTCCATATTCTAGCAGTGTTTGTAATGAAATGTGATTTGTACTATTCCGTATCATCCCAGAATGAGACAGGGATATCTGACTGACTAAATAATGTGTGATAAACATTATTATATAAACTTGGTTGTACTTACAGTTTGAGGCATTCAGCTGCTGTGAACAGCTAACATGGGATTCCTCAGCATTTGTTCCTCATTTAAGTGAAGATCTACCTCAGTCCTTCGTTATTAGGATTCAAACAAACAATTTTTGTAATTTCCTTAATGATCTTTTTCTCGTTCATTCTGTCTTATTCTTTCTTTTACCTTCAGGAAAATCTCCAAAGTGTTCAGATTGAGAATTTGCTGTCTCAGCTGTCTTTGCCTTTCCTGGTGCTTTGTGCTCTGAATTGGGTCACACGCAATTTTGCAGTGATACAGTTGTCCTTTTTCGTGAGAACCCTTCCTCCTCAACTTGCTTCCTCTGCATCTTCAATCTGAACACTATGAAAGATGCACTAAAAGTGCAGGATTCCTTTATTTAGCTAGAATTTCAGGCTGGAACATTCGTGCTACTTTTCCAGAAAACTGCAAAACTATTGCTTCAAGTTCCCTGGTTCTGAAGAGTTTAATCAGAAATTCAATCTTCAAACCCCAGATATGACTCAGCCATTGTGTAATTGTTTTCTGTGGTAGTAGAGAAACTGATATTAAATGATGCCCAGCTTTAGTTACTGGACAAATACTGTTGCTAACTGTAGAGAACAACTTTTCTTGTAGTGGCTAAAAGTTTGAAGTTTATTATAATGTGAGGGGACAGCATATCAGCTAAAACTAACAATTAATTATAATGCTAAGACAGGAAGTGTACCATTATATTGTCGTGGCTGTGGCCATCTAGTCCAACACATAGCTCTGGCAGTGGCCGGTCCCATGTGAAAGAGTTGCGAGGAAACCCTACAGCAGACAATCCTGGAATTATTATATGCTCAGAAGGGGCCATCTGTCCTAACCTCAGGCATGTAGAGGCTAACTTATACCTTCAAGGAGGACATTTTTATCTGTGATTTTTCCCTCTTTAGAAAGATATACATACAAGCTTTTCAAGTCGATCTCGCTCCCTTGTTTTTCTAAGGTATTGAAGAGGTGTGAACACTGTATGTGATCTGCAGAGAGTGTCGGTGGGAAATGAGAGATGGTAAAAACTACTGGAAACAGCAGTGTGTGTTTGAAAGTTGACTCCTGTGTTGCTTGCTTATTGCAAAGAGCAGACTGAAGAACCAGATGATACATGTCAGAAAAACTAAGACCCTCATCACTTTACAACAAGAAATATTGCTGATTTCCCTCTGAATGTTTAAGAAGCTATTGCAAAATATGTCCAACATTGGCTGCTCCTCTAAAAGTCTGGGCACTATCCAGGAGCAGACTCAGCAGTGTCAGCATGGTAAGAGACAGGCTTATCTCCAGGAAGTTTAGAAATGAGGAATCCTAGAAATCTCATGAGGTAAGCCACTCTCAGAGAAACTCAGATAGATACGCTAGCAAAAATGAAGATATTCAGACAAGTTGTGTAAGCTTTTAGTCAGTTGCTAAATTCTGATTATTCCTTTCCAGACTTTTGGAGAGTCATATGAACCTGTGCCTTTTGCTAAAAGTGTGACCACTGTCATGCCTGCAAGACAAGAGGAAACAGCAGATACTCCATGAGAGCAAAAAGGCATAAACACAAGAAAGTCTCTAAACCATGGCGGTGATCATAAGGGCTTTTACTGGCACAGATCATCAGCTGTCTTAGAACTGCTAGACTCTGCTTGCTTTCCAATTTCTCCTTGCAGCTGGTGGGAATTTGGACAGCTGAGGATCTAGACAAGGACTGGGGCAGAAAAGCTGTGCAGCCTTTTAGCATTGTGAGTTTGTTTTTCAGGCCAGCACTGCCCGATGATCGCAGCCTGCGGTGCCGAGGGATGTGGCCATACACGTAACATCAAACACACACGTTTGCGTGGCCTTTGGGTGGAAAGCATCCACCCCTCCTTTATTAGTTGTGTCTTTAAAAAGGTATCTTTTGAGGCATCTTTGCGTAAAGGATAATTTGATTCTCTCGCTCACCTTCAAAAATTATCTTTAAAGGATGCCTCAGAAATGGGGAAAACTCCCTATCTTCGTGCTTATAGACAGGGACTGTTTTCTTGAGGGATCAGATGTCTAGAAGCTTTCACAGCGTGCACGAAACAACTTATGACAGAATAACAAGCTGCCCTGTGCCATCACGGCAGCTGGCAGTGAGTCATTGCTTCTGGCCCTGTAATGCAGACCTTGCGTGTCTGGGAAATAATGCCCAGCCAAGTGTGATTGCAGCCTATTATTAAGGCTTTATTTGTGAAATTGGTATAGCTGAGGTCAAACATCTTTCTCTCTATTTTCACATAGTGCTTTTAGACAGCTTTCAATAATGATTCCATTATACCCCCACTATGAAGATATTTTATCTCTTATACAAATTGCTGGTTAATTACCGAGTTGTTTTTCACATCTGATTTGGCTTTCGAGTAAGACAGTATGACATGGAGCCAGAGGCAACACTGACTACAGAAAAAATGGTGTTTCAGCTTTAAACTTAAAGTGAGTACAAGAATTTCTGAAACAGATGAATGCAGCCTGAGAGTTACTGTAGGTAGTGAAATGCATTGTCTAGAAAGTGAAGTTATTTAGAAACCTGCTTACCTGCAGGTCTCCAGGTGATGTGTTGTGTTGGCTTCCTTAAAATGTTTTAGATCCACTTTGTGTGGCAAGGAGGTAGAAAATTATTTTACTTGTAATATCAACCAGTTCAGAATTGTTCTTTGATTTATGGGCCTTATAAGATCTTGAAATAATGAATGGGAAACCTCAAACCTGGGAGCTGACTCTGAACAGGGGAGGATGAGGTGGTGTCCTTACTTTCAGAGTGGTTTGTTAAGGTCAAGGACAGAGAGCTGGGTACAGGGATATTTTAAAGGATCCTGGGATTACTGTCAGAGATACCTTATCTGTGCTGACTTTCTCCAGATGTTCTTATTTCTGTTGACTGTAGAAGGAATCTGCACAGTAGGCACTGACGTTTAGATGGGACTAGTTAAGAGAAATTCCGTTATTCCCTGTTGAAAGACCACACTACCTTGTGTAGCTGTATTTCAGTCGCAGAGAAAAGCCAGTAAGAATATTAATGTGAGTCGAATCTCTAGGATTAAGTCCTGAATTTCTGTTGAGTCTGGATTCTTGCTCTTACAAAAATGTTGATACGTCCTTTTCCTTAAAGGAACTGGACAGCTGTAGCAAGGTACTGACAAACATTTTAGAAAAGCATGCTATGATAGTAACCTTGTACGGAAATACGACTTCCAGCACTTACCAATATCACCTGCCAGAGAAAACTTGGCAAGTCTTCTAATTTGGTCAGTGAATATTGCTAAGGGGAATATGAATTTGAGATATTCATAGCTCAGCAGAAAGCACTCTTGGTCCCTCAGCTGTGTACTCTGGAAGGGAAATATTCAAATAAATAAAATAAATTCAGCATTTTGTATTTATAACAAAAGGAGAGGGACTCAGGTGGTCTCTTACAGTGCTAGTAATTCTCAGATTTACTTTTTCATGTATCATTGCTTAGGTAATAGTTTTTGTAAAAGTACCAAGATGACTTTTACATCACTGAAACTCTTGTTTTTATCTCTGTTTTATACCGTTATGGATTCTGAAAGAATCAAGTTCTCAGCATTTGCCGAGGAAGTTTGCACTGGTGTCAGTTCATGCAGCCCCTTGATATCTGTGAAGAAAGGTTTGCCATTTTGCTGGGGAAATTAATGAAGGAGGCAATCTAAATTCTTACCTCTGCATCAACAAAAAACCCCTCGAAGAATCCAACCAGCCAAAAAAAATGACAAACAAACAAAAAAAATCAAATCCAAGTGTCTAAGTTATACCTCTTATGCAGAGAGGGATGATTTGCCTTAAACAGTGACCTTATGATGTCCTAAAACCCATTGCCAATTGCAATTAAATAAAATAAACCTCAAACAGAAGAAAAAAACCCTAAAGCCTAAACCCCAGAACACATTGTTCAGGGACGAGGTATAAATGTCTCAGCCACCACCGTTCTCAAGGATTTTTAAAGTTTTCACTGTCTTTGCACTCACAGAATTATCTTGCACTAATGCAACAATATGTAAGTTGTTGTTCCAAAAATCCTGGGCCCAACTCCAGATTCATCATGTGAACTTGAAAAAGCCAACATGCTTTGGAGTTACAAAAATAGTACTGGATTATTTATTTATATAGCACCCATAAATTTACAGGTTGCTTTACACTCCAGAAATAAATTCTAGTCCCTGGAAGGGTAGTGCCACAATGAATTCTGGCTGCTAGGTTTAAATAAAAAAGAAGAAAAACCCTAATAAACTCTGAGAATTAAAAGAAAAAACAAAAAAACCAAACTCATTACCAATCTCTGAACTCCTCTGTATTTTAAGTATTTCTGCAGTGAATTAATTTAATTTCTAGCCTAAATAAAAGGCAGAGAAGAATTGCCCCAATACCTCCTATAAAAAGCATTAAACTCGCACCCTGGAAGCAGAGAACTCAACCATCTGTTGCTGGGTTGTTGAATCCATGTCAAACTCGGCAGCATGTGAGAGTGACGTACAGTGCAGCGTACGGAACAGGGCAGATATTTTTGGTGACATCTGGATGCTTTTTATCTGCCACAAAAACAAGGATTTTGGGGACAACAAACTCTTAACCATATGCACTTGTCTCTGCAAAACCAGCAAAGCCACCATGGTGTTTGCTCTTCTGGTTATGTATTTCTCTTCAAAAGCCCCACTCTGATGAGGGAGAAAGTTCTAACAGGATATAGAATTTTTTACTTTCTTGATTCTTATTTCTCTTGCTCATTTTCTTAACAAGTTTGATAAGGTGGCCAACCCCACCCATGTTTTCCTTGGCTGACTAATTCGCTTTGGGCTCAGCAGCTTGTCCCTGATATTCATGATCAGTGTTCCTGCTGCCTGACATGGAACGTGTTTACACTTTAAGGTTAGAGCTCAAATACAAGGAAAAAAAAAAAAAGAAAAATAGAAGCTGAGTTGGATGAAATTTGGAGGCTTGCTACTGCAGCATACCATGGTCATACTTAATCTTGTAACAGTTGACGCTTGCTAAAAATTTACTGTTCTGAAAGGATTGGTGGTAGTTCTGTGCTGACTTTATTGGTGTGACAGTGACAAAATTCCAGGGATTTCATCAGAGAAATCTGTAATAAAAGTTTCTCTTAGCTTTAAAGTTGTACTTTGAGGTGGCTGAGGGTTGTGTGCTTTTGTTCTTTCTTTTCACAGTGGCATAATTACTGGTCATAGTCCATGTGAGAAATCAATGCAAGCACCTGCAGGCAAAGGAAGTGGTTTCCATATGCTGTATGGGAGATCTCAGAATAGCTCCTTTAGTGCTATTCAGCTGTCACTTCACTTAGGTTTGAATTTACAGAAAAGTAAGAGACATCTGGTTCTTACTTTGAATTCTCCATGGGAAACACAATAGCAATAATTTCACTGGAGGAGGCTGTCTAGCAGTTAGTAATGATGGGACTATTTTGGGTTTGCTTAACCGTACAGTGGGTGCTTTTCTTCTGCAGGTAGTGGTGTCTCAGATTTTGGTGTACATTTCTTATCCTGTCCAGACTTGTTGTAAGTCTCGAATGAAGAATTAAGCCAAAAAGCTCAAAGTACTGTGGGTTTTTTACACTTCAGTCAGGTTGCTTATGGACCTCAGTTAAAGACAATAAAGGTACAAGTCAAATGGTTTTTTCATTCATAATCATTAGGACTTGATTCTAGTTGTGGTCTCTCGATTCTGCCAAAACTAGACAGGAATTCTATTTGTGAAGGAATGAGTTGAAACCACTTCTTCAGTCTCAGTCTGATATTTATGCTGGAAACACAGTTTCCCCCCACCTCGTAAGACTTTGGTTTTGCCTGAATAAAGAAATGAGTCAGGAACCTTGAGAATTGGTCCAGTGGAATGACTGTGACTGACATTTGACGGTCAGTCTGACCTTTACCAGTTCTTCATGTCATTACCATTAAATGGTTTCTCGCAAGGCTCTGAACAGGGCCAGTCTCAAACCCCCTCCACTCTGAATCATTCTTTATTCTCTTCTTGGAAATGTTCCTTCTTTGCTTTGTTTATATCTGGTATTTTGTTCTTGTATGAAAATAACGATGATAAAATCATACTGTTCAGGGTTAAAACATTGTGTCAGACAAATTAGGTTCTGAATGGTTAGCAGGAGGAATTAGTACTTCCTTGTGGTGCTGTCTTGGGCTATTAAATACTGAGAGAATGATGGACTTTGGATGGGTGATCTGTGTTGTCTTATTCTGCATTCTCTGGACAGCAGAAATCATAATGACGAAATTATTCCATTTTCAAGACTTGTCTTAAATAGGCATTGGCATCAATAATGAATTCTGTTGCTTGTGTTCTTACTATTTGTATTTAGGAACTCACTAACTTAGACTGTGTGTGGTTTTAGGAGTGGCAAGGTGTTTTAGATTTAAAATCCACTGGACATTTCACAGAGATGGCTCTTTGCTCAAACTGGTCAGGTATATAAATCCTGGAAGCACACCACTATTTAAAACGGGTTTGGTTTAGGAGCTACGTACTATTAGTGCTTCTGCTGTAGAAGATGTGAAGACCCTAAGGTCTGTTAATGATGAAGAAAAAGCTAGGAAGAAGAGTTTAATATGCAGAAGATGTAGGCTCATTGTCACAGCAGACATGCCAAGGTCTGGCTCATCATTCTTGGTCACTCGTTTGATGTGTTCCTGAGTAATGCCATGATGTGTATGTAAACACTGAACATTATCTGCATACCTACTCTCTCTTCAGTGGGAGGTCTCATATTGGCACTATTTTTTATTGAGCTTCTTTGAGCTAATGGTAATTCCTCTAGCAATGTGTAAAAATAAGTGAAATTATCTTTCAGTACGGAGCCGACATCTCTGGATGCCAAAACAGTTATTGTTTTGTGTGAGGAATCAGAGTGTGCCAAAAATTCTTTCTCTTCTCTTTTCTTCTCTGTTATTAAAGCTCATTGAAAGCTAAAAAAAGTAGAATGTCGTGTCAAGAAGAATAATTGTTAATCTTGGATTTAAAAACTTCAACAGATCAGTGTCACGTTGCAAAAGGAAAAGCTCTCTCTCCATCAAAATGATATCTGTTGGGAAGAACACTTTGCAGAGGAACTCCTCTAAATGTCTGGAACTGAATCTTGCTCCTCAGAACTGTCCAGTGTGGCTTGCACTTTGCATCCACTCACCCAAAGAAACCCCCAGGCAGAACAAAATGCTGGGATGCCCAGTGGCAGGTACTGTGCAATAAGCAGCTCTGTCTCCCAACATTTGCAACCTCAAAAACACGGGGAAAAACAGACTGAGAAGACGGAACTGTGTGTTTCACCACCGAAAAAGCCCTTGAGAGTCATGAGGTCAGGGCACGTACAGCGAGGGTAGAAATGGGGGAGGGCTGAGTCCCACACCCGCTGTAGTGCAGAGGCAGGGCTCCCGTGCTTTGCCCCTCGAGCTCCGATGGATTTATCTGTGCTGCTGCCTCCCCACCACCAACGTGCCCTTCGCACTCATGGACGGGCCAGGCTGGCCCCAGGGGTGTTGCCATGAAGTCTGTGCCTGAGTCTCCAGGAGGGACAGGAGGATGGAGGCTCTCCAGCCAACAAGGAAAGGACCCCAGTAAAAAGTACCTGATCCTCAGGAACAGCTGAGTTCTCAGCAGTGTTCAAGGTGTAAATGTAAAGAAATAATTTAATAGAGAGCAATGGGAGGTGTATTAGAGTTTTTTAAGGATTTCCTTTAGAACATGAACACTGTTCTGAGCAAATTATTCTGAGCCATTGCTACTCCCAGTTCTTCCTGAATTTCTTTTCTCCAACTCCTACTCTTTATTTTGTAAGAAAAGTAGAAGTTAACTGTTAGGCCATTGTGTTCTTCAAAATGAGTCAATTCTGCCATCTCCAACAGAGTTCAGTTTGAGTTTAGCTTCTGACTAAGATGAAGTACAATTAAAATGGGGAAAGTGGCACAGTGCTTAGTACTGTGTCTGCTAATTGCTGCTGTACTTTCATTTCTTGTGACAGCTCTCCATGATGCATTATCACTCTGGTGGGCTCCCCCCACCTTTAGCAGCTTTTCCTTAGATTAATTTCTGAGTGTTGCCGCACATTGGTGCGCTGAGCACTTGGAACAATTTGCAACTATCAAGTCTGGTCCTGAGTTTGCTACTATTAAAGTTCGTATTTGATCTTCTGCCTCTTGTAATCACAGGAGGAGATGTGGCTTTGTTGCTGCTTTCATGTTCCCCATATCCCCCTCTCCTCTCTCTGCTCGTGCCCTTCAAGCAGATTGTTCCAGCCTGAGTGAATTGCAGTGCTGCAGAGTATGAGGTAGGAGGGATGTCATGGAGGTAAAACACAGGGAGAAAAGACTAAGAAAGCAAAGCTGGATATTACTCACTTCCATTGTGACTGGCATTATTTGTTTCAGTCACTGTTGCGTTTCTTTTCAGCTCTTCTCAGAAAATTTTGCAACTCCGAAGTTGTCCCCAGACTTTTGGTATTTAAAATCAGTGTTGGAATTCTGAAATGTAAATCCAAAGTTAAAACATGCCAAATTTCAGAATATTCAAACATGTGAGGACAGTGTGATCTGATTTTATATCTTTAATATAATCTTTGTTATTTCGTTGGTATTAGAGCAAGGAATGCCTATAGGTGTGCTGTGCTCCTGTGGTGTAAAACCAGTTCTGGCCTTTGGGATTTAATTAACCTTCAGAAATAAAACAGACAAAATAGGTAAAATGGGGAGATTAGAGATTATGAAGATAATAATGATTAATTCTTTAGATCAGCAAGGAAATCTGAAACTAGATCTTTTGAATCTCCTTCTAGTATCTTAGTCACTTTTTTCCTCTCCTATTTACATCTCAGATTTTGTGTCAACCTTCCCTACTTCTGCTGTCTTCTGGGCTAAAGAATCAAGTAATCAGATGACAGTCTTGAAAGCTTATCCTCCTTGAAATTTATGGCCAAACTTGCATTAGCTCCAGGAATTAACTCTCCTTTTTTTATGGGAAGAGCAGTAATCTCGGGATTTGGTTAGGAGAAAAATGTTACTGAATGAAGCCATGAGCTGCAAGATCCCCTCATCCCATGGGCAAGACCAGCTGTAGAGCCAAAGAGTCTATCCCTCATTTTAGGAAGAAATACCAGACCAAATTCTGGTGTGTCTCTGCTGATTTTTGTGCTTAAATTTCATTCTCCACTAATGATTCATTTGGTAAAGCCGTCTGCCCACAGAAGTGCCTGAATCAAACAGTTATTCCTACACAGATCACAAACTGAAAATGGGAGAAGCAGGCATTCTGTCAATGGTTAAATGACTAATTTGACAGTAGGCCATTCTTCCAAGAGTAAAATGCTCCCAGAGAAATGAGTGGGCTCAAAGGGAGGCTGAGGCCATTCACGATGCCAAGAGCTACACATGGTTCTCACATAAATATGTCCATAATAGTTACTCTTAATACTTCATTGATTGATAGGTCATAAACTTCCGACACTAAAAGTGCACAGATAAGGAAACAAAAGGAGTTTCAGAAATGGAATGAAAGCCAGGGAAGTTTTCCAGTTGCACAGATCTGTATTTCTCTTTGTTTGTAGTTCAAACTCTCGAGCTTGCCAGCTTAGTGAATAAGAATCTTTTGTCCTTGTCCAGTAAATATCTTGATAATATGTAGAAAGAGCAGGCATGGAAAGCTGATGCAGCTCCACATTCACATGTCCCTCTGCTGATAGCAGAAGAAGGGCTGGGCTAACACAAACACATGGTGTTAGGAGTTCCAGTGACATGATCCTCTTCCAAAAGGAAATTCAAGACGGTCACATTCCATCTATTTTAATAGATATCTGAGGTATCAATCATACACTGCTTACAGGCAAGGATTAGAATGCAGGAGTAGTGAGTAGCTGTGCTGCTTCCACTGTATCTGAACAATGGAAATACGGGATTTCCAGGGCCAAAATTCAGATAAAGAACTTGTGTTCCATTTAGGAACCACATAAATGTCCAGACTTTTTAAAGACTGCATGTCGGTTAAGCACTGGCTTGATCAGATAACATGAAGCATTTTTGGAAATTAGGCTCTCCCACAGGTGTTTGAAAGGGAGCTGATCCCTTTTGGAAGATGTGTACATAGACATTCCTTGGAAAAAGCCTTTGGCGCACACGACTGATCAAATGCGTAATAATACCAAGGTTTGTTTTAAGCTCTGTTTTTTGTTTAAAGCCTCAAGAGGGGATCTGCTCCATCCACAGCTCGCTGCCCACGCGGGGGCGCCGGCGGCAGCGCCCCGAGCCCCGCACGTCGCTGTTCCCAAAATCCCGGCTCGGGAAGGAGCTCCGCCGTGTGCGAGGGTCCGTCTGGAGCAGTGACACTTGGTCTGCAGGTCAGCTTCCTTACCCTAGCAGAGCTGCTGCAGCTGCACCAGGCTTTCGAGGTCTTTAACTCGGCTGTATTTTCGCTCTCCATGAACTGGCAGCTTAAAAAAGGCTTTGTAAATATCGAATCTTTCCCGAGATATATTAATCTTTGATATCCAGGCAACCTGAATCCTCATCTATGTTTTCAACCCTGTGTCTCTTTGTATTTTCTGGTTGTAGGGCTGTTTTCTTCCCCTTTTTGCATCTCTTTTGGCTCGCCAAACATCTTTCAGCAGAATCACGGTGTTTGTGCCTGTTTTGCACTCAGAAACTCCTATCTGCTCTCAGAAACTCTTATTCAGAAAGTTTTCTCTCTCCCATGCTTCTTCTTATATGTTCTTTCCATCCTGTCTGGTGAGTTTCCCTTTGTTTTGCTGATGTCAATGGATGCACAAGTCATGCCACAGAATTTACTGAAGCATTTCACATGAAGTTTAAAAAAAAAGGGCAGGGACAGGGACAGCCGATGGGTATAAGCTGGATCTTGCATGGTTTGCAGGTGTATTGCTCAGGCAAACCCACAAACTGTAAATACAGCCAAGCTTCCTAGAACTCTGTGTTGGTTAGAAAGTGCTCCAAATTCTTCATGTAGTGATGTAGGCTGTTGCGTTTTAATTTTTTTTTCCAGGGTCCTTCTTTTCAGATCTTAATTCTCCCGTCATGGAAGCACAAGGCTTGGCTCTTAGATCCATATGTCTTTATAAGCCCACACCCTGAACACAAAATAGTGTTGAAGATCACTCCCTTGTGTTATCCCACCAAACACAAACTTTAAAGAGGTTTGGGATGTGGATGTTCTTTTGTCCTGCTCAACAGACCCCTGACTGAGATAATATCCCTAGGGTTATGAAGTATTATTGAAAGGAAGCACAAGAACACTGTGCTCTAGTTCTGCATGTGGCTTTAATTATAGATTCTCCTGAATCCTTTTCATACCTGCTCCTAAATTTCTTTTTTCTTGAAATTTCTTCCACTCTGTAATGATTGTCTTCGAATGGTTTTTTAAAATGCTATATAGGAACTAACTATACAGAATTAAGGAATCCTGATATTACCTTTCATCTTCTTGTTTCTAATTCAGCTTGACAAGCTGTGCAGAATAGCTTGAAGAACTGGGGCCTCTGCCTCATGAAAGCACCTATAAATTAAAAGCAAAGGAGTTTGAGCTGCTTTTCATTATCTTACATCCAATGGCTGAATTTACACACCACACAAAACAGTATCATCATCTTACAAAATAATGTTTGGGGAAAACATGTGTTTCAGAATTTTTTTTTTTGCTGCTCAGTAATAACAGCACTTCATTTCTTTTAGATAAATATTTATACAAGCATGCACTGTAAACCAAGAATGCCCAGGGTCTGAGGCCCTTCAGCGAAGAATCTCTCATTTTCTATGATGATTTTTTTTTTCCTGAGCTGTTTTACAAGTATTAACCACTGAGGGAGTTAAGAACCTAAAAAGAAAATATTTTTGAATACTGGAAGGAGATCAATTTCCTTTCCCTAGACATGATGTTACTCAGTGCAAACTACAGCCTTAAGTAAAAACAAAGTGTGCATTGAGAAATACTCTGCAGAACAGCTGCATTTCTGAAATGTTGTAGGCAGGGAAAGTTTTACCCCTGGACTCCCTTCAGGTGTCTCAGAAGTTTCTGGTGCCCTGGTGCTAAAAGGATATTAGAAAAATTCTGCTTAAAATTGCCTGCCAGAAAAGTCTTACTTTTAGGAAAACACACCTTCCCCCCACCCCCATACATTTTTAAGTATTCTTTAAAATCAAGGAATGGATCTGAAGATGAGGTGGGAACTCTGCTGTCCTAGAAACCGGCCTGTGTCAGGAAAAAAATCATCGTGTCTGATTTGGTTTTATATCTTTGTAATGATGGGACTCCATTAAGAGACCAATTAATTCATTATAACAGTGATTACTGCTGTATGCCAATCTACATTTTCCCAAGCAACCCATGTGCCTCAGTACCTGCCTTTACAGATGTTTCTTATGTCGAGTGCAGGGGCCAGATATTTCAGGACAAAGAGGAGTAGTTTCAAAAGCATCAGAAGTTATGCCTCCAGCTGAAACTGGAGTGGATTACACAGTAGACTGGTATTTTCGATGTCGGTTTTGCACAAGATAACTTGTCCAAAATTATATAGGAAACTGAGGCTAGAAACTAAGGAATAATTTATTTTGGCTTTAATGCTGTTGTAATAGCTTGTATCAACCCCCTTCTGTCTAACATTACAGTTCCTCACCTGGCTATTTCAGCGTTATTGAGGAGCTTATTCTTAGTCCTTTTCCTGGAATTGAACTTGTTTGCAGAGGTAAAATGGCTTGCTAAATAAAGCAGATTCGGAAGTGTTCCTATCCCCAACCAATTCAGATGTAGTACAGGAAAAATAAAATGAAGTTCTAAAAATTTATTGTGCACTCATTAAAGGAATTTTCATTTGACACGAAGTCATTGAGCAGTGCTATGGCAGACTGAGAGAAATGAATACATGCAAAATGGCCTAAACATCCACTGTAAAACTGTTAAACTAAGGGAATTGTGTAAAATTTGGTTGTTGTCCTTGGCTGGCTTTACATGTACTTTTTTCAGTTTTGATTTGAGTTGTGGTTTTGACTCTGTTTAGACTGGACCAGAACCACAACCGTGGATCCAAATACCCACAAATCCTGGCCCAGATCTGAATTTTTCGTGTTGAGTTCATTTCTGATTCAAAAGAACCCCCAAATTCTCGGCAAAATTCTATCAAAACCACTAAACTCCCCTGGTTGGAGTGCCAAGCCACAGTTCAGCCCAGGTTTGTTTGAAAATGACTGAAAACTGGTCACAGATTCTGTTGAACGTGATCCAAAATGGAATCATAGTATTTAGAAACTTCAGCAAACTGAGGCAGAACTCAGTGGTTGCAATAAAACCAAAATTGAGAGAGTATTGTGAGGTCTTAATTTCTTTTTGTGGACATTTCTTGCAGTTCAGCAAACCCATCCTGAGAACTGCAGTGGTTCAGGGGAACTGGTAGTTCAGAGAACTTGTGTGCTTGAGAGTAATTCTTAGAGACCTGAAAGCAATGATGGAAATGTATCAGTTTCCTCTCTTATTCTTTTTCCATTTTTAGTGGAGTTGCTCTTGTTCTGCCTTCTGCACAATTAAAATAAAAGCCTTTGAAGTGTCTGAATTTGCATATTTTATTTTTTCCCAGAGACTTTGTCACAGCCTCTTATGGAAGTGATAGCATTAAATTGGAGCAGTACAATGAATTCCAGGAAGCGAGTAATCTTCATTAAGCTTGTTTATTTGCAGGAGCTCCATTAAATTAAGAATGCTTATCAGGCTATGTCTGCACTGATGAAACCAGTTCTGCTGTTTGCCTTGAGGGATTGGTTCCCTACCTGACACCTCGGGGTCCTGGATTTTAATCATGTCTTTGGCAAACCCAGTAGATCATTAGTTCAAAACTGACATTTAACCTATAGTACAAGATCAGTCTTTATAGTAATTTTTACATCTTCTCCATTTTACAGATTAAGAAATAGGGTTGCAACCCCATGCATGGCTGAAAACAGGTGAAAGGAAACTTGGTTTTCAGATATTTCTGTTGTGGTAAGGGCAGGTGTAGTTTTGGACTGATCCAGTGTGAGGTGTGAGTGCTGGCACATTCTCTCGAAATCAGAAGTAAAAGAGAGAGATGAATCAATTCTGAATTAAACAAATGGCAGAATTCCAGTCTAATACCTTGAAAAGAAACTCATAAAACATGAAATAAAATTTATTTTCCGCCATGTGTATTTAATGATGACTGTAAGTCAGTGGTGAGGTTCTTCTCCAAATTATTTAGGTAGAAATTGACACTTTTTTGAAATGCCAGTGAAAATAATGTTGATGCGTTTGAATTCTTCTGCACTGCAACATCAATATTTGGAAATATTCACCCCTCTGAAAGGGTAATTGTTGTGGTGAGTTAGATACATTATCAGCCACAGATAGGATGCCTCCAAAAAAAGGGCTCCCCATAAAGACGTTTGCACTCTCACTTAATTAACCCAATGGCATTTGGTTCCAGCAAAGCCGTTCTGCTACATAATGACAAGAAAAATGAGATATTAGTGAAGATCTGGGCAGACATGAATACACATCTGCTTGTATTTGCTTTCCTGGCATGACCCATCAGGTTGCTCTTTAGGACTAAAATGTAGGGAATTGAAGATTTTAATGAAAAAAAAAACAAACAAAACCCTCATCTCTTCTCCTAATTGAAAATGTAGAAAGACATAATGGAGAGAAGCTGAACTTGTAAATGCTTTGGGTTTGTATTTCTGTTGCAGGAGCTGTGTGTGTGCTCTTGTGTGTATGTATCAATTATAAATATATATCTGCTTTTGCAGTGACAGACTATTTTAAGGTGGCTCAAACAGTTATTGGTACCAAACTGCTTGATAATGAATGTCTGGGAAACTGTGATGACAGATCAAAGGATCAGCATTTTAGGTTTCCATTCCTGGTGTATCTAGTTTAGATTGACTGTAAATAAAGTTCTAGTCAAGTTCCAAATGAGCAAGGCAGGGTCTTACAGGGTAGGGTAGCATTATCTTGGGAATCCTGCTGAAACATCCTTCTGGAGGGGGCTGATCTGTGAGAATTGTGGAGAGATCTGTAAGCCTTGATTTTTAGCGAAGAATTGCCTAAAGCAATATTAATTGAATATGCATCTTTCTGATAAACATACTGTACTTCTGAAACTGTTGTCATCAACATGACAACAAATGAGTGTGGAAAAATAAAATCCTGGAGCAAAAGGCAGATTTGCTGATGAGAAACTCCACTGGGAAGTCTGGAGCTTGCCATCCCGTTTGTAAACAACTGCACCCATGTGGCTGTGTCAGACGGACGCTGTTTGTGGGCAGGGGTGGTTGGGCTCTGCCTTTGTGTCACAGGGAAAGAGGGAAGAAGATGAAAAGTGATGGCAACAAAACGAATATGCAATAAAGGAGGAATCTGGTCCAGGGACAGGAGCTGTGGGCTGGGGTTTAATGTTATGGATTAGTCTGTTGCAGTTTATTTCCTCCTTAGGATGTTTTTTTCCAGTTGCTTTTCTCGTATGTGTGGTCTTCATTCAGCAGAGCTTGTGTCATCCTTTTCATCTGGTTGTAAAGAAGTTTTTTGGCTACATCTACCTTTGCTAAAAGGATCTTGAATGATATTTCTTCAGGGTTTCTGAACTACATGAAATATGGAGCAGAGAAGAATGCACTTACAAAGGTTTAGGTTTATTTAAATTTGCAGGGTCTTGGTTGCACCGGTCTTCCGTGTAATCTAGAAAATCTATAATAATTTGGAAATAAGGATAGAGAAATCCAGTCCTTGAATGAAGACTGTACTTACTAACACCATAACTAGAGTGAATTTGAAAGATCTACTTCTCCCTGTTCCTTCTGCATTTGTGCAGATGTGTATGCTGTAAAAGTTATTTATAGGATTCATTTAAATTCCACATTTTTCCCAGTACATTTTCCACCTTCTTTTTCACAGTACTTACTTGTAAAATCAATAGTCTCAAACAGCTTTACTTTTTAAACTCCCCCTACTTTCCTTTAAAGCTTAGAGGGTTCTATGTGTTTCCATGGAGCCACTTCTAAGCGGATAGAAACAAACTCAGGCAAAAAAGTTCATTTTTAAGGAAAGCCAGTGCTGGTTTGTACTATGAAAAGCCTAATCACGCTTGACTTCTGCAGGTGCAGAGTTTAAAATTAATTTGTCAATGTTCAAAACACCTGGTGCATATTTTTGTTGCAGATAGGTGGTTCTGCACCATACCTGGGTAAAATACTCTGGGAAAAGGACTTCATAGTCTACTACAGATTTGTTTTTAATACCTCTCTCCTTTTATAAGGTGTTTCACAGCATCCAAATATCAGGATTATTGTTACTATTGAAGCACCTAAGCACACGTTACTGTCTGTAGCTACAGGTTTGTGTGTCGACACTTTAGCAAAAACAGTGAACTAAACCTCACAGGAAACTGTGATACGGAGAAATGTGAGACCTGCTTTTTGTGATCCCTGCTTTTTGTGACCCCTTGTCACAGAAGTTCGAACCCCTCCCACATTTGAAGTCAGACTTTCAGCTGAGTCTACTCTCTGTTTAGACCCCAAACACCCAGTCACGCCTGTGCCATGCCTTTGACCTAAGAGGAAAAAGTACCTAAAGCTGGAAAAACAATGAGGTAACGTCAGAGCATTCATTACAATTACATCAATGTTAATTAAGGACAATAAATGGTATTTGGAGGTTTCTGTGCAGAGAGGTTTATATCAAATATGGTGGTCAAGATCCTTAAGTACTGTTCCTCTGGTGAACAACACTAGAACTGACTTCATTTACACTTACTTAAGGTTTGGCCTCTTCTCTTCAGCAGTTCCCACATAATAACAGAACAGTAACAAAGCTGAATTTGACTGATAACAGAATCAAGATTTCTCTTGATTTCCAAATTACTGAAACAGTGGCTTGACAGTTGCCTCAGTTCACTACAGATATATGAGCTATATTCACAGTTGTTTCCTCAGTGTGGGTTTGATTTCAACAATTCCGAAATTCAGAGCTTGTCAAGCTCCTTTGTGATTGACTTAATCTTTCACAGAAGGATCTCATGGATTTATAGCTGAGATCTTCACTTTGTCTTCAAAATCTTTATTTCTCAGAGTTTCCTTTCTAATGCCCCTTCCAAGAAAAGAAAGCAAATAGTGGATTTTTTACAACTGCTTATAGCATAACACAGGGAAAACTTCAAAGCCCAGAGAAATTATTACGCTTGGCTTTTTTTTCCTTTTTTATCCTCTTTTTTTTCTTCCCCCCATTTCAAATTGTATTTATATTTGCCTCTGATTCTCATGTTACTTTCTTCTTCAAGCTGCCAAAAGTCTTCAACTGTGGTGCTGGAGATTAAATGGCAAATTTCTGGCAAACATCGCAGAGCTTTGTTTTCAATGAAGAATCAAGTCTAGCCTCTGATTAACAGGAGAATCACTTTACTTGCACTATCATTTATGCTCATAGTTCTTGGATTTGTTGTCATTTGCACATGGAAACATAACATTTGCATATGCAAATAGTGCATTTGAGTGTCTTGTGCTTTGAAAACAGTACACGAGGTACAATACCCACAGTGGTCTAAAGAACAAACACATAGAATCAAACTGGTAGCTGGTGAAGAGAAAAATGACAGGATAATTACGGCAAATGTGCAAATACTCCGACAGAATCAAGAACGTTATTTTAACTATCTGTTGCCAGTGGGGTCAGTCATAAAATCCTCATCTGCTGTTCCACAGGACCCAGTCCATCCCTCACGTAGTTTTATCTTGGGGGAGAGAGAACTGACACTGAACTGACGGCCTGGCTGAGCATCAAAGTGTTTTGCAAAAGCCCTGCTGATCGTGCTGATTCAAAGAATTAATTATTTTACATTTGCTAAAATCAAAGCAAGTTATGACATTAATGAGAACAGGAAAGAGGAAAGCAGAGGACAGTAGGACCAGTGGACATCAGCACTGATGTTGGCCACCCCACGCCACAGGAGCTGGTCCCTTAAACTCTCTTAGAAGTGTACACAGACTGTGCATAGAATGTCTTTGTGAAGGAGGCTTTGATCTGTTGAATGAACCTGACCTGTTTGCTGTCTTTTAGGCAGACAGTGGAAGCACAAGACGTGAGACATCAGAGACAGATGATAGGAAATGGACTCTCAGGGCAGAAAAACTAGGGAGAGCACAGATATGCCTAAATGACCAAAATGAGAATCTGAGCTCCATATGTCTTTCCATTAAGAAGTATTGCAGGTCAGGATCTTCTTTTACTTCTTAGAGGGTTAGAACAAATTCCCCTGTTTGCTTCTCCTTTTGCCTGTGCTGGTGACCTGGAGAGGAAGCCTGTTGCAGAGAGCAGAATTCTGGAGGGAAATTCATGTGGAACACAGTACCAGGCTCAGAGAGGCTCTTGAGTATGCTGCTGTCTGGGCAGTTCAGCTTGAATTTACATGAGCAGATGATGGTAGGATGGGAGGGGACAGTTTTAAACTAAAATAGGGGAGATTTAGATTAGATGTTAGGATGAAATTCTGTACTCAGAGGGTGGTGAGACACTGGCACAGGGTGCCCAGAGATGCTCTGGCTGCCTCATCCCTGGAAGTGTCCAAGGCCAGGCTGGACGGGGCTTAGAGCAACCTGGGATAGTGGAAGGTGTCTCTGCTCGTGGCGGGGGGTGGGATGAGATGAGCTTTAAGGTCCTTTCCAACCCGAACCCTTCCATGATTCTGTGACTTATTCTGCAAGGAACAGGGCAGGGAGGGATCAGAGTGATAAGGGACCACAGTCAGAAATTGATGGTCGTGTTAAAGTAGTCTTAGCAGCTTCTGGCTCTGCTCAATAAATACTCCCAAGCAGATTTCCTACAGCTGTGGTTACAGAAAGGCAGCAGTCTGAGTACATCCCTTTTGGTTCTCTCAGTCTCAACGAGCCTGGAAAAGTCCTCAGACTGCCTTTTGTGTGTGTACCACACCACAGGCCACAAACCCCTTCCCAACAGCCTGCGCCACACCGACGATCAATAGTGAAAGAGCAAAAGCCACAAACTCTGATGTGCCTCAGGAAGGGAGTGAGGAGATGAAGGGCATTGCCAATGTGAATGAGATCTACATGAAAGAGCCTCATCATTGCACTGCTTTCATGGATTAAAGGAACAATTGAGCAGAAGAATGAGAAGGCGGTGCCAAGAGGAAGAGAAAATATGGAGGAGGGAAGCAGGGTTTCTCTGGTTAAACCATTCCAGTCACGTTCTTGGCGCACAAGCAGGAAAGCACAGCTGCTTTACATCTGCTGAGAGCACTGGAACTGAACAGGCACCAACATAAGTATTCTCAGCCTGTTCAGATGAGGTTTTTGTTTGCTCTGGTATGGATACAATACTTTTTGTAATTAGAAACATGGAAAACTATTTTCTAATGCCGCTGC
This sequence comes from Cnemophilus loriae, assembly GCA_013397755.1. NCBI lineage: Eukaryota > Metazoa > Chordata > Aves > Passeriformes > Corvidae > Cnemophilus > Cnemophilus loriae. Next base: position 783,986 of record VZTF01009280.1, on the reverse strand, counting down.
AATAACTGATTTGGCTTATAAATGTTTTCTCTCAAAGGTCAGGCCTGTAGGGACTTACAAAAGGCTATTTTTGTCACTAGAGTTTCAGACCTGATGCCCACCCTGAGAGACACAATAACCACTGAATTACACAATTTCAATGTTGTATGCTTGTATCAATGAAAAACTCTGACAATTTTCTTTCATGTAGCATCTTGATTATATTTCATGTAGTAAATCTCCCCAAGTATTTTAGGGCTTTGTGCCTAAAGTGAGGCCCACATCCCTGGCGATCACTGTAATACAAAGATAACAATAACAATACAAATTTTCTTAATTTATGGTCTTTGGTGCATGTTTTGAGTATGGCTCTGAAGTCTGCTAAAACCTTCAGCTGACGTGAGGGAAGTGCATATAAATGCAACATGAAGAAATCTTAAATCCTAGCTCAGCATCTCTGTTTGATCCTCTCCACTACCCAGCAACAGCCAGGAGGTAACAGGAGCTAATAAACATATAAATTGATGTGATTGGCTTAAATTAACCCGTTCACTGACACTGCTGCTAGAGGAATCGTATATTTTAAACTCAGGCTCGTTCTTTGTGTGCCAATGAAGCTTCAGCTTGCATTGATGAGTATTTTGCCAGCATGAATTATAAGAATGAAGACTTTAAAGATGAGGAGGATGTCAAATCAAAGAGAGACTGTGTTATACAAATTAAAGCCTGACACAGACCCGAAGAATTTGAATCTGGGATTCCAAACTCACTGCTATCAGCAAGAACAGCTTTGGGTCTTCTACCCTTGGCTGCTTCTGTTATTCAGTAAGGTTCTTTTAGCTTCATATTAGCTGATAATACACCTGTGTGGGTGACAAGAACTGCAACTGTGCTAATTATGGCTGAGAACAGCAGTGCTTTCTTCAGCCTAGCTCCACACTGGGACTGTGTTTGGATGTCCCATGGCTGTCTGCATCTCACACAAGCATATGAAAGAAATTGGCATTTCCCAATGGCCTTATGAATATTTAAAGGTGAAAGACCATGTTGTTAAAGGTACCTGGAATAGCAGACTGGTGTTTACTTTCATGTTTTGGGGCTCTGTGTGTGTGTCTAGGTGCAGTAAATGTGCAGGTAGAACTGTAAAACGGAGTTCTGATCTGTGGAGCAGCTTTCTGTGTTTGTTGTAGCTTTAACTGCATCTCAGCCATATGCCTCATGCAGCATGTTGAGCAAACACCTTTTTTTATAATTCTTATATCTCAGGGGAAGCACTGACAGGGCCATGGCAAACTGCTCATTCAACTGAATGTCAGTGAAGAGGCTGCTGAGGATCAGGCTTTTGGAAAAGATTCAATGCCACTGTCTAGACAGAGGCAAGAAACAAGGGCTCCCTTTCCCCTCATCCCCTTGGAGCCTCATCACAGAGCTATGCAAGCCTGCTAATTAAACTGGAGTTTTGCACTTCACCCTTAGGAGTTTCTGTCTTTAAAAAAAGTAGGTCATTTGATTGACATGTATTCTTCAGCATCCTAATCTCCAGTGAGGAAATGATGAAAAATGAGCTGTGCTGAATGCAGACAAAACTGAGGCTACGCAGAAACTGAACACTGGATTACATAAAAGGCTGAGTAAGCCACCAATCCCACATTAGGAGGAATGGGAATAAGGAGGAATAGTGCAGAAAGCCACACTTTTGCTGTGGTTAACAGAGGCTGCTGTTATTTGCTGGGTAACTTCCACTCAGTCTGATGGAACACCAATTTTCAAATGAAGGGTGTGTTTCAGTGGTGGTCTGTGACACTGGGTCCAGGCAAGAAATGAAGAAAACAAGGCCAGTACTGGGACATAGAAAGGTCTTGGTTGGGAAATGGAGCTCAGAATTGGAAGTGGTGTCTTCCTAAGGTCTGGATCCAGACACAGGCTGCCCAGTCATCCTGAGAAACTGAAGCAGGATGGTCAATGGAGTTGGATAATATCTGAGAACTGATTGTATTTACACATTTAGAGACAGGCCTGGTAGAATTGTGCACTAATGCACCTCTGGTTTAGAGGGTGTTGTTGGAGGCCTGTTTGTATCCCGACTGCTCAGACGCTCCCAAAGTTATCCAAGAGAAGGACTGTCTTCTGTCAGAGATCTCCATATCAGAATGAGATGCCCAGGTGGGATCTTCCATCGCTTCCACTGAGACATTCTGTGCTTATGAGCAGAGTGTGGAAAAAGGAACAAAGTGGCTTGGCCAGGGATTAATTTGCACACAGAACTTCTGCTTGTGAACTCTCAGTGCTTGCACCCCAACATGTGTTGTGCACAGATCTGTGCAGTCCAGAAGATCCTGGGCTGAAGAGCAGCTTTAGGTCTTCCTTTTACTTTTGGGGAGCCATGTTCCAGCAATCAGTCTGATCAGGTCTGTCACTCTATGGACTGTGCAGTGCCCAGCATGTTCAGAAGTTCCTGCTGCTTTGAGATGCCTCCATTTGCGAATGCTCATTTTCCCACAGCACATCCAGGCCTGATTTTCAGAAAATAGAAGCTGAGCATTTGTGAAAAGAAAGGACCCTAGAGTCACCCCAGAGTGTATACTCAGATATAAACTGTGACTCACTTAAAAATGTAATTCAGTATTTTTATAGAAGGCTTTTTTTTTTTTTTAATCTAACAATATTTGTATTATTAAATTTATACCAAATGTGTATTTGGAAGTATTTCTCACTGATTAGTATAGAGACATCTTGGGTGTCACTGTAAATTCATGAGCGTCTGTTTTTCATTGTAGTGAGAAAGCTGTGAGAAAGCATCCAAGGGAGACTATTCACCAGTAAGAATTAAGCATCTATGGTGAGGTGGAATACAGGGTTCTCTGAACGTTTCCTCTTGAATGACTCCGTGCCTGGAGGTTTAATATCTAACAGATCTTTTCCTTCTCTTAATGCCAAAACACAAAATTACTTGCAAGGTGGATTTTGTTCTGAAAATGTGTTTCTAAGGTTGGTTTCTAAGGTGGTGTAATAGGGTGCTGCAATAGCTTGTGGCCTGTTTGGGGCTATTTTTAAAATTACTGGAGAGGGTTGAAAAAAGGAGACAGGACAGTATGGAAAGACCTCTTTCCTCTGCACATGCTGCTGCTGCTTCACCTTTCCTGGGGTAATTTTGTCTACATCTGTGTATTTAGTGTAAATTCATAATATTGTGAGGAAGAGTTGTAAAATTATTTGTATTAGCAAAGGAGCTGTGTGTCTTTTGGGAGTATATAAATCCTGGGTTTCAGCCTATACTGATGCTGGGTTTAAAACAAATGCACCCTGGTTCCAAACAAACCTGAAGCCTGCGTGTGTCCATGAGCACTGGTTCTCTGTGACCTTGCTTTACTCTTCTGTAGACCTTGTCTAATATTTCTCTTCTCTCCCAGAAAAATGCTTCCCTGGAAGGTTTAGTCAGATACTGTTCGAGATCCTTGAGGAAAGGTCGTCACCGCAAGGAGCTGAGCTCTGGTGACATGACTGCAAAATTAAAAAGAAAGCAAAAAGGCATAACTATGGCATAGCTAAAAATAGAGACTGAAATTCCTCTTCTTTCTCAAGCCATATAAGGATCTGTGCATAGCTGTGTCAGGCAGGATCCTCATGCAAAAAGAGATGAAGTTTTGGCTGATTTACCATGGGAAGCATCATGTTCATATGTTTCCTTTGTAGAGCTAAATCATAATTCTGAAGTTGTCAGAAGGCCGCTCTTTAAATTAGAGTAATTTATTGCTGTATGTGCCCAAGAACAGCTACAAATATAAACACAGGCACTCCCTTGGCTATATCTGCTGCACTTTTCCAGATCATTTCCAAGTGGAAAAGAAGCCTAACAAAGAATGAAGCAAAATTTCTCTGCCAGTCACAATCAGAAGATTAATTCTTCTTTTCTAGTGCCTATAAACAGTAGAGCAGAGTCTGGTCTTTGTCTAGAATTTCCAGTGACACTGCTGGCAGTGCCAGGCATGGATGACATGCAGGGAAAATACATTGGCTTTGTGCAGAAATCTCCTTGCTATTGAACATCTCATCTACCTGTATGTGCACACGTGCTCCTGCAATACAGGGATACGTAGAGGCTGTTTGACACTCCAAAATTAGTACTTATGGAAAATGATATATGCAGCACCTTGACACTCACAGTGCCCTTGTGGCAGCACATTCCTAAAGCATTACCTGTGGGATACGTTGATGAGGTTTAGATTTTCGTGTGACAGAATGGTGAATGAACTTGACCTGCCGAATCTTGTAGGACTGTGAGGCAGCGAGCCCTGCAAATGAAAAAGAGCACTGCAAGGTTCCATAGAGTGATTCTAGGATTCCCATCTGGTCGTGCAGGGTTCCCTGCTTTTTGGCAGTGTTGGAGAGAAAAGGTGCCCCAAGATGCTGAAGAAGAGAAGGAGATGCTGAGAAGGAGAAGGTGAATTAAATAAAAGCTCCTCCTGCTGTTGGCAAAGAAGCATCGTAGAATCTGATTCATGAACGTGCAGGTTTTGTTTATACCCATTTTGTGGCTGATTTGTATTTGGAATGAGGTCCAAACCACAGTCACATAATCTCTTTTTGCAGCCCAATTTGTTCTCAAATGCAAAACAAATAAACAAATAAACAAGACCCCCAAACAAAACACAACTGCATTTCTAGTTTATGTATCCTATTTCCCAGCATTTTGAATGAGTTACCGGGCTCCACGTGATCCATGGCTTTCCATGCACTGCTCACATTCCTGTCTATCTTCTGTGTCATCTCTTTTCATTGCTGCTTTAGATTAGCCCCGGTGCAGAGCCATTTATGGTTCTCACATGTTATAAATCAGCCTTAGTTATTCGTCCTGCCTTTCATCATCTCTTCACATGTCCCACACCACTGATTCTTTTGAGGCACCCAGCTTGCCTTTACTGCTACTTGGCCTTACACATCCATATGGCTCCATTTGGTTTTCCAAGGTCTCTGTCATTTTAACACAAAACCCCCAGAATTATTTTGGATGGCTTGTTTGCTGTGGTATGTGTATATAGCTATATATTAGAATTCGATATCCAAGAGCAAAAGGCAGCTGATAGATCTTGACCAGGTTGGTCTGGAACCTGGTATTTGTGGATTATTGACATCATTTCTGTGTATGTCCCTTCTCTGGTTTGTGCAGTGATGATGCCTTGTCCCTTGGGGAATTTTGGGGTCCTCTCTCTCTTTTCTATTAAGAAGATTTTCCTAATTTGGCGCCTTAATTTGAAACTGCTACACTTTGTGCTGTGTATTGTGTTCCAAGGCTGGGAATGATTCCCAAAGCTGTGTTTTCATGGCACACTCTTGCATCTCCATTGGAATCAATGGGAAAGTGTTATAGAGACTGATGGCAAAATTCCTTTACATAGAATTCTTTATTCTGAGGTATTTTAGAACATCTCCTTCCCTCTGAACTTTTCTCTATTCTGTGCACATATCCTTTGCAGTTCTTTAGTCCTTCAATCTGTCTACATTTTTATTGCCATTCAGAAACATTTGCAGCAAGACAGGAGGGAATGGTAAAGACCATGACTGAGTCAAAGTGGGATCTGGATGCCAGTGGAATCTGAGCACCAGATTTTCCAGCATACCCAGCTGAAAATAGAGAACAGGGAGAGGAATGTTAAAATAAATTTATTCAGCTAAATCTGGTCATTTGGACTTCTATCTGCAGCCTCAAAACTTCTCTTCCACTGGAATCTCCATTTGCCATACAAAGAAATACTTTAATTTAAAGCAAGGGAGAAGGTAAATTTTCCAAGGCAATCTTGTCTGTCTCTCCTTTGAGGATGCCAAACTGATGACAAGAATGTTATTATTTGTATATGTATATTTAAAGTTGATTTAATTAATGAAACCCATGGAGTCTAACCCCTAATCTTATTAATAATTCAGATGCACAGGAACAAGAAGCTGTTTTACATTTGAAGGATACAGAAATGAAAGGATTGCTTTCAAATTTATTTTTAAGTTTGTAAAATATTTGTGTGCCCATAATATCCATTTAATTTTGGAGTTTGGTGCATGAGGAATGCTGGGACAAGACGAAAAGTAAATGTAGCAAAGATGGGGTTTCTGGTAGGTGTTTTTGCCCTCTCTGAGTCTCCTTGGGGCTGCCTGTGAGTTGGCTGTAGACATTTCACCTTCTCTAATAGTGCTTTCATATTTACAGGCCCTGGCTTTCTCAGGATGCTGGGAAGCTTGGCCTTTGCGAAATATTTGTTAATAACCAGTGATGTGATGGAGACTATAGGCCTTTAAATATTTCATTAATTTGTCAAGGAAATCTGGAAAACATCTGTCTCCACTGTTTGTTCTTCTGTTGCTTCGCTTTTAATTATCCCCACCTCTATTTAATGGAACATAAACTCCCATTTCACAACTTTATTTGATAGAGCAATCCATAGGCAAGTGCCGTGACATGCACAGACCCCTGGACTGGCCCTTCTTGTTCTTCCAGATGTCTTCTGTGCAAACATTTCCAAACTAAATACTGATTAAAAACAGTTTGAGGGACAAACACAAACAGTCTCAGTGAACAGGCCCATCAAATACCATTGTGGAGGTCAAAACAAGGCTTGTTTAATTTCTGTGTGTCTCTTCTGTTCCATGGAAGGGGAAGGATCAAGGTCCACACTGAGACTTGTCCCCACGTCAGCTGTTCTCACTTGCCTGCTGTGGTTTCTCCTGGCTGTGCTTTTATAGCAGCAGCTCGTACCTGGGACTCTGCACTTCCACAGCAAAACAAGGAAACAATTGGGTGTTTTTTCCATGAGTGGGAGAAAATGGATAAGCCAAAAATGCGACTAGGCAGATGGGAAAATGTGGATCTGAAGTGAGGCTCATTGGCACTGCAGAAGTCTTCCAGCATGTTGGAAATTTCTGTGTCGGATGACTGCAAGAACAAGTTACAGATAAGGGACGCGTGCAGACGTCTGTACCAAGGGACACACGCGATTTCAGGGCGAGTAATGATGCAAACTGTTCTCAGAACAAAGCCAAGATTGATCCGTGCCTTGTCCTGGGTAGAGACAGGAATTTGCTCAGCAGCTCCTTCCATAATGTCTTTATGCACAAGCAGTTTCCTTCGGTTCTTTGCAAGGAGCAGGGTTTGTCTAAATCAGTAAAGTTTGCAAAATGCTTTTTTCCAGTCCCTGCACACTTGCATGTATCATTGTAAGCGCAGGAAGAAATAAATGCACCTGCTTTGAGGAGCTGATGCAGAGGTATGAGATTATTGGTGACATCTGTTGTTCTTTGAACAAAAGAATGAGCACAGTTGCCTTTTAGCACTGACGAGCCTGGCTGCAGAGAGCTGAAGATTAACATTTGCACCAGCTCAGGCTGGGAAGGGGAGTTGGGAAAGTGCTGACTAATTTAGTAGGTGCTATATTTCAAATAATAATGACCAGATCCTTTCTTCACTTTCCCTTTCTCAGAAATCTCTGAGATTGCATAATTTTTCCATAGAATGCCAAATGCTGTCCCAAAGGTATCTTACCATGAGCACAGAGAACACTCAGGTGCTTTTCCTACAACACTGAACCCAGTCTTCTGGACACCTTCACGGCCAGAATGAAGAAGAAAATTGTTGCAAAACTGATCAAAACTCAAGTTAAAGTGAAAAGCTGAAAGGTGAAATGTGGAAATTAGACAAAAAGTGAAAAAGGTGTTTAGAAAGGAACTTCTGGTAAAAAAAAAGTGAATTTCTCAAGGTACTGTTGCTAGATATCCAATTTCTCTGGAGCTAAGCTGCTTGTGTATCTGTTTTCTGATTAACACCTAGAACATGCGTGATCAGAGCATGATTTCACTACGTTTTTCTCTATTACAAATCTTTACTTTGGAAAAGAGTTACTTTCACCTGAGAGTTTCTGGAACTGGGCTGTAATTTTGAAATAAGATAGTTCTGGATCATTGTCAGTCCCAGGAAACATTTTGCATGTTCAGAGTTAAAATAATTTCCATTTGGCTTGTTCCCACAATGCAAATACCCACCTGTGCATTACTGGGAAGAACTTTTTCTGAATCATCTCTTCTTATGGGTCTAATATTGATTTAATTGTGGGTTTTGGCACTACTTAAAAGCCTGAAGTGTTTCTAATAGATAAAATATGTTGTGTCGTTTATTTGTGTCAGCACTCCCTGGGGAACCTCACTATTCAGAATGTTTTCTTAGAGGCATATACATACACAAACCCTTGCAGACGTCAATTCAAGCACTGCACCCAGGGAATAATGACTAACAGACTTCAGACAATGAAGAATCCAATTTAAAATCCAAAACTGCATTATAAAACCCCTTCTTGTTCTTTGTAGCTTTCTGTAACAAATGAACTCTCTTTGCTATTTCTAAATATCTAATTATATTCATATTTATGTGGGTTAGTCCCCAAGACCACAAGCAAAGCAGATTGGAAAGAAAGTTGCAGAGCTCACATCTCCAATTCTTGTCTGAATTTTGAAATGGTGATGCTTTTATAGCATGAAGACAGACACTTTATAAATGATATCTCAGCTAATTCAAATAACTTGTTTGAGAACTACTTGAAGTCACTAGAGATTTTCTCCTTTTAGGCTAACTGGTCTGGACTGGGGTATTTTCCAGAATCATTTCAGAGCGTGATTCAGACCATTGGCTCCTGGTGTGCTGTGGCCGTTCTGTTTTTCAGTTTGCTCCATGTAAGTTTATAGGAAAGGAAAAGAGCAGTGTATTTCTGTTATTCCATTTTCCTGCTCATTGTGTCCCCTTAAATCCACTTCTCACCAAAAGCAATATATAATTTTGATTACATTTTTGGGGTTAATACATTTCCATTTCTGTTGTGTGTCTCTTCACCATGTATCAAATATGGGCAATACCTAGTTTAGGTAACTTAAAAACTATTACCTCAGCTTGATAATAACTGTTTCTTCATATTAAATGCTTAAACCCTTCAGCTCAGACTCTTGTTAAATTGTTAGACCAGGAATTCTCACAACTGGACCTTCCTGTTGGGTACTGCCCCACAAAACAGGTTTTTGCAGAAAAGGATGAGCTCAGTACCTTCATGTCTGGGATGTTCCACACTCTGTGTGAATCTTGATGCACTGTGGAGCAAAATTACTGCTTTTCATCCAGCATTAACCTTCTACTTTTACTTAGGTATATTGCATTTTTGCCTTTTATTCCTTTATAAAATACATTTTTAAAGGCATGGAGATTTTTCATAATTTAATAACTTTTTTTCCTTGAAAAATTTTTGTGGCCTGCAAATAAACTAAATGAAACTATTAGAAAGTCATAATTCTGCCATAAAACCCTAGGTGAACTATAGTTTTGTGTTAAAGGTATGCAAACAATACAGATGTTAACATTAAAATACACTTCAGGATGATTACCAGCGTGGCCATATAATGGTTAGGCTCTGACATGTTTAACTCATTAAATTTCAGCTTTCTGTTGATAATACAGACTCCCTTCTCTTCCTTTGGCTTTATTGCAGCACCTACCACTCATTTTTGGTTTATAGCAGAGTTGGAGATGTCTTGCTCCTGTCCCAGTGCCTCTTCACCTCATCACGCTCTCATCAGCTGCCCTGGCTAACGCGTGTCATGAATTTAGGGCAAGAATCCAGCTCAGGCATATGGAAGTTTTCAGGCCCTGATGTGGCAGCGTGCAGCTCAGCTGAGATCTGAGGGGTTCACAGGCAGCTCCGAGTGCCTGACTCTGCTGGAGCAGGATCTCTGCAGCGTGGGACCTGACCCGTCCCTCCCACCCCCTGTGGAATGGAAAACCAGCTGAGGGTTTATTTACTGCAGCTGCCCATGAAAGCTGGTTTAAAATCAACATCCAGAGAACAAGCCGTGGGGTTCCAAAGCAGGACAGAATTCAGCAGAGAGGCGAGTATTGCTCTTGGACTGGGAAAACAACCATTCTGTTTAGCAAAAGATTCTGAGGTCTTGGAGTGTATTTATTTTCCGATAGGAAATGACAGCAAGGCCTTTTAAAATTTCCTGAGACAGGTCGGTGGATACAGGCCCCAGAGCAGAGAGCAGGCTGTGTGTTTCACCAGGGACGGGACAATGGCAGATTTAGTCCCATGTAGTGTTATTTCAGCTTTGGGATTGCAGCTTCTTCAGTTATCTCCACATCTGAGACAAAGCAACATTTTTGTTCAAGCTGTCGTATTTCTTCAAAATCTTCTCGTTCTTGTAAAAGGTTTCATGGGAAACCAGCTCTGCCTCGTATTCAGTGACCCAGAGAGATTGCTGTATATACACACCTTGTCAAACAAATATGGCAATGCAGATGGCTTGGGACATGAAGGAGACAAACAGAAATGGTGAGAAACAGAAGTCCCCAAGTCCCCCTGGATCAGGATTTGTGAAAACAGCATCTTTGGTTTATAGCATGTTTCTCCACCACTCCTCTAAGGAACCTTGGACCTCTGAGTGAATTTATGGCCTTATTTGTTTTCACTATATTATTTCTGTGCAAGTGTTTTTTCCTCTGTAGAGGTGTGTTACTGCTTTTTGCTGGAGCTGAGTTTCCTGTTGGAACAATCTTGCTTTAGCCGTGTTCTCCTACATTCCCTTTCATTACCTTTTTTTTCCCTTTTCAGATTCCTCCTGTCCCTTTTGACTCATCTGGTTCATTTTCAAGGCATCCTGTTTATTTTTCCAGCTATTTGTTTTTAATATGTGTTGTCTGACCTTTTCTGTCTGCTCTTTTGGGGATGTATACAAAGCTCTTCCTTTATTTGCATTTGCTTTTCCTTCTGCCCTCCACAGTACCTAATGTTCATCAGTGGAACCCAAGGACAGGAAATGGGAATAGACATCCACAAGCCCACAGAAGCTGATATAACAAGCAAAGTTCATTTTCATTGTGCAGGTGTGGAACGCTTTGAGTCACCAAGACGTGTATAAATGCAGGGGCACGTGTTCTATCCCAGGAGCTCCATGACACAGGTCTGGGCACAGACTGCAGCTCTGGGAAAGCTGTTTGAAAGCAGCATCCTCCCCTTTGGTTTCCTTCGGCACGACAGCCACCACCGAGGGGGGAAGCAAAGCAGGATAAGGCAATACCCTCTCTGGGAGAAAGGCCTGCAGGGGCTTATTGTGAATGGAAATAAGATCACGGTGTTACTTCAGCGATGTACTTGTGGAGGAAGCCAGGGAACTTCTCTTCCCGGGAGCGTTTTTCCATGGTTGTGGAGATTACCTCTTTGGCCAGTTTGCTTTTGACATGCTCCCTTTTCAGAGAAAGCTGCTGAGAATCTGACAATGCCTCTGGCTAATTGTGGTTTGGCAGTGATGTTCATCTGAGGTGGCTGCTTCCAGAAAAATCAGTATCCAGACTTGGCAAGAGCTGGCAGACATCTTTGTCAGGGTGAAGCACAGAGCACAAAGGCAGATTTATCACAAAAATCAATACCACGAGCTCTTGGGCTGCCACTATTTACTCATCGTGGCTGCAAAAGCCTCTCCATCTCAAGAATTACTGTCATGGAGCTGTACCTGACATTATCCTAAGGGAGAAATTTTTACAGGCTACAATTCACGATAGATCTTGCTGCTTGCAGGAACCATGGGATTCATTTGGTGAAGATGCAAGGCACCTTTTGCTCCCAAAAGGAACAAAGAGCTGAGCTGTCAGCAGGTTTGCCCTGGCCTGGTCCACCTAGAAAATGAGTTGTTAATGAGAAGAGCTTGTATTTTGGCAGACAGACATGGTCACCAGGCCAGGAGCAATCTTCTGAGGAGGTGTTCTTTGTTATCCTGATTTGCTTCTTGCATTCCTGATTTCTCCAATGCAGCTACTGCTGTGTGTGTATGTTTGTGTGCCCTCTGGAGATGTGGGGAAATCTCTCCTTAGCCACTGAAAGAGATCTGCTGCTCTTGGAATGCCAATCTTATACCAGGCCCAAAGAAACCAAAGGGGGAAATGCTGTTTTCCAAAAAGCTTCCTGTAGCTCCAGTCTGTTCCCAATAGACTTTCATTTTCTGCCCTTTGTTTGTTCATTTTCTGCTCTCTTTGATGATGCACTATGCAGTTATGGAATACAATCCTTTCCCTCAAACTTTGGGCAAATCTAGAGCAGGGCTCGATGCTGAAATCCAAATCATGGGCACATGAAAATGGATCGAAACTGCATCAGGGAAGTTCAGGTTGGACATTAGGAAAAGGTTCTTCACTGGGCAGGTGGTTGCTTTCTGGTTTAGTTGTAGGTGGTTCTGTGAGGAGCAGGGAGTTGAACACGGTGTTATTTATGGGTCCCTTCCTACTTGAAACACTCTGTGTTCTATATTTACGTTTTGGTATAACCACGGCACCAAAGGGGAGAGCAGGCAGTGATGTTCACGAGCAGACTGACAGTATTTGCCATGTGTGTGACAATTCCTAAGGCACAAAACTCAGGAGACTCATCTGTGTTGCTTCTGGCCCAAATCCATGCGCCAAAACATTTCTGTGAAGGGAGCACACCCTTTTTAAAACACGTCTGTTATGAGCAGTGTTTGCTTTGAAAAGGCAGAGCACAATGGGAGGCAGCCTGTCCTGGTGGCTTGTGCTGCGTCGAAGGGCTGGTGGAAGGGAGGTCTGGGGCACTCTCCGAGTGCAGGAGAACAGATTGTGCCTTTTAACAGGAGTTCACAATCCTGCATTTCTCTCCCCCGCCCCTTGCCTCTCATTTCTGCTATTCCATTAGAAGGAATAAATCACAGCCAAGCCAGGACTGCTCTGCACAAGGTGAGGTCTCAGCAAGAGGAAGCCTCAAAGTATCCCAGTGACCGTGGCCTTGTTCTTTCCATATTATTTCTTCTGCTGATTTGCTTTGATTGTGGGAAGGCTACAGGAAAGGACTAGTGAGAGCAGCTCATTGTTGTTATTTCAGCTGGGGGAAGAAAATACCTAAGAAAATTATCTGGAAAGTGAAGTTCCGTAAATTCACATGGTAATCCTTTTAAGTATGTGAAATATTTTTACTAGAATGGTATTGTTTGCATTCCCTACTTCAGCTGTTTCAATATGGAAGAGCACTGTAGAATCTACATGAATTGTGACTGAGATTTCAAGTATCACCTTCCTGATTTCCTGCTCCTGGCCATTCTTTTTTGCTTTTATGTGATTTTGGTTGCAGGTAGTTGTATCAGGCCCTGTGATTTTTGACTTCTGATCTAATATTTTTTAAAAACTGTGATGCCCTGAGTGGTGACTTTTCACCTCTAGGTTTAAGGATCAAACCCACTGTAGCTGGAAGTGACTATGGTATTTATATAGCACTTAAAGCTCAGATTAATACTGTAACAGTTTTTCCATAGCTTATATTAATATTTTTCAACCCTGAAGCTGAAGCGTTTGTAATTTTTCTGCCATATGTCTTTTAATGAATTTTTATTGTTTTGGGGGAAATCAGATTTTTTTATAAGAAAGCATCAGTTGGTTCAACATGCCTTTTTTCCCCACTGGAGAACTGTGTTACTGGAAGCCCTGTGAGGAGCCATGACCTTTCCATCCCTGCCATTGGCATCAGGCCCTCCACAAGGGAAGCCAGGAACAAAGGCTTTTGGGGGCGTTTCTGTTCATCTCCTCTGATTCAACCACTCCAGAAGGATGCAGTGCAGGAAGCACAACTACTTCTAAGAGGAATCTCTGTCCTTGTCAAATCTCCTTAAGGAGGGTTTTAAGACTGGAAAAAAATACCCCGCGGTGGCACCTGGATACAAATCTATATGACTGATTTATTACCATGGTGATGATTTTGCTGTAGTTACTGACTGGATTTTTAATTACTGGACAAATTCTTTTCCTGTGTGTGCTCCTTCTTCTCCCTAATTCCCAGTGCTGGGCACTGATATAAATAAGAGGATGTTGCCATTAATATGGTACTGATTTCCCTCCTGGGCAAACATGTGTACCTAGTGAACACTTCATGTCACTGAAATTTCAGACATTCCTAAGGAAATCTGTGGTATGTGTGAGAAATGGGTACAGCTGATTGGGAGAAATCTCCATGCTAAACTCTTCATTTTTGTTTCATTTTTGCCTGGTTTCTTCTCTAAATCTCTCCTCTTGCACAGAGTAACACAGGCTGTTCACTAATGTGAAGAGAGAACCAAGTGAAACCATGTTCTGAGAGTTTTTCTACCTGCACCTGAGAGCTTGTGTTGGTTCCTTACAGAATAGAATGGACTTGGTTCAGTTGGAAAAGACCTTTCAGACCACTGAGTCCAACCATAACTGCCAAGTTCACCACTAAACCGTTTTTCTACCACATCTACACATTTTGTGCCACATCTACACATCTTTTAAACACCTCCAGTGAAGGTCACTTGACCAGTTCTGGTCAACTGGGACCTCCCCAGTTAGCCAGGACTGCAGATAATTGATTGAGTGGCTCTGTGAACATTTCTGCCAGCTCCCACACTTGCCTTGTGTGGATTTCATCCATCCCTGTAGATTTCTGTGTGTGTTTAAGTGATGTAGAAGTTTCCTGACCAGCTGAGAATGGAAAGGTGCAACATGAGATTGAAGGGAACAGGGAGGAGGAATTCCTCCACCTGAGTATCTGATCAATGTTTATTGCTGGGTTTCTCAAAAACATAGTAAAGAAATACCAACTGCTGAGGATGAGCTGATGATCTCACATAGCAAAAATAAATTTCAGCACAAGAGATCTTGCCATGCACTGCTTTTTCCTCTTGAAAAGATCGAGGTTTGTTGGCAGAATGTTTTAAAATACTTGTCGAGATTAATATTCTACACTAGTTGAAGGAGCTTGACAAAACACAGCTCATGCTTGTGTGAGGGGCTGTATGGGGCTTTTGCTGTCAGGGATTAAACCATGGCATCATCCGAAGCATTTTTTGGCAGAATAGACTTTATCCATAAAGGGGATGTGGCAGAATTGTCAGTGATGGCTCATGAGAGATGGCAATGTGGAGAGTTGTTAAGAGCCTGGCTACTAAAACAAGGACCAGACAACTTAGTGCCATGACAATTGATTTGACTCTAAGTGGATGGTGTGATCTTCTAATGGGAATTTAATCATATGCCTTCTAGAAATAATGGGAATCCAGAGATGATTAAGGAAGAGATGAGAAAGAAAAAGCGTTTTGGAGAAATTTCCTCACAGAGAGAATGATTCATTTTGGACTGTGCTGTTAAAAGGCAGCTATGGAAACTGCAGCTGTGGATGTATTAAATAGGAGTCAGGCAGGTGCTTACTGGAAAAAACGTTATGGATGGAAACAAGCACCAGGAGGAGTGGGAGGAATCTGCAGAACCAGCTTCCGTTTTTTAGTTACAGCAGAAAAAATGTGTTATTCTGCATTTGCAATGCAGATACACAACAATTCTCAGCAGATGCTTGGCGGCCGTGGATTTTCATGAGCACTTGTCCAAGGGGCCATTCTCACCTTCTGCTGACATTTTTAAAAAGGAAGCAGCATATTAAATGCCAGGATGAAGGGAACAGTTTCAGGATGGAAAAGGTTGAGTAATGGTGGTGTAATAGAAAGCAAAATTTGGCCCACGTTAATTTCCTCCAAGAGGAGAGTTGTTTCCATTAGTACTCGTAGCAGGGGAGAGAATCTCTGACGTGTGACAGTGTATCTAAAGTTTAGCCCTGCAGAGAAAGACAGAGAGCTGGAGATGTTTATTAGATGTTGGGGAGGAATGCAGGAAACAAAAAAGGGGATGGTTTTGAGTAATTTAGGAAGAGGAGATTGAGAGGGTTCAGAAAGTTGCAGCCTGTTACTGGTGCCTTTGGGACTTCAAAAGGAGAGTCTGATGTTCTGCAGCAAGGGTTTTTGATGTTCAAATCACTTACTGGGATGTGAGTCTGTAGTAAAACTGAAGGAGAAGATTCCAAGAATGCTCCTTACCCAAACCTGCTTGTTGTCCTTAGCTCTCACACTTCCTTTTGCTTCTCTGTCCTGCCCTCTTGGATTCACATTTCGTGTAATTGCAGATGTTGCCACTGGTTTCTGTGAAGTCACTCCTATTTATGCCAGAATTTGCAGAGAAGGAAAAGTACTGATCACGAGGAGAGACAACATAAAAGTGTAAACCTCTGGAGATACTCACTGAGGCTGTCTCTGCTTTCCTTCCTGCTTCTCAGGTGTGAGTCCACTGATTAAAGGATTGGTCTGGATGCCTCCGGGGCATAATTTGGGAATAGTTTCCCATTTATTTCAGTGCAGTTCCATTACACCCCAGTTTCTCTGTGCTGTCCCACTGCCCTGCCTGAACAAGACCAGCACAAAGATAGCTCCAAAATACAGCTGTAATAACAAAAGCCTCAAGGTTATTTCAGAAAAGCAGGAACCGGACCCTCAGCTGGTTCAAATCAGCACAGATCGCTGCTCTGGAGAGACACCAGTTTTACACTGAATGAAGATTTGTCCTGAGATTTCTTTTTGCAAATGGCACAGAGAGAAAGTTGCTGGAGAGGGCTGAGGAGAAAAACATCACATTTTCTTTTGGGAGAGTTTAAGACTTGCTTACTCAAATGCCAACCATCAGTTCATTATCTCCTAAATCCTGAGGATACAATTTGCTAGGTAAAAACCACATCTGTTCTTCAGCTCAGTTCCACCTCTTTGAAAGCATGTCCAAACTACCTTCCTAAATGTTTCCATAAAATTAGGCTTGGTTACATATGTTTCATTGTGTGTTGCATGTTTCCATGGCACACTGATTTGCCAGATAAAGCAATCTGCAGTGTATTTAGTCTATCTTAAAGCCTTTTAAATCTGTCTCCTCTAAGCTTGAAATTCTCTCATTCAGGCATCCAGCGCTGTTGAAACCTCTGTGCCAATAATTCTTAATGACGTGTGTGTCTAGCCAAAGTAATTCTCCTCATTCAATTTGCAATTTTCCAAGTCAATCCTTTCAGCATTGTGACTGTGGCCATTTATTTTGCATTCTGAGACGTGCAGCTCTTAAACACAATGATCCTGACTTTACAGGCAAAAAGGTGTCTTATAATGAAGGGCAACCAAACTCAAAGTTTGTTTTGGAAACCAGGGATAGTTGATATTTGCTTGCTTGCTCTCCTGGGCTCAGAGCTGACTCCAATCTGTGCACACAAAGTCTTCCCTTAGTATTTGACAAAGAAAAAAGCAGAGCCATTTCTCATGTGGCAGCATATTTCCTCCCTGCTCTTGTTCAAAGAGCCTGCTGGACTGAGCCTTGTATTTTCTGCTATTTCCCGTGCTTAGGAGCTGATATGTGCAGTGACCAACAGAAACTCTGCTGGACTCCTGGTTTATAGAAGCAGCATCTTTAGGGTGTCCTGATGGAAAGAAAGAGGCCTTGTAGTGCTTAATGGCCAACCTCGGCCATGCAGGAGATCTCAGTGATGGGCTCAGGAGGGAAATTTTGCAGCCACTGTAAAGAGGATGGCAACAGCTTGGGTCTTTGGAAGGAGCTGAGGTGAAGATGACTAAGTAGGAAATGGGGGTTCTCATCAGAACAAGACAGAATGGGCACAAATGTGGTTTTTATCTTCAGGAACCATTATGACTTACATGCTCATTCTGTCCTGAAAACAAGAAGCTTTTGATCCCTGCATGAGGAAGATTTATGTGAGCTCAAGAGGTTTTGCTTTGGTCACTGCGAAGAAAAGAATTTATAAGCCTCCTTCATTTCATTCATTTATTTTTGCCTGTTCTTCAATACCCGTTGAAGGAACAGATACATTTAAGGATGTTTATTTTAAGTTGGTACTCTGGATTGAAAAGCTTTTCCATCTGTTTCTGCCCTGCGTTTGATATAACATTTTGCAGATGGCAGCATTTATCAGAATCCCACTGCAGACTACTTACTGGCTTTGTGCCTTCAGGAATGGGCTGTGTTCATCACCACTGTAACTTCACTGAAATGGATGGAATGACACCACGGATAGATCTGAGCCACCATCACAAGTGCTTCCTGAACCATCACCATGTGCTCTGGGCTCAATGGCTCTGTCTTGGTTGACTTGTTTAATGTAAATATATTGAATTATATGTAGTTTTCATGATTACTGAAGATTACTGGCTTTCTTTAAGAATCTCTTGGTTCACGAATGATTTAGGGAACAGCTTTCAAGCATGCCATCTCAAATTGCAGCCACACATTTGGATATCCAAGCTATTTCAGCAGGCAGAAGTAGGGAAGGCGCCTGTTGTCTTGATTGAATCCCAGGAATGGTCAGTTTGGCCAGTTTTTCTTTCTTTCACACATTCCACAAAGTATCACTCCTCTGCCACGTTGTTACTCCCCACTCTTGCATTCCTGATTTTGTCAACATTCCCCTAAATTTTCTGTTGTATAAATCCTTTGGGACGCTGATCTTAAATGCCTCGGTGATTTCCATGGAACTGCTTATGGAGCCTGGGCCTAAGAGTCACAACTGCATGTTCAGGTTTCAGGATTAGTTCCCTTTGGAATTTAATTTTTGAACTTTCTGTTCAAAAACTTTCTGTTTTTCATTTCACTGTCAGGTTATTGTTTCTCTAATATTTTACCTACAGAAGAGTGCAGAGTGGACAGATGGCAGTGGCATAGGTCATGAGGCCAAATATCAGGTTCAGTCAGGGAAGGAACATTTCCATGCTTTTTTAGCTTTCTGGAAAAAAAATATTATGGGACCAAGCCTTTCATGCCTACCTTCAGCCAAAATGCCACTTGCTTTGGAAAGTGTGAAGAAAATTGGTTAAGAACCCACATTAGTTAAGGTAGGCTGGAAGAAAAATGAAATTTGACTTTTTAAAGTAATTTTCCACTCTGCCCTCTTATATGGCAGGAATGGTCAGGAGTGAAGGAGAATTCCCCGTTAGAAGTGTTTGCCACAGCAAAGCTCTGAGCACTGTTTGTTCAGTACTGCTGTGGAAATCCCAGTTCCTGTCATGCTGAAGATTTACGTGAAATGACAAAATGAAGATTTAACTGTCACTTTTCCATGGCCCTGCTCTTTCTCTCCGTTCCTTCATTTTTATTCTGCTTTGACAATATTTGGGAGAGCACTTTTTTCTTACGTTGTGATTTGATAGTAAGGCCCTGAGTGCCTCATTAATACAAATTCCCTCACTATTTCAGTAAACACTATCAATAATTAGTCTGGCCAGCATGTCCTGGATAGCCCTTTGTGTGAGTTAGAGGAGAGCCTCTGTGGTTCCAGCTGTGACCCACTGTAGTGAAAAGAGAATTTCTTCTAAACAGTGCCTGTGCAGGAGCTAAGGCTCTGTTCTCAGAGCTGTGGGCTAGGAAAGAACGAGACCCTGAGCAATGTCAGTGTCACAGCAGTGCCCGAGAGCCTTCTCAGTGGTTAAACACATCTGAGGCATCAAGATGGAAAAATACTTCAGAGATTTTGTAAGCTGGAGGAAAAGTTCCAACTATTTAGCGGAGTTAATGCCGAGCTCTTCTGACTCACAGCACTAAAAAGCTGCTCCAGTCTCACTGCTGAATCAATTAGCTCAGCCAGCACCTTTCCCATCAAAGTAACACCTTCCCTTCTTGCTCGCTTTTAAGACCTGATTCAATAACTTCAATAACAAAAATACCCAGAGCTGTGTTCCTTTCTGTACCCAAAGGTTGTTTGCATGTTTCACCTTGCCCTACTTGCACACCTACCTGTTTAAATCCCCTTCAATCCAGAATTTGGAGCCTGTGGTAGAAATCCAAGTTCTTGCAATCAAATCAGCTCTGTTAATATTTGTAGTCCTCCAGAGGAAATATGGTCGGGGGTGTTTTGTTGGGATAACTTTCAGGATCAGACAAGGGCTGCTGTGGAGGGCATCAGTTTGTTTAACACAGCCAGGGGGGCTGATGTGGTGACTGGGAGAACTGCACAACCCTGCAGTCTCATAACTGCAGCTGCAGAGGCTGGACCAAGGTACATTGGGGTCTGAACACACAGCCGGGCCTGGATCCCCTCAGCATGTGCTTCACCTCTTATTCTGCAAGTAGCATTGTGCCTGTAACCTTCACACCCACACTGGCTCCTAGTTTGGTCTCCAGAGTTGTCTGTAGGTCCCTTGGGTATATCCTTGATTCCAGCAGAATTTTCTTTGTGTGGGTAGCTCTGTTAGCAATTTTTTGGCATTGTAATCATTGCATCTATCTTATTTTTATTTTTTTAATGATTGATTAGTCAATTATGTGAAATTAGCCTTTGCAATTAAAGCATAATTTAGAAAAAAACATTGAGCAGATAATGCTTATTTGTCATTGAATTGCTTATAACTCAGGCTGTTGTAAATGTGAGGTATTTCTAGTACTGTCTTTACTGCTGGATGAAAAACATTGATTAAAAACCCACCCTCATACAGTGCTTAGAGTGGCTGAGTCTTGTCCTTCAATACTTACAAGGAGATGGACTCAGATTTGCGATTTATGTAGGAAATAAAGAGCATTTGGGCTTTGGGAGGTTGATGCAGCTCTGAGCTGAACTTTTGTTATGTGGAGTTGAAAGGGCAATGGATGTAACTGGGTGTTATTCAAACTGTCACATAAAATGGAATCTAAAATATGGTACCTTAAAAGTTGTTTCTGTGGTGGAAGGGGAAGGACGAATCAGTTATTGCCTGTGTAATTGTTTGGTTATCCATCAGATTGCTGCAAACTGCATGTGTGTACTTTTCAAAGTGCTTTGGTGTAGACAGACACAGACCTTTGCTCCCGAGGAATTCAATGATTCGCCCCATGGGAACTGCTGGGCTTGCCGGAGTTGACTTAATGACACTGATGGGTCAATTCTCTGCCAGAGCCAACAACTCATCTTCATCATCTTCTCAACTTCACATCCACTAATGATCAGTCCTCATAATGAAGGCATTTTTCACCCTGCCAGGAGTCACAAGGAGAAAAATTGATTGACAGAGTTATCTGGATTGTAGTAATTAAATCAGGGCAGACAAATCCCTGCTCTCATTATATTTCAGACATGTCTGAACCATGAAAAACAGAGCTGAAGCTGATTTGCTTCCTGCAGTTCAAAATGTGGCATTAAATGCTGTATACGATATATAGGGTTACAATACATGAGTGTGAACAAATTAGAAAAGACACAAATGGTCTAAACACGGGTGTTGGTTTTAACCACCTTTAGTGAAATGTGTATATCAAGTGTCTGAAAAAAGCTATTAGCATGTTTCAGGAAATGAACCTGAAAGGATGCCGTGCTTCAGAGGGTGTCCAGGCTCGCTCATGCACGGGAACAGCATTTGTGTGTTCCAGCCAGGTAACAGGGATGGCAGGTAGAGATGCTCCACAGTGAGCCCGAGCGTGTGGAATGGGCAGGGAACAGGATCAGTGCTTGCCCAGTGGAACACGACTGTCTGGGCTCTGAGCTCTCATGTGTCGAGGAGAATGCAGATTTCCACTGTAGAAGCCAGAAAGGGATTTCAAATACTATTGGAATTCTTTTGTTGGTGAATTGCTTGTCGTGCAAGCACTTGCCTTGAAGGAGGATTTGTGTGCAGATGTTCTTTGGGTAATGCTGCAATCTGGATTCAAGAGTTGTCTCTTGATTATTTTTAAAGAATTTTTCTTCACTCAGTTTGTTAAGCTGAGCCATTTTTCAGATGCTGTAAAATATTGTACCCACTTTAAAAAGAAGATGCTGCATGAACTTGAATTAACATTACCAGCAATTTAAGCTGATTTGATCTAGTTAATATCGGGTATATAAGATGTACTTTTAGAGAGAAGCAGATTAGGGTTTAAAGCAGGAAAATCGAGTAGGGAAATCTGGATTCAGTGGGACAGCTGCTCAGATAATATAAATTGGTGCAAGTTCACTGAGCTCAGTTTAAAGCACTGAGTTGCATTTATGGGGTATTTGGCCCATATGTGATGTATTTTAAAAATAAACCTTCATAATTCAGAAATGCAGATGACAACTTGTGCTGGTTTTGGCCTAGCATTCAGACAAGAGTGCATTAACCAGAAAATCCTTTCAGAAGGAGTGAAGACTTTGGGGATACAATGCCCATTCCCTTCACATGGCTGCTTTGTGTGTCCTTCCATGGGTGCTGTCAGTTTAACCTCATGAACGGTACAAATCCTCAGCTGGAATCAGACACCAAAGCACGGGAATGCTCTGCCTCTGGTTCTGCATTTGTTTGTGTCTGTAGAAGTGCTCATGACGTTCTGGATCTCAGCAGATGCTGTCAGCATTAAGGAAAGGTTTTAACTTTATTTCTTCGCAATGTAATGTTTTTCGAGACTTCAATTGCTCCTGACTTCCCCATTTGATAACACAGGGCTGTGTATTGCAGGATGTTATGTAAGACACTCAGATTTAAAACCAGTCATGCTTTGGGGTAAGATTCCACTGCTACTTCTTTCTCATACTCTATTTTGCCTGTGAACTTGGATCCAAATTGACAGAAGTTCTTTTCCAAACCTTTCCAAGCAGAGTGTTAAGTTATGGGGCACTGGGCTGGGAACCAGGAGATAGGTTTAACTCTCGGTCACTGAAACTGAGGAAGAGCCAATGACTACAGCAGGCCAGGAGAAGCACAATTAAATTCTCCTCCAGTGCCCTCCAATGTGACTGAGAAAATGACTTCTAAACCTCCCTTAGCAATTTTTTTTCCCACAAAGAATGATGAACTCTCAAGAAAAAAGCTGCATGTTCAGACAGTGTTTCATGTACGTGGAGAAAAACATATCCACAAGAACAGTGTGGAGGTGGGAAGCAGCATCAGAACCTCGGTTTAATCCTGTTTCTGAT
The DNA here is from genome assembly GCA_013397755.1 of Cnemophilus loriae. Classification (NCBI taxonomy): domain Eukaryota; kingdom Metazoa; phylum Chordata; class Aves; order Passeriformes; family Corvidae; genus Cnemophilus; species Cnemophilus loriae. The sequence continues at coordinate 761,268 of VZTF01009280.1, read as the reverse complement.
GCTGGCACTTGTGAGAACCTGCAGCATTTCAAAGAACTTGTCTGTTTGAATGCCTTTTGTATAAAACAGATATAAACATTTATTATCTGCCTGATAGTGTAGGTGTTGTGTGAGTCTGAGATTGAGGGGGGTTACATGAGGATGACCTGCCTGAGTACCCAAGGGTTTGGTTTCTGGGGTTCTTTCTTCTTATGTTCCCTGTCAAAATATTCCAACTTCAGCTCAAACTGAGCCAAGGGTAAATATCTGGAAAAGCTAATGCTACTGTGGAAGCTCTAATTTCCATCTTGAACAGGTTGAGCATCTTAGGAATGACAGCTGGCATGTCATGACAGTTTCTGTTGATGAGTCCGTCTTCTAAGAGCCTCATTAGAGTTTTCACTCACATCCGAAAGGATTCTGGGAAAGAATTGTTCTGATATGAGTCTAAGAGATGTGCACATTGCAATACTAAATTGGCTTTGACCTGTCAGTGTCTGCACAGGGCAAATTACCTGCTCTTGGCATGTTACTTGACATGCTTCGTTACTCTACAAGGATTGATGCTAAAATCTCTCTGGTTTTTGTATCAAAAAGGGTTTAGGATTATCTTTTTTAGAGATATGCTCTGGTGTAGACTTGTAAATTGCCAGTGTGGAGGCCAAATTTCATACTGGGGTCAGAAAGTTTGTGTGGAAGTCACTGTGTGAACATGTGGGGCCAGACACGAGAGCTGGTCAGTGATAACAGTGGGCTCTGTAAGTGAGGGCAGAGGGTGCACGTGGAGCTGGGCTGAACTGTGGAGAGTCATTTTATTGGACTGATCTTTAAAGAAATAAGAACCTGATGATAAAGAAAATGAGGGAGGAAAACAGGGAATAGTTGGTCACTTGGCTGTGACCCCAAATACAGTTTCTAATCCCACTCACTTACAGATAGCAAGGACAGCTGGGCACCAGAGGTGTTGGACCACTGAGAGCTCCCAAGCCTTTGCAAGCCCAACCTCTTTATTTCTAAATCACCAGAACAGGTAAGGGCTTGCTTAGTTTCAAAATCAAGCCTAACCCTCTTCCTGTCCAACAAAGCTCATGAGGACCCACTTTTCCTTTTGAAGCTTTTTCCTTCTGAAGAATGATGTGAGCATGTATCATCCTCAAAGGCCACATTTTTATCCAGTGATGAAACAAAATTCATAACATGATTTTCACGGTCAATTATCAAAATAGGACAAGAAATCTTGAACTGAAAATTAAAGAAACATAATTTTCGAAATACTTCTATTGCAGTCGAATTCTTACAAATCCTGTGCTGAGCAGAAGTGTTGCACTTTGTTTAAGAACGGGGTAATGCTCATCATGCTCAAAAGAGAAAGATGAAAACTACCACAGTTCATTTACTGACTTGGAGACTGTTGTTGGAAATCTATTTGCTCAGTGTTTTTCCCCTGAATACATTTTATTTACAATTTTGTGATGATGTTTGTCCCAGGTGTACACACATGTGTGAGCTGGAGTAACTTGTCCTTCAAATGGCCGAGCAGACAAGCTGAAATGGTGATCTGTCAGTGGGCCTCTTGAAAATAAGGACAAAGGGCAGTTTGTTACATACAGGATTTGTTACAAATTAGATACTTAATTCTAAGAACATGTCTGCAAAGCAGTAAAGTTTAAAGGAAATAAAAAGGAAAAGGACTTGTGTCTGTCTTTGTAAGGACCTACAATTTACTTATGAAATATGGCGAGTAGAAAGTGGGCTTAAGAAATGTTCTTGTTTCCAAGCAGGCCCTGAAAGGCCTGGGATCTGCTGCCTCCTCTTTGGCTGCCGTTCAGCCGAGGTGCTCGGGGTACTTGACCTCCTCCGCTCTGGAGAACCTGATTCATCCTTCTTCCTCACCGGCTTTCTCTGCTTCTTCCCTGCCCAGTTCGAAAGGTCACCTACAGCTACTCCCTTTGTCACAACAACTGAAGAGTAATAAAATCACGGGCTGCAGTAAAGTCAAAAGATTTTTGTTGTAAACGTTGGCACTGACTTCCCTTGTGAGGCAGTGCTGGGAGGGAGGGATAGGTACGGGAGGTGTGGAGAGTAAGATGAGGCTTTGAAGCACCTTCCATAAATCCTATATATTTTCCCAAACATAATGGAACAACAAAACGGTTCAGGAGAAAAAACTTCCACAATCTTAGTATGGAAAAGGAGCGAATGAAATGTGGATGTGTCCAGGTCCATCCCCACAGCTCCTGCTGCTCTGTTCTCCTGCCCCAGACCCACGCAGCCTGTCCTGCTTTGTTGTTGCAGCATAAAGAGGAGGAGTGAGGGTACAGGGCTGGGAGATGAGAGGCAGCATGTGGCTTCCTCACAGCCTTCTACATTTCAGAAAGGGATCTCTCATTTGATGAAGATCCTTTTTTCTGTTTAGTCATAAACAGATGAATCCCATAATAGCCTCTGTTTCCTCTACTACAGGAGGTCTGTATGATTAATAAGATCTCCCTGTAGTGAATGCCAAGCCAAACAGATGAATGCAAGGCGCATCTGCTGTAGATTAAACATTTGGAAAAAACATTTTATAAATATTTTTTTCCACAACAACATATCCATATGGCAGTTAACTAGGGTATATATTTAAAACCTTGCATGTACAGTATATCGCCATGCATATGTATTTAATATACTTATTAAATAAGTACTTATGTTGTCACTCAACAGATAGCTTTTTGATATGACTTTTAATCTCTTTGAGATGTCAAATCAGACTGTTTGAAAGGACCACATGTGCCCTATCAAGCAAAACATGAGAAGACACTGCTTCTGAGTGGGTGGGTTGGTGGGAAGCAAATCTTTTATTTCATTATTTCTCAGAAACAAGATGTGTAAGATAATTACCTGGTTAGGATGAGGTAGGTGTAAAATAACATACACTGAATATGGCTAGAGAGACAAGGTTGTCCTGGGTACTATGAAAACAGATCCTGAGGAAATAGTGAAGTTAAACTAATAGGAAATTTCCTAGCTGAAAACCCTAACATTTAAATTTAGCTTTACTAACTTCAAAACACTGACATTATATCTCATTATAATTAATATTTTGGACTTCCTAATCCAACCAGAATGGGTTGAAGGACTTCATAGAAATAAGAATTATTTTTTTTTCTAATCCTTGTTGCATAATGGGGGGCTCCTTTTTTATTTCGATATCTCCGTGTCTGCCTTGCAGGACTGGACCATAATTCTGGATTGATAAAGAGTGGAGTCTGACAATTTATCCCAAACTAAAACCGAATTCAACAAGAAAACGTTATCCAGAGCAGCTATTGGCACTCTCACATAAGTCAATCTGGTTTTTTCAGTTGTTCTTGCAAGACTTAGCAATATTATCGTAGGCTGATTTTCTGGTAGACTGGGATTTTTTGGCTTACTTGTCATGAAACCAAAGATCCCGATACGTGATTCAGAGAACCTCATTCCTGAAATGTTTTCTAAGACTTTTCTTAAGCGGCCTTCCAGTCCAGCAGCCAGAAAGAGGAAAAATCAGCGTTTCAAGGTTCCATATGTGCTTGCTTGTTGTGTTGTCAAGGATCAAGGCCCGGTTTGCGTGTGTGCCTGGAAAACTGGGGCACTTCTCTGAGGAAAGGGCTCTCTGAACCTGACGTGTGCTCTGGGAATGGCCAGTGCTTGTCAATTCATGTCTGTCTGGGCTGGGAGAACGTGGATTTCCAGCCCTTGCAGCACGATACTTGCAAGCAGACATGACGTTTGCCCACATCCTTTTTCACAGATTGCAGAACAGAGGAAAATAATTGCCTGGCTTTGCTTTTATCACACACCATTAGGTGCTTTGCCGACTCAGACAAGAAAGACAAAAAGTGCCTCATGTTCAAGAAACTTTTAATATTTATGTTCATTACAGCTTCAGACTTTGCTGCCTAAAAGGTTTGTTTTCGGATGTTCTTGCCACAGTTTTCCTCGTTTCTCTGAGTGTCCTGAGGGCAGGTGGGAGCATGGAGGTGGGAAGCTCCCTCACTTTTGAAATAGTGGCTTGATGACTCATGGCTCATTCTGCTTGAGAGGCTCATTTCTTGATGTCCTTGCTTTGCTCATGAACTGAAAAAATGCTGCTTCACTGTTTAAAAAAAAAAAAGAAATTATTTTGTTTTAATCAAATTGCCCGTGGAGTCTTGGAAAAATCACTGAACAAAATTTTCGCAAACTTTGTAGAAACAGTTGGAAACTGGTGGATTTGATCTGGAAAATCTTAGAGTAGTTCTTTTTGCATCAGGGCTGAAAAAAACCCGCAGAATGTGAAACTTTTCTGAACACATCTAATTTCCAGAAGCTTCTGTCTTCAGAGCCCTGATGTGAGCCCTCAGTAGCTGTTTGTGATGTTCACAGCAGGCTTTTTCCTACATATGTCAGAACCATACCTTAAATTAGTTTTCAAGTAGATTTAGTTAAATGAGTTTAAAGAAAGCCACTCTTACTGTGCTTTAACAAAGGATTATTTTAGACTGGCTTTGATTTGTTCCCAATGAACTGCATTTAAATTGATATAATCTAAGTTTACATTGATTTAACGGTGTCTCATAGCTCCTTTGTACTGGTTTAGCAGAACTGATTCATTGAAGCCCTCCTGAATTCTGGATTCCAGAGATGGATAACCGAGCTTTTCCAGCGTTGCTGTGAGGCTGCAGCACCTGGAGGGCTCCGTGCTGGAGAATTCACCCGGCTGCCCGCAGCTCACCCAGCACGCCGGAGACAGCAAATGATGCAGACACCTCCAGCTCTGGCTGAGCGTTCCGGGTATGAACCTCCCCTGCACGTGGGCAGAGAGTCCATCCGAGCAGGGAGCTGGGATAATTTCCCAGATGCTCCCACAGCATCCTGTAATAATGTGGCAAGATCATTGTGCCGGGAGAAGGTGCCCAGACAGTTCCCTGTGGAGGCATCAATAACATCCGTCAAGGATGTGCTGTTCTTAAAAGGCAGGGATGAGTCTGCAGGGCTGGTTTGTGTGGGCAGCATGGCATCCAGGGGGATTAGGACTCCTTGCTCTCCTCTGCCAGCCTCCCACAGTCTGACATGATTGTAGGAGAACACAGGGGGCTCAGGATGCCAAAGGAGTATTTCTCGGAGGAATTAAAAAAAAAATCCCTTGTTTTATTTTTTTTACTTTTTTAAGTGAAAAAGGGAGAGTGAGATGGGTTGACAGACTGAATCTTTATTTAAAATTTTATTTAAACCTGAATCTTAATCTGTTATTTTCAGTTGGTTTGTCTCAGAGGTGAAATGGAGTTGGGAAGTTGGTTCTCCAGCAATGTGTTCTGAGGTGTGGATTTCCTGGGCAGGGAGGCATTGCCCTTATCTCTCCTATTGGCACAAACCTGTCTGAGATGGGGCTGCTTAATTGTGCAACACCCTCTTCTCTCCCAGTTGGATTAAGACTGGTCTTGCCTTTTGCTTTGAGCTCTCTAGCTCATCACAGGAATGCCTGGAGGTTGTGAACAGACTTCAGTCCTCCCCTGCCTTTGCCAAAACGCCAAACCACATTTACCAGCAGAGATTATAGAAAAAAAACACTTTAAACAAGAAACTTCCAACCATGAAAAGACATTTTCTAGGAAAGTTCTTTCTGTTTCGCTATAAAAATGCTTGTCCTTGGAAATACAAACCCTCTTCATTAAAGACAGTAGTTGGAGGAATCAAAACTGTTCTGCTTGTAGGACTTCTTGTAAAAATAAAATTAGTTTTTATTGACAAAAATGAAGAGGAAAAAAGCCACACCATGTGTTCCCATGATAAACAACTGCTTTCCTGTTCATCTAGAGTTCAAACAACCGTCAGGGTACAGTTTGGCTGCCTATGGATAAGGACTTTTAACTTCTCTGTTTGGCTAAGGATCCACTGCAAACACTTTGCTCTGTCTAAGGTGAGAAGTGCATTCAGTGAATAAAAGACCAGTTTGGGTCTGGGAAAGGGAATGACAAACTTTTATCTGAAAATGTCACTTTAACTGTCTCTATGAGAATACCCATGGTTCCCAGCCAGTATGTTTTTGTGATTTAGCTACATTTCCTGCCAGATTATTCAGCTAGATATAGATCCCTTGCTCCTGCAGTGTGGAAACCTGGATAATAATTTGAGCTGCAGAAAGCCCTGGTGAATCGCTGGCCTACTTTCCTGTCCCAGGGGAAGGTGCACTTCTCTAATCCAGGAGCCATTGCTTTGGCAGATGGCTCTATTTACTCAATGAGCAGGTCAGGACAAGAGGAAAAATGGAACATAATAATCCAACAGTATTCAATTAAAGGTAGCTCTGTGCAACTGTACCTAAGTCACTGCTGTCGAAGCCTCTGGGGAGTGTGTTCATTTTTCAGCCTTGTTTCCTAAGGAAATGAGGCTGTCTGCCTGTCTGCCTGTCTGCCTTTCTGTCTGTCAGCATCTGTCCTCTCCCGTTAATTTATTCATCTGTTTGCCATTATCAAGGCAAAATGACCAAAGAGAAGAGTTTTCAAACATACCAAATTCCAACAAAGTTAACAGAACTTGGCAACTGAGACAGGAGGAGACCCTGAGGGTCTCCATGGAGGGGAAAGGAGATGGAACTGTATCCAACCAGTCTGAACCAGGATGGTCCTGCTTGTCCATCCAAACATCTGGGAAATGTGGGAGCAGCCAGGGAAACCATCAAGGACGAGATGCTAGAGATGTAATAGATAGAGTAAGGTAAGACAGAAAAGCTCTTAGAAAGAAAAAGATTTGAAAAACCAACCAAGAAAAAACATTATGGGTTCCCAAAACATTGAACACTGTGTGTATTAAATTTCATCTCTCTTTTGACTGAAGCCCCAAAACTGATTTTGGCACCAGATGTACACATCAGTATTATTATGGCTTTTTTATTGCTAGGCAAGAAAAATATCATTTGCTTCAGTTTTCCTGGAACTGAAAGAACAGTGAGAGATGGCAGAGCAGGTTCAAGTTCCAGCTGATTATTGGATTCATTAGAAATGGGCTGTCTGAAGCAAACAATACAGGCAAACCCTGGAGGAAGCAGGGTGAGAAGGTTCGGGCTCTTTCCTTTGTATGCTGTCCATCCCCCCAGCAGATTAGATATTTGGAACTCTTTCCAGACATTTTTCATTTTGTTGGTAAATAGGCATGCACTTGTTCTGGGATTTCAGTCCCCGACTGTTCACTTTATCCAAGGGAGAAAGGCAGAAACATAAGTGAAGCTCAAACAATAAAACCTCAGAATGGGTCAGGCCAGTTATTATTACATGATTTCAGGCTTTGAAAGGTCATTTATGTTTTCCAAGTTGGATTTATTTTTTACACTTATTTGTAATATTACCTCGCTGTGTTTCATAATGTCAGGGAAAATGTCTGGTTTCAGGCCTAAAATGTCAAAGCAGCATTTTCAAAATCACTCAGCACTGAGCCAAATGTTTTTCTGCTGGAGTCAGTGGTAACAGTCCCATTTGTCTTAGGAGGCTCTGGATAGTGCTGAAGGTTATGGAAATCCACATTTGTTACCATTTTTTCAGGCTGCACTCCTGCACGTTCCCCTTCCTTCTCCTCTTCCATAGCTCTGTTCGTATGTGGAATGATTCCTCGTAGGAAAGATAAAAGCATGACAGTTAAGAGTCCTGGATTCACTTCCAATCCTTCCTAATGACTACAGGCTAAATCATGGAACTGGTTTATGCCTGGGTTTACACCTAAGTGACATATAAAATCCCCACATCTTAGGGCCTCGCAGTCCACCAACACCTGGGAATGACAAAACTGCTGCTTCAGCAAGTGCCAAGTGTATATTATGGGATAAACTGTTCCTGTAGTGTTGTGAGAAGTAATGTAGATGAAGCTGATGCAATGTAGACATACGTCTCCATCTGTGCCTCCATGTTAGGGAGTTATTCTGGATGTACTGGCTGCAACAACCAGAATTTCCCTAGCGAGGAGAATCAGGGTTTAAAAAATTTAATAAGAAGAATCTCATGTTGATAAAACCTTCCCAGTGGCTTTGTCATGATGAAAACAAAAAAAGGGTGCACAGAATAAATTAATTTGCTGTTCCAATAACTATGATTCAAAGTGAGGTGGTTTTTTATGGCTCATCTCCCAGTCAGCACACAGTGAAACATCTCTGCTGCAGGAGCAGGACATGCCCAGTGCCATATTCTTAAGAATAGCTTTGCTTTGCCTACTCTAGAGATATCTTATGTCTTCAGTTGTGAGTATTGCCAGATAAAAAACCTCTTAGCACTCAGATTTTCTAATCCTCTAGACAAGATAAAAAACTCCAACATTCCCCTATCGTTTTCTGCCCTCTCCCGTACCTTGCATTTCTATCACATCAGCTTAGAATTACCTGATAAGAGAAGTAGGAGTGTGCAATAAATTTGTGCTTCTATATGGCAAGAATATTCCCTTTGACTTGTATTCAATCCCTTGGTTTATGACCATTATCATTCCTCCTGATAGCCTGAGTCGCTGCAGAGGATTGCTGTGACAGAACAGTACGAGCTGTGTGAAGGGAGGGGGTTTCTCCTGGTGAGTGTTTGGTAGGAGAGAACCATCAGGAATATTGTTCTTCACCCTGGACAGACATGTGGTACTGGCTGAGGCAGCTCAGGCATGTCATGGGCTCCCAGAGCACCTGATGAATTAAAACTCCTTCTAGAAGAATATTTCTTCCTCGTGTGATACTTGTACAAATTCCTCTGCCATGCTAGCTGGAAGCAGGAACAGAGAAAGGGTTTGGCCCAGGATGATGAAGAAGCAGAACCAAATAAAATTCTGGTCCCAAAGCACGGATTTTAGTGATGGTGGTTGTTCAGAATATCTCAAATTGAGGTATCACAAAGCTATGGCCTACAAAGAATTAATATTGGTCCCATTAAAACTTCTGCAAGTGCTCTCAGTACACTGAGAGAGCCAAACCTTGTGTGGCAGTGAGTATTGGCAGGACGTAGCTCTCGAGCAATAAAGCTCAGCACTAAAATACTAACTTCATGATTTGGTTTTGCTGTCAGATGGTCATAATTCCACTGAATTTGGGGTTGCAAAGATCTTAGAAAAATGTATGTTGCTCTGCTGTCCTTCACAGCCTCTGGCATCCTGCTGCTCTTGGGCAGTGGGAAGCTGAGCTTTATTTAAACAATATTTATAACGTCACTAGAAACAGTCAAATTAGTTTTGCTTTTTAAAATCATATAGAACATGGTAAAATCCAATGAAATGAAAGTGAAAAATATGCTTTAATTTGGGTCTGCACAATGAGATGCAACAGTCCGTGTGCAAATGGATTAACATGCCAAAAATATAACTCGAGGCCAGAAGTGTAACTTCCCTCAGTAAATTAACATCAATAATTATAAGCTGTAAACAGTTGCAGATATAATTAAGATTCAAGGCCCAAGGGTTGCACATGCCTTTCTGCAACTGATATCAGACTCTGTGATCTTGATGTTTGAGTCCCCTGCGGAGACTGCAAAGTTATGAACATCTCTCTATGTGGAAATAAAGTATCAACATTTTAGGAGCATTTGCAAAGTTCTTCTCTCCCTCTGTTTTGAAGACAAACTAGGCTCTTTGTCAAAAATTAGAGTTTTCTGGTTTTCCCTGTGCTATTCCATTATTGTGGCTGCTGTCCCTGCAGCTGATGTGCCAGAACTTCATGTCAAAACATTGTATTTCAAAGGGTTAAACAAGTTGTTGCAGTCCTTTGCAGACAGAGAACTGTCCCCGAAGAGGGGAGGGGATTGCTTTGTCAAATTTGTAAAGGGGGGAATAAGGAGGACACAGAGGAGGAGGAAAGGAATCCACTGTGTGGAAGGAAAAAAGCAAAACAGGTGCTTGTGTTTGAAATATCCTTTCAGAGCTCCAAAGCAATGGGAAGAAGATAGAAGGAAAAAAATAGCCAGACTAAAGGTTTCAAGTGAAACTATTTGAGCATATTTCAGGATGTGAAGATTGTTGGTACCTTTAAATGGACTATTCAGAACTTTGCAGAAAAAGACATTAAAGAAAGCAATTGGTTGCTTATCATTATGGGGAAACAAGCCCTAGCCTGCTGGATAAGAGCTTGTGCTTCAGCAGAGAACTGTTTCTTGTTTTGAGCTAAGGGCTGGGCTGTGATAGTGAATTTTGTATAATTTGCCATCAGAGTTATAATTTTCAGTGAATTATTTGTATCACTGGAACTCCTTTTGTGTAAGTCCTTATACAAGTTACAGAGTGCCTTATGCTGTATAGAATTTTCCCTTTCTGCAAGAACGCCTGTTCGTGGCGTTTGTGCGCTGAGAGGACAGCGATGCAAGGGCCAGGCTCTTAGCTGGGTGTGAGAATCACAAATTACTCCTAAGTCAGGTCCAGAATGGCCCTTGTTTCTGCACATAAACCATGTATGGGACATTAATTAATAATCTGACATTAATTTCATGTGATGGGAGCTGCCCTGTTTGTCCCACAATGCGGGGAAACCCTCAGATGGCACTTAAACCAAATGCAATTTAACTTCACTTAAAGACATCTGGCAGAGCAGTAAAAGGTGGCCTGAGAGTCCATGGGAGAAAGGACCAGGAACATCATTTAATCCTTAAAGTCAGGGAAAATAAGTCTGTGCAGTTCTGGGATCTGTGAATGGAGCCTGGGTGATGTTCAGGTAATACATCAATGACTTAAATGTTTGCAGCCTTTCAGTGCTTGTAGGATCTGCCTCTGAGTGTCTTTGAAATGGTCCTGTCAAGGTGTAAACTCTGTGTAAACGTGCTTTTACTGACACAATACAGCACAGAATGGCCCAGTCTGATCATGCACAGAAATTTATAAACTCCCAAAGAAAACAGCCTTTGAAGAGTGTTGAAAGTTGTCGTGTCAAGCGAAACAGAGGCAAAGCCTTCAGTTTCTGGCTTAACAAACGAGTGAAAAACAACTGCAGCTTGGGAGAATTGCCTGTCTGTTTGTAGTGATCCTCGTGGTTTGTGGGGAGGCCACATCTTAGGAAGTTATTGCTGGTAACGGGCACATGCAAAGAGGAGATCGGAAAAAATGGTTCAAGAAGTTTTTCTTGATCCTCCTGAAATATTTTTGTTTCCATTAAAAGATACAGAAATGCTCATTTCACTGTAAAGAAACCACTTAGCCAGGAAATTATTAGAGGAGGAATTTCACTTCAGTAGTTGATTTTTAGAAAAAACAAAGCAACATCAACCCGAGGCTGGCCCGGGAGCCCCTGGATGCTCGGGAAGAGCAGAGGTGGGAGCTGCTCAGCTCTTGCCCCAGCTCCACTCTGCTGTTGTCATCCTCACTGTGCCACCTCACACTCGTTAATGCTGCTCTGCCTGTGCCACCCTGCAGCCCTGGAAGTCACACAAGGTGAAGGCAGCCGAAGTGTTACTCTAACTTGCAGCACCTCTATAAATCTCTTAGTAAAGCACCAGGGTAGTTTTACAAGTGTAATGACTTTTTATTTTATTACCCAGCATGCAGTACATGAAGCTGCTTTCTCACAATAATGTATAAATTTAGTGAGGGAGAAAATTCCATCTTCCCCATTGCTCTGCCATCAGCCTTTCTGAGATTAGGGAGCATTTGGAAATGCTTCCACTGCCTAAATTCTGGATGACTAGAAAATAGGTTAAAAGTGCCACTTTGTACTGTAGCACTTTACAAAAGTGTGTTTTGTTTGACAGGACTTAATAAAAAAATCTTTTAATCTTTGTCACTGTGGGTAGGTGGGAAGGCCAAAAAGTCTAAATGTTTTAAAGGAAAATTTTAATTAGTATGCAAATTTGACTTTCTGCATTAAAATGTCATTTACTAAGTAAATGTTGTTGCACAGAAAGTTCAGATATTTGATCATTTTCTGTCAAGGTGCCTTTGCAAATTTCCTGAATGTAATAACAGCATTTCAAAAACAAAATGAAATTCTCCTTTTGTTGCAATGCACTGGGTCTGCTCCACCAAAGGCTATGTGACTGGAATATCTTAAATCAGCCACCAGCTTATAGTGCTGGTTCTCTTCCCCCAGTTTGCAAGTTTTGTTGTCCTCTCGGTGCCTGCAGAGGTTTCCTGAAACAAGGGAGATGAGAAATATACCCCTACATGCCATAAATTTAAATCATTGAAGCATAGCAACAAAGTGATTACAAAAACTACTGTAGCCATTGGAATCGAAGGAAGTGGTTGCTGAGATATTGTCAGCCACCACTGAAGGTTACAGCAGGGATCAGCATTTACAGGGTTAGGAAAAGCCTTACACACATTTTGAGAGTTAACTGGTTTAATTGCCTCAATAAAATACACATCCCTGTCTCCTGAAGAAGGAAAAGATCAATGGTTGAAGGCCCAGCCTTGCTTTTAACATAGAAGAAGAAATGTTCTTTTATAAAAGTGGTGGAAAAATAATTGTGAGACCAAAAAAAAGGGGGAGGGAAAATTTAATAAGAGCAGGAAATTCCAAGTTTAGTTTCTTTCCTTCAGTGTCTGTGGGGTCAGTGGTTGCTTCTTGCCACCCCGAATGAATATTGTGTCTCAAACTGCACCTTATATGGAGTTCTTGAGGGATCAGAAACATGGCACATGGGAGCCATATGTTCAGCACTTGCCATCATTTATTGAGAGCCGAGTTCAGGGCTAAAAACTGATTTAAACATCCATATTTAGAGCTCCTAAGTACAAAATAAGGCACAAATTCTCACGAAAGTTGAAGGCAGAAGAGAAAAAGCTGTGACCCAACATAGAAGTGGTTTTAAAAAAGAAGAAAAAAGGCTGGGGGAATTCGGTTTCTTTGAGTGCCAAGAGCCTGCCCTGGCTGAGGGCTGCAGTGGAAAGGTCTGACAAGGCTGGTGGATGTGGAGGCCTGAAGGTTTATTGTGAATGATGTGCTCACCCTGGATCCACCCAAGGTCAAAGCAGAAAGAGCCTCTCCAGTGTGAGGAGAGGGGGATTGCTCTTTGCACCCTCACCCCATCTTACAAAGGTGCAGATTTGCCTGTGATATCCACACACATGGTGGAGAGCACAAGTAACTGCCTGCGGCAGAGCTTTCAGGTTTTGTGTACGTGTCTGTATAATTTCATGAACTGGGTGTCCCACGCGAGCATAAAATTTGCAGTTGGGTGTTCCTGATCTCGAGGCCTCTTGCAATAAATCTAAAAACTGCACATAACCCAAGGCAGCTGCGCTGAGAAGTTCTCTGCGTTCCTCACAGCCTGGTGCTCATTTGCTCATACCTTTACTTGTGTCGTGACCTCGGCTGGAAGCAACTCTGCGTCCAGGAAGAGTCACTGACCTGACCTTGGATCTGCCATCCGCGGCAGGGCTGGGATGCGTTGGCAGGAAAACATTCCCTGTTAATGGCTGTGCCTCACCTTCGAGTGGACACAGGACATCGGTTCCAGCCATTGTTAACAGGCCCTTTTGATGTGCGTGAGTTTTGCGTTATGAAAGAACTTAGAGCGCATTTTTCTTTTGCATAATGGACGTTTTGCTGGTTAAAAATGAAAAAATAATTAAAAAACCCCAGCAAAAACCCATACTCCATTGCATATGAATGTTTTGACTGTGTCAGCAATTTTTGTATCTTATTGGCAATGTTCTAAAGCGCTGAAGATCGAGACTGCTCAGCTCCCCTGAGATCCTTGTAATTACAACAAAGACTGCTGGAGCATGAAAAAAGTCATTTGGCAAAATGGTCCTCTTGGCTTCCTCTGTCTCGTCCTCCCCTCTCTCTGACTTCCAAGTCCTCTTTGCTCAGTTTACTAGACAAACACATTGTTTGCTGTTCGCCAGGGCAGATGTTTGTTTAATTCAGCACCTTCTGCTGCTTTCTCCAGCTGGAGGAAAGTTACACTGCTCACTCTTTTCTGTTTACAACACCTCTCCCCTGCCAGCCAAGGTGCAGAAAAGAAGGACAATGGTGCAGCTCGTGACAAGTGATTCCATGTTCCAGCATTTCCAGGAGCTTAACCACCATCTCCTGTATTGTGTAAATGGCACATGACAAAACACAGAGAACACCTCACTGGATTGTCTCACTGTGCAAGGAGGCTCGATCCAGCCACTGAATATTCAATATAGAAAACAAATCCTCTTCTTTTTGAAAAATCATGAGATCTCGACTTGAACTGACTCATGCTCTGATCCAGCTGAGTCCTGCTGGAACAACCCTGCTCTGGAGAACTGTTGCTGCTTGAGTGTTTGCCTCGTGGTCTGGACTGGCTGTGATGCAGAGTCAGGCTGCAGAAAGTCTGCATAAAACCTGTGTATCCCTTTAGTGCTGATTTGAGGGCTTAAGGGCATATAACTCATTAGATGCTGTGGTGTTGAGGCTCATCCATGTTCCAAATAAACCCTCGCCACTGAAAATCCGTGTTCCAAAAGTCTCAGCAAGAATTTGGGTTCATTTCTGCCCCTTCATTCCTGCCTTCTATCTATTCCTGTGTGTGACTGACACGGTGCTTTCTCCTTCCTTGCAAATTTCCTCACAAATTTTTGGCTTCGTGCATATCTCCTCCACTTCTTGCCTTACTCCTGCATCCGATTTGTCAAAAGCTCTGTGGCTCTCTCTACGTTCCCTCCACAAAGGATGGCTTCACATTCCAAGCAGAAGGTCAGAGAACTTAACTCTGAATGGATCCAGCACAACAGAAGGATGAACAGATATTCTTGTTTTACTTTAACAAACAATATAGTGCCATTTTTCCAGATCAGCTTGTGCATTTTCAACAAATCCAGAGAAAATGACCGGATTTATATATATCTAACTATCAACGCAGAGCTGGGCTTTTATCTACATGCTGTATGTTTCTGTAAATAAAGAAGTGCTCTAATTGTCATCAGAACCATTTGTTGCAATTTGAATGCTTATAAATAGGGACTAGACAATGCAGGTTATTCATTACAGACTGGAAAAGCTGTATATTGGCTTGTTACCCCTTGGCAGAAGCCAGGCAGAAACTGGAGGTTTTGCAGTACTTGGTCATGAGTGAGTCATGGAGGGCAGAGTGTCTGTGATTACATCCCACAGCCCTGCAGGTTTTCCTGATAATGCTGCTGCATTTATTCCTGCTGTGCTGGAAACTAACAGACCTATTGGAAACCTTAGCAAACCTTGCTGTGAGTTTCACATTTCTGTTTTACTGCAAAGCTCTTCACTTTTCTAGGATGCAGTCTCAGAGAAGCCAAGAGGAGAAGGAGCTTTGTGAGCATACTCTTTTTTTGTCTCAAGGAATCACTTTGGATGTAGCTCTGTTTCTGATCCATTGGAAACATTCTTACCGGCATGGTCAAACATTTTCTTACAACAAATATTCCTAATTCACAGAATTCTCTCATTAGCTTCATGTGACATCTTTTGCACAACTGGAATAAACTTTCTTAATAAAAAAAAAAAAAAAAAAAAAAGCCAAAATTACCCAATGAAACAGATTCCACAGTTTTTATAGTACTGAAAGCTTTTGGGGACAACGAAGTGGTGCCAGTGTGACTCGGAACTGCATTTGGCTCAGCCTTCTCCAGAAGAATGAATCACAGCCTTGTATATGTCAACAATATAATTCCCCTGATTCCTTCTCTGTCTCATTCTCATCACATCCTTCTTATTTCTTGATTTTATAACTGCCATAGACTGGACAGACAAAGATTTTCATATTATAGCACTCTAAATCTTCCTTTCTTTGAAGGAATAAATTGAATAGCTGATTAATTTAATGAACCCTTTCTAGTTTAGATCATTGCCCCGGGAAAGCAGCGCTTTTCAGTTTTCTGAAGAAACCCTTTTTCAGTTTTTTACATTCTTCTAAAAGACCAGAATATCTTTGATTCTGTGTTTTCTCTCTATCTTCATATTGGCAGTGTTAGTGCTGTCAGCAGATACAAATATCTTCATTTGATATTCTTATTTAACCCATTCAGAATGCCTGATAACAGACGAGGTTATCTCGGGATTTGTGGTATTGCCTTACGAAATCTGTGAGAATTCGTGGAATGCAAAACTTCTGATTTTACCTGGGCTGGAAAGGTAAAGGACATCTGTTGGAAGTGATCCAAGGCACAATGACATCATTGGGACTCTTCCCACAGACTTCAAGAGCCTGTAAAGGACCAGAACCAATGCTGTGACTGATGAAGAAGAAAGTTGGGAGATGCCCGTTCTGGCCATAAAGACTTTGTGGTGCAGCTAATTTCAGTTTCTTAGACAACACTTGTGCAGTGAAATACTTAATTCACTAAAGCACCATTTTTCTCTTCCGCTCGTGACTCTTTCCAATAAAGTGTAATGCAAATGCCACCTGCCAAATTCTTCCCTTGCTTATGTGTTCATAACAGATCAGTGACCAAAATTCTCCTTGCACTTCATTGGTTTGAGAAGGTAACTCCAAGTCAGCCTATTGAAGGATTACTGGGGGAAAGACACCAAACATTTTATGAGAGACAAAGGGCCTGTGGACTTCAGCTCAGCTGCATAAATATCAGTGAAGGCAGAATTGAGCCCTTATTATTTCCTGTCTACTGCATTTCTCCCATTTTGTCATGGCAGCTGTGTAGATGGAAACTCCCAAGATTTCTACAGCCAAGTCATCCTTCACCAATAAAGCCATACTGACTCACATAATAGATTAGGCTGTCACACTAAACCTGACAAACAACATTTAATATGTCTCAGATTGCATCCGGGCAGATATCCCTGTAAATGACCGTTCCTACCACGCAGATGTTTCCCGTCTCTCTGCAACAGCTCTGATGGTCAGGCCAGGCACGAGGGTCTCCTGCTCTTACCCATTCTCTTTTACCTTTAGCTTGCAAAAATAGAACTTTTGCACAGTGTAGGGCTGTTATCAGCAGTTCTGTATCTGTTTTTGTCTTTTAATTATTCTTTTAACTTGCTCCAGCCTTGGGCTGTTTTTGGTTTTTTTTCAGACAAGCTCTCCCCAGTCTGCCTCCTTCCCAGACTGTTTATGTTTGAGAGACTTTCACATTTGCTGGTGCTAATCTTCACATTCTCACTTATTCCCATTGGCCTCTGTTGTCCTTTTCCCTGTTGGGTTGAGTTTCAGTTGTATCGTCTCCTATTGTTCTTTACATTTTCCCGGCTCTGCTGTCAGCTTTCTGGTGCACCATAGGGCTCCAAATTGAAATTCCTCAGGGCAGTTCACATTTCCTTAAATTTCCATAAGGTGAAAAATCTCTTGTGACTCTTGCACTGAGTAATATTTCAGCTGTAAGGATAATGCTGTCCCAGCTGTGCAGAGGTCTGTGTGAGGGGAGGGATCAGCGGGATGGATGCAGCACAGACAGGCTTCCTTGGTCATTCATCATTATATGTGATTGACCCGTGTGACAAACAAACCCTTGTGTAAACGCAGGTATTTCCCTGGGATGGAATTCCAGAGGGCTGCTGACCAAGCTGCTGTAGGATTTGGTGGCGGCCAGAACTTCTCAGCACAGCAGCACCTTTGCTTACCAAGTGAAGACCTTTAGCTGCTTGCTGGAGACCAGCTGCTGGAAAACATGTAAGCCAGCACAGTAACTCATGTTTTACTCAATTCACTTGGTCCAGTAGGTTGTAGGGATAATTTTTATTAATCCTTAGGTATTAAGGCTAAACCAGTGCAGATTTTGGTGATGCTACCCCCAGGGAAGCCAGTGGCAAAAATCCAGCTGAAGTCAGGTGGGTGCAGGAAGAGTATTGACATGAGCCAAGATATTGACAGTCAGAACTCGAGCTCTGGCCTTCTAGAGCCTGATGTTTGGAAGCAGAGTGCAGTCACAATGTGAGCAGATGCTCTGTCCATCTTAGCCTCCCATTTCCTCTCTTTTGCTTCTGCGTGCCAGAGATTCACAGAGATCTCTTTCAAAGGCAGGGCTTTGTTTCTCCATCCACTTTCCGGTGTTGTGCTCTGCTTGTTTCTTTCAATTTGTCCTAAAAAAAGAGAAAAGTAAAACTAGTTCTATGAGACTACAGGGAGGAAAAAAAATCCTCTGGAGTTTCTTCAGCATCTTGGCTAGAAACACAGCAAGCTCTGTCATTATGGTTAGCAACAAAGGACACGGCATCGCTTCCAGCAAAATCACCACTTACTTCAGTGTGGGTGAGATTAGGCCAGGAAAAACCCCAACTGAGTTTAATAGAGGAGAGACTGACTTTGGCTGAAACAATAAGCCGTGCCCCAGACCTGCAGGGAAAGCCTTAGATCCAAGTCTCAAGGAGGTACTGCCTTTCCTCTGGTACCTTCCCCCAGGGGTTGTGCTCATTATTCCACCAAGCCTAACAATCCCTCTTTCCCTCTCTCTCTAGCGAGATCCTTTGTCCATCCTCATTCAGATCCCCCCTTAGCTGAAACAGTGGAGTGCAGGTCGTTCAGATAAGCACAAACTGTGATTAGGTTGTATTCTGAGTAAATAATATGTGGGTGGGAAAAGGAAGGAAGGGGAAGGGAGAGAGAGCAAATGAAAGAAAGAGGCAGGGGTTTGGCAGGGTTACAGAATTGCAGCAGGCTTCTTGTCAGTCTCGAGCTAAAAATGGGAGATGTCTGCATTAAAAAAGTGCTTTAATAGGTGCTATAAATTGGCATTGTAGACAGGTGTTTATCATTTTAGGGACTGTTAGGGCTGAAACTGAGTAGTACCCATTGTGCTACAAGCCTCACTTGCAAGGGGCAGGGGGTTTGTGCTGTGGTGGGGTGTGAGGGCAGCCCAGAGCCTGTGCTGCTCCCACTCTGGCCTCAGGAATCCCGAGGCCAGTAGGGAGCACCTTCCCTCCATAGGAATAAAAGGCAGCCACACGTTGAGTACGGTGCCTTCAGCAGCTGCAGCCCAAACAAGAATCATGTTCTCATCACAGCCCCCAGGCAAGCTGATCCCAGGATGGGAGAGGAGTGGGAGCCTTGGACTGTTCCATGTCCTCCCTCACCGGGTCCCCTGTCCCAGTCAGCAGCAGACTCGCATTTTCCTGGTTATCCTTTTACAGCTGAATTATTTGCTACTTAACTGATGAATTTAGCAACACCATGGAAAAGGGTTTCCTTCACATGGGAAAATGAGACTTTTCTTGCAAGGTCAAAAACTGAAAACCTTATAAATTGTTTTGGCTGAAAAATTGCCAAGGAACACAAGATAATTCACTTTTTTTGGACCATGTTTGTTTACTTTGTGATGAAATAACAAAAATGTTTTATGAAAGCAGACTCTTTCTTAGAAAATCAGTGTTCCCATTTGACAAAGGCTTAGTGGAAAAAATGCAGGTTGCACTAGGGATTTGCTTGGGAGCTTGTCCTTCACAGAAGTGGTGAAGACCAGTCCTTGGTTAGAGAGGAAGTGTGCCACATCCCTCTGCAGGGTGAGCCTGTCTGCAGCCCTGCTTCTGTGGCTCAGAGGAAATCCTGGTGTGTCTAAAGACCTCAGAGGAGACTGTGGGACAGATACACCCAGAAGAAAAGTCTGCCTCAAGATGAGGTTATGGTCAATCTCCACGTGTTTCTTGTCAGTAGAACAGCTTTTGTTCTGCTTGAATTCCATACAGGAGATTTTGGCTTCCATTGGAAATCTACAGGTTACCAAGGCTATTGAATTGTACATTATCAGCTGTGGGCCCCAGATCCAGTCTGAAGATATTAATGTCTAGTTTCCGCTTGCTGAATTGGCTGCACATGTCAGCTTCCTGTGTTCTGCTTTCCAAGCTCAGTGCTTGCTGGAATTTTACTTCTCTTGAAACGTTTTCATTGGTGTAATGAATGGAAAAAGTTTACCAGTGTGCTCAGTCTGTGAATCTCCACTATTCTTTCTGAAGGGATAGACAGTTTTCCCTACAGGAGACATTTATTTTCAGGAGGATTCTGTTCCAAGAGTGTTACGTAACATTCACAGACTTTGAGAAGAGAACAATCCCAGAAAAGATGTTGCAAATGCACATATATACACATATATGTGCACAATGTATGTATCTATTCCTATATCTGCACAGCCCAAGGGAGGCCACAGAACCCTCACAGCAATGCTTGGTTGCTATGGCCACCTCACCTGCCCTGTTCCTGAAACTCCTTCCGAGAGTTAAAATGAGAAATCCGGAATAAGGCAGGTGGATGTTGTCACCTTGTGTCCTGGTGACCTGTTTGATTTCAGTGGCACCTCCGCCCCAGGCAGTGTGGGAGCTGCTGGCTGCCCTCAGGTCACCGTCATGCCGTGGGGGATATTTCTCTGGAAAAGAAGTGATGCCAACAAGTTGACCCCGTTGGCTAATGCGTGTGTAGTGATGTCCTTTTGACATCAGACACGGCTGGAACAGCCTCGAGCAGCAGAAGCTGGGCCTCTGGAGACTCAGGTTTCCTGTTCCAGCCATGTACACAAGTGCTTCGTGTTTGCCATGGAAGAATATATCTTGGAGGAGTTTTTTAATAGATCAGCGGTTTTGTGAGACTCAAATCTTATTTTGAATTATGATCTAATCAAAACATTTGAGAGGGTTTTAAATAAATTTACTTCTTTACCATCGGAGGATATTTCCTCCTACCCGCAGTGCTTTCATTTACAATGTCTGGAAATTTTTGTGACTGGAAAGTAGAGAATGGAGATTGCTGAAGATGCAGGAGCCATGGAAGGGTTAACAAACCCAAAGCCTTCTTGAAGAATCTAGTCTGTTCTTTTGAGAGTGGGAGGGAACCAAGAATTAAATTTAATTTATTTTGCACAGGCAAACTCAAGACAATAGCATTCCCTCCGTTTTCATCTGCAAAACCAATAGACAGACCAAAAAAGGAATAGAGGTGAAGGGTTATGGAACTCATATTTTTCTGCCTTCTGTGACTGTCTTCAGTATTTCTTGTTATCTGCAGATATTGCTTTCAGCACAGTGACCTTTGAATAAACAGGATTGTGGTGTCCTCAAAGAAAAGAAATAAAAAGCACAGACAAATTTGAAAACCCTGTGAGGTCTGTGACTTCTTTTCCAGCTAAACTGGATACTCAGAGTAAACTTCAAATATTAAAATAGTAATCCATTAAGATCTAGAGAAGACCCACAAGAGAGTCTCTGCTTTAACTACTAATCTGCTTCTGCTTAATTCCATATGGGAAGAGTAATTTAATTGGTGACCTTCTTGTGTGATTTTAAGAGTAAAAAATAAACTTACAGCGTATTTAGCAAATAGAGCCATGCCAGAGGGGGGGAGGGAGGAAACAGAAAAACTTTTCAGAGTCTGTATAGTTGTTGGAAAGTTTTTACCCAACCTTTTCTTCTGTAAACATAAATATAGCCAACATTTTACTGCTGAAACTAATAATTTAAGCAACTTCTCATGAAAGCTTGAAGAACTGCCATTCCCGTTTATGGCACAGAGCTTGTGGTTCATATTCTTCAAATCCGTCAGTCAAAAGAAGGGAAAATATCTATGCATCTGCACACCCCATTATATCCTAACCTCTGGATGCAGAAATAGCATCTGAGCAGTGAAAAGCTGCTAAAGCCATCGATGAAAGCCTGTTATGGCTTGTTATGAGCTCTACCTGCCTGCCTTGCTCCAGTTTCTCATTCTTTCCACATGAGCAGCTTTCGGAAGGATCACTGAGTGCGGATCCAGTACAGTAAACGGCATTGTTTCCTGTTCCAGGCACACTTTCACATCACTCACAAACGTTCCAACTGCCAGACAAACTCTGTTATAGTCCTTCTACTTCCCTTGGAATATGGCATTTGAGGCTCTTTTCAGGGCTGCTCTACATAATATGCCATGACTAGATACAAAACTATTTCTTTATAACATGAACTAAGCAAACACAAATTTAAGGCAAATTACGCTGAACTCTGGGCCTCAAGCCAGTCTTTTTGTATTATCTCATGGGAAGTCCTGACCTGAAAGTAGTACTGGCAATAGGGAGAACTTCTCCTGAGATGGAAATTTGTTTTCTATCAAGCCACAGTGGTATCAAAACCACCTGGCAAACAGGCAGGGAGCATCTCCTTTGGAGCTGGGTCTGACAGCCGAGCCCATGACCTCAGCACGACTGTGAGCGGTGTATGCAGAGTGCAGAGAGGCTCGGGAGGGAGGGAGAACATTTTTCACTTCATATATCATTGCTCACAGCTCACTGCTGGGATTCCACCGAGTCAGCCAGGGCTAAAATATTGTGGAAAATGAAATTTCCTGGGTTACTCTTTCTGGCAGTTCTAATCACACCGGACAACTGGGCACTGGAACCAACACAAAAGCTCCTCATGTTAATGAGAAAAAGACATATGTTTAGTAGTGTGCTCTGGTAACTAAGGAAAAAAAAAAAGAGACTATCCTTCCAAAACTGAAGCAGATGCTGAATATTTTTGACATCCAAAACAGTCTTTGCATCTGTGTGTAAAGTAACATGAGTCTATGCAATCAGAAGATGCATCACCTGCAGATTTCCAAGGAGGATCCTACCTCATGTGTTTCTTTGCCATAGCCACTCTTTCCAAGAGCCTAATCAAGGCGAGTCGAACAGCAAACAAAGCAGAGAATTAATTAGGGGGCTGGGAATGGAAAGAAAATCAGCCAGGAAAGATTAGGTACTCTCTCACCTTCAGTGTTCAGGAATGACAGGCCTCTGTGTTTCAGTGATCAGCCTCAAGCTAGAGAACTGCAACTGCTGCATCCCTCCTGCAGCAGTGTTCAGGCAGTGTGTCAGAGTCACAGAGCTAAACTATGCACAGCCCGGGCTGGTGACATGCAGAGAAGGCAAAGCTGGGTTCAAAACTGGTATAGTTTTAAATTACCTCTGGTTGATGTCTGCGGGTCAGAGCAGGATTCACCTGTGTGTCTGAAGTGTCTTGTCCGTGGGGAATCGTGTACTGCCCTGTTCCCTGTGCTGTCCAACCCCCACTGCCAGCTTGCTCTGCGCTGCTGCCTCTGGAAGGGGAGGATGCTCGTGGCGCTCAGGCAGCGCTGCGTGGGGATGTAGGGATGGTGTAGGGCTGGTGCAGGTGTGCACGTTGCTCCTGCGCTGAGGAAATCCCAGGAGCAGCTGCAAACTCCGTGACTGAGCACGCGGTAGAAATACAATCGCTTCGTTTGAGCGGTCAGCTCTTATCACCACTCTCCGTTTACCCCCGCAGACCGAGGGTGCCCTTGGGGCAGCCCCGCGTCCCGGCGCCGCCCCGGGTCGCAGGTTCGTGCAGCGAGCGGAGCTGTCGGGAGGCGGCAGCGCTCCCCTGCCCACGGCCCGGGCAGCGCTCCCGGCCAGGGGCAGCGCTCCCCTGCCCACGGCCCGGGGCAGCCGCCCGGCACGGCCGGAACCCCCCCGGCCATTCCTCATCCGGACTGCGCCCGCGGAACTCGCTCCAGCGTTATGTGCGACACTCGAGGGCCCTCAGCGATTCTGTAAGATTGCAAGTAAGGATCTCCATGTGACATTTCTGCACAGTGACTCATGTTTGGACTTGTTTCAAATCAATAAATCCTCTGTAGAATGAGCCCCCCAATTCAAGCTGAAGACACATTCATCCTGTTACTCATTCTCGTTTTGGAGCACCCATGAGCAGTACAGGCTTCACGACAGAATTAAAAATCCCAGGTTTTGAGGGATCAAAGTGGTGAACGGAACGGGAGGAGCTGCCCCATGACGGAGTGTTGTGATGGTGCCCATGTACACAGAAAGGTTCTCTCAGAGGAAGTACTGGGATCATTTGGATCTGAGCCGAGATGAGCACTCATTTCAGGTTTCCTAGTGAAAATATGAATATTCATAATATTAATAATAATAAGCCAAATAAAATCCTTCTGGTGGAAACTACTGACATGGAGGCTGAATTTTCCATTAATAGAAAGTTGGAAATTTTGCAGATATTTGCTTTGAAGCTCCATGTCTGAGAGGGATGACCAAGTTATTTAATATTTTCGTTGCCATTCCATCTCCTCCCATAAAACTGGCTGAAGAAATGTAGTTTCTTCCATCCCCAGAACAGTGCAG
The DNA here is from genome assembly GCA_013397755.1 of Cnemophilus loriae. Taxonomy (NCBI): domain Eukaryota; kingdom Metazoa; phylum Chordata; class Aves; order Passeriformes; family Corvidae; genus Cnemophilus; species Cnemophilus loriae. The sequence continues at coordinate 737,352 of VZTF01009280.1, read as the reverse complement.
GGGTCACCAGATACTATTCCATGGAAAAATGGAAAATGCCACCATTGTTGACTGAGCAATGAATGTTGAGCAGGAGCTGGTAGTAGATGCCCAAGGGATTTGAAAAAAGTTTTACATAAAAAACATAACAGACTTTACAAACTGTCATTGAGAGAGAGCACAGGAGTACTGCCTGTACAGAATGTTACCTAGATTAATATTTCAAAATTGTTTTCTAAAACCTTCTCTCTTTTTGATTTTTTTTTCCAAATAATTGCAACAATAATTCTACAGAAAACCTCTTCAAACACAGAATCATTTCTGTTGTCGTAGAATTTTTTGAATGCCAAATACCTGCTGAGTTAATCTTTGGAAGAACAAGAAAAGTTTGTTCTTTGTATATGTAGATTGTTTCAGGGTATTGTTTGATTCTGCTTTTGATAGGGGTCATGTTTCTGGGCTTAGCTGGATAGTTTGTTTGTTCCTATTCATTAAAAGGGACCCTGCAGCTATTTGGGGAGGGAGTATGGTATTACATTATTATTGCTCCAAAAAGTATGGACAAAAATGTATTGTAAAAATTCCAAGGTTTCTGGTAGGAGTTCTCTCAGTAATAAATAGTCCCAGTCTGCTGGAGTGTAGTTAATATGCTAACATTGCGTTGTGCTAATTAGGCAGATCCTTAAGGTACAGAGTTAAAACATACAGATAATTCTGGGTGTAACCTATTGGTAAAACAGTTTTGTGCAATGGTTAAGGGGAACAACAACTTCCAGGGTCAGCTTTGCCTTTGGTCACCTTGTCCCACAGCCCCTGCCACAGCACTGCACATAACAGAGCTTGTGATGCTGCAGGGCCCTGTCTCCCTGCTGCAGGAGCAAGCACGTGGATGCTGCTCAGAGTTATTCATGCCCTGGGGCAGGAGACAGCCCTCGGATGAGATCAGCACCGCAGACACCAACACTTCTTGTAAGATGTTCACTTAACTTGTTCTGGTTTGTATCAGGGGTGTAAAACACCTTGCAGCACTGAGCTTGATGGGCTTTACTTCTACAGAAAAGAGAATAAGTGCAACGATCTGTTCTCTCTCTTCCTGAAGCTCTGTGGTTTGCCTGCAGTGTCACATTAACTGAAATTACTTTACTTGCTCAGGAAAAGCACTGGGCAGACTCTTCCAGGATGAAGTGCCTGTGCTCTTGATTCACTGTGTCCTCCCAGAGCAGAGTCCAGGGATTTCTTCTTCCTGGGAGAAACAGTGATTGTCAAGGAATTATTCCAAGAAAGACAGTTTATGCTGGAGTTGCTCATCCATAGCAAATTCTTCTTGCCCATCTTCTGGTCAAAGCCTCACTTACTGCAATGTTTCACTTGCTCTGAGAAGTTTCACTCCATCCAGTCCTCAGCTGGCCCTGCAGAGCCCGTGGGGCATTGCCAGAACTGTCACTGGCCACGGTGCTTTCCCAGTGGTCAGCTTTAACCCTTCACTCCCCAGCTCAGAGGAGAGGGCAACCTGCAGACTCTGCTTGGCTTTGTCTGTCTTTACTCTGTGTGGCTCTTTGCTCGTTTGTAGGATTATTCCACACTGCTAAAGACATGTTTCCCTTGCCACAGACCAACTCTGCCATGAAAAAAGGCACAAGAGGTTTCAGCTTTGCTGTAAGGCAGAGCAATGGCAGCAAAACAGTATCTGACCTCCTACAAAGTGCTCAGGAAACAGGGAGGGTGCCTGAGAGTATTCAGTGCTGGGAGCTGCATTCCACGGGGCAGATAAAAACAACTGCCCAAGAGCTCTGATCAGAATATTTGTGTTTCTAATTAGAGAAATCTTTATACCCCACCTTTTTTTTTTTATTGTGTCCACAGTCACTAGGAAGAAAGTAATAAAGAGACCACAGAATCAGTTCTTTTTAGGTACCTGCATTGTTATTTTTGCAGCCCACCCTGGCTGATGGTACCGAATGTAAATACAGCAGACACAGAGCAGTGTTTCCTCACCACCCTCATCACCTGGAATTTTGTGGCTGGGGATAACAATATCCTGCCAGCACAATACCAGGGAGAAGTGATGAAGCAAGCCCAGCACAAGTGGGTCAAATAAATCCTTTCTGCTGAGTAATGTCTGCGCTTCAGGTCGATAAATCTTGGCTTTCATGTCATTCGGAATTTTTAATTAAAACCCTGTGGCTTCCTAGTGTTCATTAATATCTTCCCTTCGTAGTTCTGACCCACATGACTCATTCCCCACCCTTGTGCACTCTAACTGTGAGCCCTGCTCACATGTAACACCTTCCTCCTGGTGTTCTGGCAGCCTGAAGCCAAGGACACTCCAGCCTCAAAGGTGGAACAGCACTTGTGGCACTTTCTCAAATAACACTGGAAAAAGGGTCATATGTTCAAAACTGTGAAGTCTCTTCTAATTCTTTAATTTTTGAGGGGTTTATTCAAATTCACAAATCTCAAGGTTTTGGTATTTTTTGTGGTTTGAGTTTTGCTTCTCCCCTCTCACTGATTTTTTTCCTCTGAACACAAAGGAAGAGGGAGTGTAAGGTATTTTGTAGTTCCTTTCTCTTTTCAGTGCCACTCTAACCTCCGTCACTTCATAAACTCTGCAGTTAGAGAGCAAAAATGGGAAAAATGAAGGTGAGAGAATTTAAAGCAAACCCAAAACTTTTCAAAAGGCAAAGAAAAAAAAATCTCTATTTTTACTGTTTATTGTCAGCAGAATCCTGTCTTCTCTTCCTTTTCCTCTTGTATCTACAGTAAAATCAGACCTCACCACAGATTAAAGCCTCAGCCCTGCAGTCTGACACCTTTTAGTGCCTTCCAGTGCTTAGATAAGATTTTAATACTGGATCTCTACTTAGCATATTAAGAATTATCATAACCAGCCATTATCATAACTCGTGTCATTAGTGAGCAATGCTCAACATTCCATTAAAAGTCACTGACAGCACCACATTTCTAAATTCAAAGGACCATACTTATAATTCCAAGGATTATATTCCCCTTTGAGAGTGTGCATGAGCAAATTGCACCAAAGCCATCAGTCTGACCAGTGGTAAAATTCGCTCTGTTTTCCACTGAGTCTGGATATTTTGACAAATATCTTCCATTTAAACTATTGAAAAAGCAGCTCTTTACTGCCTATGACCAACTGTGAAAATCAGCATCTACTCACAGGCTGTGAAGGCAATTAACCACTGACACAACCTCTCTCTCAGAGCTGTTGCTGCAGGACCAGCTGCTCTCCTGAAAGCACAGCTTAACTAGAAATGCTGCAGAAAGCCCTTGGTGAAGAGCTGTGGCTTGTGCAATGCACTCAGACTCCCTGATTGTGCCACTTCTGTCCCTCAGCATCAGAGGAGGCCTCCTGAGCTCCCTTCAGGAGCTGGCCAGGATGTGCTGAGCAGATATGAAGAATAACAAACTAGCAGAAGATGAAATAAAACAAATTCTGGTAACAGAACAGACTTTCGACTGGAAGGCTAGTTATAAAAAGCAAATTTTTTTTATATATATATTTATATATGTATTAAAAAATGTGTGATATCTGTTGTAACACCCAAATCTCTTATTTTTATCCAGTCCTAGATGTTGATGGGACAGGGCTGTGCCAAACACTGCGAGCTCAGGAAGCAGGACTGCAGATTATTTTTTAGTCTGTTACATGCTGAAATACTAAACTTTGGAATAATTTGCCTTATTGCTGGCAAAGCCTCCTTCATTTTGTCTACAGCTAAAACATGTGAGTTGGTACCTTTCGTCAGTTCACAAATTTCCAAGATACTCAAATTCTCCCATTTACCTTGCTCTGCAATTCACGTCATGCTGTTCTCTGCATGGGATGCAAAGATTTTGATCCATGCCACATGCTGCACATCTTCCCAATGAAGCAAAACCCCTCCCGTGCTGGCTGGTACCCTGCTGACATCCCATTTCTGCTAATTAGGACCCTGAGTAGTTAGTACAAAATATAAATGTGGCAGGATTCCAAGCCGCAGAAAGAAGGGAAAGTGGGGAAAAAAATAGTTGGACAGCTAAGGGAATATGTAAATGTATTTAAAATAGATGATTCTAGCTGCAGTGAACAGATGATTTTTTTTTTTAATTCCGACTGGATGGCTTTAATCAAAAATGATAGTTCATACATCTGCTCTTTGAAGATAAGCCTGCAGTTACACAAAACACTTAAAGAAAGAAGCTGTGGTGTGCTGATGAGACCTCAAAAATTCTAACCCATGACTAGGAAGATTATAGTCTGGTTACTTCAGCAAGCTGCTAATACTGAAATATTAGACTCAGTTACTTGTCCTGTCTGAGGCATGAAAGGGATGCCTGTAGATTGTGCTGCAGCAATTAAGACATTTTAGAAATCATTAGTGAACTTCTGGATTGAACGGGCATTTCCCCTCCAGCCTCTCCCTGACTCTTCTACAATTGTTTGACCTAGAAAAGCAGCTCTCCATCATCCACTTTATAGCACAAGGCAAAGCTTACAAATTAAAGCAAGCCTGCTTCTGGGAATGTGGGGCTCCCTTGGAAAAGCAAGCTCAAACTTAAATTGGAATCAAGAACTCCACCTTCATAAACATCATAAAATTGAATGGATTTGATTTGATTGCAGGAAATATGAATTCGATTTGATCTCAGGAAAATCTGATTTGATCTCCAGAAAAGAATTTTCAGAACAGAAATGGGCAGAATGTTAAGTCAAAGAGAAAGAATATTCACGTGCCTCATGCTGCCTGTGAGTAAGCACAACATCTACTCACAATAGACAGAAGTATTAGTAATTAGCATTAGTAATTGTATGATTGTATTGTTTAATCGAGCCAAAGAAACTTAAAAGTCTTCAATACTGAGAAGTTTTCACAAATAGGAGTCTGTAGAGTGTCATGGCCTACAAAACTTTCCCTGCTTTCACCTGACCTTTTATTAGTGAGGATTTTCCCATCAGTGTGGTCAGGTACAGGGTCGGGCCCATTGCTCTTGTTCCCTGCAGATACTCATTGGGATTGTGGGATTATATATAGCATTTCCCTAAATTATACAACATTTTCTGCCACTTATTATGACTCCACAACTGTTCCAGCTTCCAAGAGCATCATCACTGCTTGTTTACTGGGATATGTGTTCCACGGTACCATTCCTCCAGCTGGAAGGGAGCGAGCAGCATCGTTTTGGTTTGATCCAGCTGACCTGTTCCGAGCTGTGCCCTGAACTTCCCTGCCCTTGAGGTTCTCACATTTGGCTATCTCACAGCAACCAATAAATATGCAGATGCTGGGAGCAGAGCAGACTTGGTGCTGCTGTAAATGATCATTTAACTTCATGCTTTTCTGTGTATTTTTAAATATGGCCCTGCACTGATACAAAAGGAGCTGGTCATTTGATTCGGTTTTGCAGGACAGTTTTGCTGCTGGTTTAGTGCCCATTGGCAGTGGAACCTCCTCATAAGAGATATTTATTCCCCCTGACAACCCCATTTGAAGTCAGCAGCAACACTGTCAGTTATAGACTAAAGAGAAAAAAATTAAAGATGAAAAATCTGCTGTCAAGGGGAGTTGAACATGCAAATCTCTTTGCTACATGTAAAATTAATCACTGCATTTCTGCTGCTAACTTGTTTTTCTATATGTGTCACACAGGGATTCTTAAATGACCTAATCTTGAATCTGGTGAATTATAGGCTGGAAGATCAAAGTGTTTATCATGCACTGATCGTGGAGTGATCCAGTGTTTGTGGGGTTTCTCTTCTCCCACGCTTTGGGGTCTGTTTGCCTCTGGTACCACCTCATTGATCATTCCTGGAATTTACCTTTCTGTAAATACTTGGTAAAGATTTTTAATTTTTTTTTTTCTGTTACCAACAGTATTTTTGCACTGGTAAGGGCAAACCCAAACCAAAGCCATGCAGGTACTTGCTTGTTCATATGAAATGTAATCCTGAGGCCAAGATTAATCTCAAATTCAGTGTTGCACCTCTACTAAAACCAAGGAGTTAAGTCTATCCCCAAATTTTGCATATGCTTCCATGCTTTTGGCTTCAGTAGGCCTGCAGGGAAGGCATTTGCTAAACAGCTTAACTCAATAGAAATGTACTTAAGCATGTCCTTAATTCGTTTGCTTAAATGGAGCCGGGGCGCTTGAAGCTAATAGAAATCATTTTAATAATTTAAACTCCACTTTTAAGTTTAATACATTGCACTCGCATTTAAAATTGATCTGCTCAGAAATAACAGTATTTGAGTTTAAAAATGGAAGACTAGGAAATTGTAACAGGCTGCCCAGGGCAGTGATGGAGTCGCCATCCTTGGAGGGATTTGAAAGCCACGTGGTTGTGGCACTTGGGGACATGGGGCACTGGTGGCTGGAGTGGTTGGATTCAATCATCTGAAGGGTCTTTTCCACCCAAAACAATCCTACAACTCTATGCTGTTAGTGTTGACACAACCCCAGCTCTGGTCTTTTCAGGCTCACTTTTCTTCTGTGTGAAGACTCTGATCAGCCTTAACTCATTCTTGTTTTTAACTGCTTTGAAGAGATTTCTTACACTAATGCAATTAAACTCAGTATAGCAGAAAAGGAATATTTCCTATGAGAGAAACACTGATAACGAAGACGTTTCTATCATACTTTTTATTTAAACACTTGCTTTTGTACTTCTTTTTAAAGTACAGGGATTTCTTTGCCGAAGCTGCCACTGAAAGACACTGTGCTGTCAGTGATTTTCCAGTTGCTTGGCCTCAGTTTGTTGTACAGAGTTTTACCAGCTGGTGTTTCCTGAAATCTACATCATCAGGTCACCAGTTCATTAATTAAAATTGCACATGTAGCCATTTGTAATTTTCTGATAGAGACTCCTGGCCTCGCTCGTGCTCAGGGCCTTCTACGTGACACAGAGTGGGAAGGAGGCTGTCAGGATATGGCTCTGTCTCCATGGATTTCAGAACATTTTACAAATACAGGAGCTAGTCATGCTTTTCCTTTTTTTCTCTCCTGCACTAAATTTCAAGACAACTTTCATGCCTTCAGTGAAGCTATAAAATATATGTATATTTGCTGTAAAAATACAGTTTTCCCTTTTTAAATTAAATTCCCTGTTGTGGAAAAGAAAAAACATTTGCCACTCTCATTTCCCTATTTGTTTTTAAACAAAAACCCAATGGAAAGGTTTTCCTGAGAAAAAACAATGAGGAAAAGCAATTTTCCATCCAAAGATGGATGTTTTGTGATGTTTTCTGTTGGGTAATAGCATGCATTTTACAAGTGACATAGACAAGTAGAATTTACTATTTTAAAATATGAATGTTGAAGTTTTAGCAAGTGGATTTAGCAGAGCTAGAAACTTGAGCCTACAGAGTTTCACCTGGATTTACATAGTTCTCCACTGCTGGATATTATAGAATTCCATGTCATGGTCACCAGAGTTTTTTATCCAGTGCAAATCTCTCTGCAGCCAACTCCGTCCTTTGGTCAAGCTTTCCATCCACAATATTGAGGCAATTGCTCATGTTCCAGTTCCAAGTTCATTACAATATCAGCTACGAGGTTCATGGTCACTGCGTGTACTCGGAGATTTACCAATAATTTTAGCATTTTAATTTGCAAATCTTGCTCTTTGTACCCTTGCTGGGCCGTGCTGATGTGTCCCCAGGGTTTCCGACCGCCGCATTCCCGGCTCTTCCTTGGGAGGCTGGGTTCTGTCTCATGAGATGGCTGCTGCTGCTGCAGACTGCAGCACAGTAAATTACTTTTGGTTTGCTTAATTTAGATGCTTCACTCTAGTGAAATTCAAGGTAAAATCCTTGTGAGATGCTTCGTACCCTGAACATCTGCCAAAAGCAGTGGATATGGGAGTTCATTAGTGGTTCTCAGAAGGATTCAGTAACTTTTAGGATTTCTGGACAAAATTTCTGTAGAGGAGAAATGTCTGTAGGAAGGATCTGTTTCCTAAAGAACTCTTCAAGTTCTTTAGGAACAGACAGCTTAGACTCATTTTTGCCCTCCAATGCAGAGACTCCAGAGCTGTTACAATCCAAGCTGTTGTCCAGGGCTGTTTGTCCTTCACACAACTTTTCCGTGTGTATGTTCCCACCTCGGTGTCTGAAATCGGTACCAATTTAAAGGGCAAGTGGGAACATACGTTGATGTGGTGTAGGAATGGCAAAACAATTCCTTCCTGAGCTTTTTGGTGGCATCTCTAATTCCACAATTGCAGCAAGGCGATATATAAATAATTCCCTGTAGCATAGGAGATTGGCAGGCTGGGAAATTTGTAACAAAACAAGGACCTTCTAACCACATGTAGCCCAGAACTGTAATGTCAGAAAATCCTCTCTGGCCCAAACTTTAGTGTCCTGTGCACCGAAGCCCTTTCTTCCAAGGGCAGTAGATCTTCATTTCCCTCGAGTCAAAGCAGAGAGGAACTCTCATAGATTTAATTTGCCCCGTTACCTTTTTAGACTGTTCCTCAAGGGGAAGATTTGGGATGATACACATCCAAACCCCTACAAAGTTTTGCATCAATTTTATCTAAACAAATAAGCAGTACACGTGTGTTATAAAAAACAACCCAATTACACTGGATTACCCTGCTGCTGGTTGTTCCATACCCTGCCTTTTTTGAGCTGAGATCTTCCCTCCCCATGGATATCTGCTCTGCTATGCCATTCCAAAGGCTGCTATTAAGCTTTGTGCATACTCCAATATTCATTGCCATGGATTTCTAATTACACTGGCATGAGCTCTGGCAGATATGTCCATAAAATAATCAATAACTGTCTTTGCCACCCACCTACCACATGCATATACACTTAATATTAGAATCACCCACGGAATTAATGACTCTCTATGAGGCATAAAAAAAAAAAGAAAGAGTAACTATCTCCTGTAAAATAATCTCTTTCCTGGCATACACTGACATTGATTCACCCCAAGAGGAATATTCCTGCTGCAACTTCTATGAAACACAGAAATTGTTCAGTAATTGCAAGGGCTGAAAATTGACATCAGGTGACTGTAATTTAAAACAGGATGCCATGGAAGAGGAGTGGACATTTGGGTACCTGTGTCCAACCACCATTACGTAAAGGAAATGTGTAGGGATTACTTTAATGCAGGCCTGTTTTTGAGAGTTAGTATGGTGGGTGGTATGGAAGCAACAACTCCAGGCAGCCCACAGTATCTTTCTTTCATGCACTTCTTTTCTGTAGGGAATATTTGTGTTTGCAGAGTCCAAAGAACTGGCAATGGTGAGAAACCAAATTTTCTGTTGACTTGTGGGCTTTCCTTTTCAGTGCTGACTGTACCTTTCTGAGGCACAAAACCTCAGAGCACACTCATCTGCTGTGTCCTGGAGGTGACTTTGAGGTGTCTCCTTGGTAAATAGTCTCCATCTCTGCTCTGTCTAAAGAATGACCATTTTAATAGCAGGTTTATCTAAAATGAAATGCGATGTGGTCTTCTGTCTAGTAGGTAGAAACCACATCATATATTTAACTGAGGATTGTGTCTGGCAAACTTTCCAGTAGATAGTTACTGATTCTTCTGTAAACCTTTAGGACACGGATGTCTTAAGGGAAAAAATCATCTGAATCTGGATGAGGCTATTTCTCCTGCTTCAGAAAAATCTGAGACGGGAGAGGGGAAATGACTGCAGTTTCTCTCTCACTTGTACAAGGCCTTGGAATATTTAAATTTCTCTGTACGCTGTCCCATAGGCAGCCTCACTGCCTCACTGGTACTGAACATCTCTTTAAACTCTTCTCTTTACACAGATTAGACTTTTGTGTTTGTGGGCACGAAACTCAGAGATCCTTCAAAGTACAATCTTTATTCAGGAAAATTTTCAGAAACGTATAGGGCATCACCAATCTTTTTATAGAGCTGTAATAAATTCTTGTTTCTGTCTGGACAAAATTTTGACACTCTTCAATAAACTCTTTAAATATTCCACATCCGTCACCAGGGCCTGAAAACTTTGCAGCACCCAAAGCATTGGTGATCTAAGTCTACTGCATGTAATTAAAATATTGGTGATTCCTTTCCATATTGGTGTCCCTGCTCTGGACATTCCTGTTCTAGGCTGGCAATGTGAGAGTTACGTTATTGGTTTTCAGTGTCTAGTTAGAACCAAAATCTGATGGAACTTTCCTTTCAAATCTGTCGTTTTTAACCTACTCATAGAAAGGAAATCAGGCACTTTCTTAATTAATACTGTTTTATAAACCAATGAATATTTTTCTGGGCTTAATTTAGGCATCAAACAAGTTAAAATGCAGAGCTCTTTCAGCTTGCAAGGAACACTGAAGTGTGTTCTATCTTGCAGCAAGCACTGGAATTAATGTTCCATTTTGTGCTGTTTTTCATTCTCTAGAAAGTTTAAAGTATCCAGGCAGATTAAACTGAGAAGGGAGCTGAGGAAATGCTAATTGTCCCATGTTTCTCTGGAACCTTCATTTATTTTTTTTACAGTTTGAAGCAAATTGTCATCAGGAATTTCCGCTGATGGGTGCACAAAAGATTTAAGTATGCTTCATAGGAATTAAAAAGGTTTCCAAAATCAATAGATTTGAGTAAGATTTGAGTAACAGATGAACCCACCATCTATTCCTGTGCAGTGATCTAAATAAAGGTTCTGTGTCAGCAGGGTTGGAAAAGTCTTGCTACTGGGATGATCTTTAGTTGTTTTCTAGACCCAGACGTTTTTGTTTTATGGAGAGTTGTGGCAGAACTAATCCTAAAGTTTGCATTCAGATCAGAGCTTTTCTCTGAGAGCAGATTCCCTGCACTGGAGCTGGACCAGCCTTTGGTTTGGGTTTTGGAAGTGAGCAGAGCACACGATATTTATTTGTGAATGATGAGGGCGCTGGCAGCTGTAACTCTGACCTGTGCCACCCTCCCTCGGTCTCACGGAACCTCAGAAGCTCAAGGTCACCCAAAGTGTGTGGCAAAGTAAGGCTCAGCCCAGTCTGACTCTGCTTTTAAGAGCTTTCCCTCAGTGCAGCCGCGAGCAGCCTTGGCCGGTGACAACAACCGCGGCCGTTTGTCGTCCTCCGAGCCATCGCTCCCTCGGGAGGGCTCTTAAACTTCTACAGCACTCACAAAATCTTAATGGGTTTGTGCCAAATGAATTAAGAGCCCTTACAGCTTCCATGCTGTGTACCATGGGTTTTGAAAAACTCGTGTCAGTAGAGCAGTAAATCTCTCAGAAGCCAGGGGAGGCAGGGAGGAAAAGAGCACGGATGGGGAGCAGTGCTGTCACGTTTGCCCAAATGAAAATTGTAAGAAACCACTTTGGTGGGCAATTGTGTAAATCAGTGATAAATAATCAAATTAACATGAATGATTTGGGAATCTTTTCCAACTGCTAAAGCCCCAAAGCAAGTCCAAGAGAGTTTTTGCCTTGTGCTTCTGAAGCCATGTTACTCTAATGATTGTTAAAATTTATATGATTTTCTGCTATAGTTCCTCATTGGGGTAAAAAAGGGCTGGACTTACCACATTCCTGGACACTGAGTGTTCCGTGTGGGAGATATTAATGTTGATGAGTCTTTTTTCTTTCATTGCCTTTCTTAAACAAGCAGGCTGAAGGATGGCACCTCTTACATTTTGTAGTGTGACAACAGATGTGTTTCTGCTGAAATGTGCAACTCAGAATTTTTTTCCAGAGCCTAGCTTAAAGATGTCATTGCACAAGCCTTTTCATTAGAAACCTGATTTTTCAAGGCTCAGTAATCTTTCACATAAAAGCTGGATCAAGACTGGAACTGAGCATCTGGAAGGTCAATTTAGTGCTGGATATCTGTTCCTTATTTTTCTTGAGTTTTTTTTTTTTGTTTCTATGAATGAAAACCAGCAAAAAATGTTGAAAGTGAAAAAAGAAAGAACGAGCAGAAGTGTCTTGAACTTCTCACATCTCTGGTTCAGTTTGGGCTGAGCCAGATTTGTTTTCTTCTAGGTCTACCTGCTCACAGGTTAGTGGGATTTAGATGAAGCCTGTAGGATCCTATCAATAGGGTTCAATCAACAGGGAGATGAAGAAAAAGCCTTCAAAAAAAAGCCTCTCTGTGGGCAGGGAAAATTGTGATTTCTGCAATAGTTTCTCCAACTGGTGCTTTCTATCTCAGTGCATTATGGTTTTGTCGTTCTCGTACTTTTTCCCTTGTACAGAAAATTCTAAATCATAGTTAAAGTTCGACTTAAAATGATGCTAAATCTAATGCAGATTATTGTTATCATCAAATCAAATTGATTCCAACACAGGCTTGCCTGGCACTGGAGCAAGCTCTGTTTACCAGAGTCAATTCTTAGCAAGTTCCATTTACCTGACTCGTGTTCAATCAATAAACCTGCCTCTTGTCAAAATGTGCATCATGTCAAGGTCCTACTCAAGGCACCTTCAGCCCAAGAGTCTGAAATGCTATCCCAGCCCAGCGAAATGGTTGTTTTATCCGCCCCTAGTCAAGAATTGACATGTTTTTCTTTTGCTCAGATGTTAAAACCGAGAAGCTTTTCAGCTTCTAGGCAGACCTGTAGGGAAGCTTTGGTACCGGGGGAGAGTTTGGAATCCTGTCCAGCACCTTTGACAAATGCTGAATTGCTGCAGAGCACCTTCCAAGTGGAAGAGAACTTCATTATCTGGCGTTATTTGCCTCATGCTGCCTACAAGTCCTGTGTCAAATCTGCAGGGCTGACCTATCCACAGAGCGCTGCTAGACTGGGCTAAATGACCTAATCTATCACTTCCCTCCCTCTGACTTGTTACACACACCTACATTCATCAGGAAACCTCAGCTAATCATCCCCATCAGCATGGGTGTGGGAGCTGGACATGGGAATTCTTACTCAGAGTTACATTCCTCTGGAACTCGCTGCTCCTGGAACTCTACCTGACCTTTAGCTCCAAAAATGTTTCAGGATAAGTTATTGCCCCAGCCCCGCTTCCCCTCCTTCCTGCACAGCAGAAGGTGGAATAAACAGTTAGAGGAAACCTGTGATCATTTGGCTTCGTATCCATTGCAGCAAAAGAAGTTATGAGAGTTGTGTTTTGCATTCTACTGTGATTAAGCTGGATAAAATTTTAGCTTGTGTTTTGCACTCTCTAGAGATCTTGGGGTCTGCAGTTTCTATTACTCCAGATCTGCCTGCCTGCCCCTCTGCTTGTTGAATATTATCTATTTTTTCTGCCATCTCTTCCTACTTAGTACGCTGAATGGGAGCACTAATTAGACTCTGGTGCCAATTTACTGATGCACCATCTTCTGCTCACCCCCTGAGAGAGGGATTAGCTAAACGCGACAGCTCTTCGTCTGAGTTACTGGCATATGATATTTGTTGTAATTCTGTCATGAGTGATATCTGCAGAACATGCAATTATAGCCTTCTTTCCATATTGAAATCTACGGAGGATTCTTCCATTTCCCTTGAAGGACAATCATACCCTGTGCAACTCTCTTCGTAGTTTTATGGCTACAGGAAGTTTCTAGACCCCTTTTTTTTATGGTGGGTGGGAGAGAAACATTGACTTTTAAAGCCCTGTATAGTTTTTCTTCCTCTACAGAAACACATTGTCTTTCCAGCCATGGCTATAGAGAAATTCGTTATGGTGAGATAAGCTGCATATGCAGTTCACTGTAACAAAATTTAAAGTAATGAGGTAAGGGAGTGTATTTACAGTTTTAACAGGGGCCCACCACAGAATACAGAGTAACAAGGGAACCTGAGTGGATTGTGAATAACCATTTTATCTATCTGCATAACGTTTATCAGCAGCACATAGAGAATGAGTTTTGAAGGCGTGAAAGCTGTTCTGATATAAAATAATGCGAAAGCAGGGCCGAATTTTAAATATTGTGAAACTCTGTGCGTGATCTGATAAGGGCGAGATCAGAATGCTGCAAAATGGAGCACGCAGTCAGTTCTTGTACTGCAGTAACCCTGAAGACCCCGGCCAAAGACACGGATGTTGTAATTCCGACCGTACTGGCCAACGCCAAAAAGAGCATCTCAGGCCCAGCAGGATCTGCTACAAGACATGGCAGTGATAAAAGAGGTGTGAGCAGACTGGCTATCGCAGAGGTCTTGGCAATGACAAGTGATTCTCAAGGCCAACTGCAGTTCACTGATTTCCATCAGGAGTAGCTCATTACATGCTAAATCGGCCAGTGGGTATTTCGTTCTTGGTTTATATTTGGCTCTGCATAGACCAGACCAAGGCAGACGAACCTGCCTTGTTTATCATTGTGGATCTCCAGTGGAAAGGTTTTAAAAACGTCTCTTCCTCTGCTGCCTTCTGAAGTTCAGTCATATAAAACAAATCCTCTGATCTTAGTGACTTCACGTTCGTGTAATTTGAGCCCTGACAGAAGTGCAGTTCACCCATTTAGTGTTTTGCAGAAAGGCACCAAAGCAAATCCACCTCCCTGGTTTAGGGATTTTGTTGTGAAGCTGCTTTTTGATATTTGCTCTCGTACGAGCATTCAGCAAACTGCCTGGTGCACCCAGGTAAGGGCACAGAGAATCAGGGAAATGAAGGATGTGTTGGTAATAACTAAATAACTGGGATGTACTGGTAATACCGAGATTTTTGCTCCAAGATGGGAAGCACATGGGTTTGTTTGATTTAATCCTGAGCAAAGTCAATTAATNTCTGGGGGAGGAACAGCAGGGATTAATACATTTTCCTAGCAGTTGAAGAGAATCATAATAGAACCAGAGGTTTCTAGGATCTTGCTATGGAATTTTTGTCTTTGAATCTGCAGCATTGGAAGGTTTGTGTTCCCCACACAGTGATAAATTCTCTTTTACAAACTGGACTGCGAAGGAGGAGGGAGGGAACTGGGTGGAATCAATTACAAACCATATCAGACATTTAAGTTTAAACACAAGACCTTGCAAAGGCTTGCATGAAATCTTACTAGCAATATAAACAGGACTGGTGCCAAACTAAGCACCAGAAGTATTCAATAATAAAATACAGCTGTCTGCATTGGCACCTACCCATGAAAGTTTGTCATTTTTACTGTTAGAAATGCTGACAAAGAGAAATCTAAAAAATGAAAACATTTTTTTAGAAGAGGGAGGTTTTCATGAACTGCAACCTAAATATTCATTTAACACTGGAACATTCCATAAAAATAATTTATAACATAATTTCTTCTTAGAAACGCATTTTGACAGAGCTCTTTTCAAAGACTTTGGTCGAGCTTGGCAATGCTGGTAGCTTTGCTTTCAAATCCATAACTCTTAATTATTAAAAGACTCTCTATACACTTCTCTTGGATTCTAGGGAGGCACATCAAAGCAGGGGCCCCTCTTTGCCTTGGCTCAGCGCACACCATGTCAGCTGAGGAGGAAACGAGCCCAACCCGGCCCCGTGGGCAGCCCAGGCCTGAGCTCTGTGAACCCGAGACACAAACGCAGTCCCAGGAACCTTGCCTGGGTTGGAAATACTTCTGGGAGGGAAGCTGTGCCCAACTGGACCCTACGTGGAGGCTGCTGCAACACCTCTGACTCACTCCACGAGCTCTGAGCCTTGGGAAATGAATGGTCCAAGGCCTGTTGGCACTTGAAACTCGATTTACACCTGGACGGATTGGGGGGGACTTTCTCAGGAAAATTCTGGGAAGCGAAAGGCACGTGTGCACTCACACACGTGTTTGCACTCTGAATTAAACATGTGGGGGTTTGTGCTGCCATGATATTCCCATCTGGTGTGTGCATCTGCTCTGCTGGGGAAGTTCTCTTACCCTCTTTGTTTGCTTTACTTCTAAACTGCTTCCCAAACAGATGGGCTGTGGGGTCCAGCCCATCTGAGATGAAGAATCATAGAACCTTCAAGGCTGGAAGAGACCTTTAAGATCATCAAGTCCACCCAGAACTGCCACTGTAAGCCCTAAACCATCACCCAGCCAGATCCAGGTGCTTCTTAAACACCTCCAGCAATGGTGACTCCATCACCTCCCTGGGCACCTATTTCACTCTGACCACCTTTACAGTGAAATTTATTTTTCTAATATCTAATAAAATCGCTAATATATATTATTTCTAATACACTTTTTCCTAAATATAGGACCATAAGACCATATTTTAGCACCTTTCAAGACACCTTCAGAGATCTTTATCTTTAATTGAGCAAAATAAGAACATTATCTGCCACTTAAAGAAAGATTTAGCCTTTGGATTAAGCATCTTTTTTTCACAAGTATCTAATGATATATGAGGAGGCAATCACTCCTTCTCTGCATCACTCCATGGGCTTCTGGTCCTTATGAATTCAAGTTTCTTTTTTCCAGTGGTGAAGCTGCAGTTTCTGTTCTCCCAAATGTGCTCCCTGACTCTGCTCAGGCCTGATCTCAGGTTCCTGCCACACTTGCACTGACCATGGTTGACTGAAGGACGATCAGGCAGTAACTGCATTACTAAAGACAAATTAAAACAAAAAAAAAAAAGTAATTTTACTCTTACTTAAATTTTCTTCTCTCCCTTCAGCCCTTTGTGCCCCCTTTGCACCCTTTTTTGTCTGTTGGAAGTTCTCTTCCCCCAGATGTAGCTGATAAAACCCAGCTCTTCTGGTGGCCACAGGCTTTGATGAAGGACTCAAAACCTTTGTTCTTCGGGTAAACTGCAGGAATCTCACGCGTTAAAATTAACCAACTGTGTTTTCAGAGAGTTTTCCCTCTTCCAGTGGGACACCATCCATTTATCCTGTAAGGTCTTCCACAAACCTCCTCCCCACCTGCACTTCTAATGTCTCTGAGCAGTCGGAAGGAAATTTAATGGTCCCACCTCAGAATTCCATAGACTCCCCCATGACTAAAATCCTGTGTTTTTAAGGCATAATGATAATAATAATAATGGGTTTTCTGAACTTGCAGCGACAATGAAGTGATGTATTTGCTTGCTCTTCAGATGACCTACTCTGAACTGTAGCGTGCATTATTTTTCTTTGTACCAAGACTGAGGTCTTTAAACTAAGAGACTATTAAGTGCGTAGAATTCCAGACTAATGCATAGGAAAAAAACCCAGTAAAATTCTCCTCTTGTTAAAATTACAGTTACTGTACTGTTCTGCTTAAAATACTGCAGCCATAAAATTCAGATTGAAAATTATACGAGCAGTCTCAAAGCAACTGCCATCAACAGTTCTCCTTGTCAGTCCTGTACAGTTTAAGTACTGATTAAATTCTACAAAGATGGTCAAAAATGACATTTCAACATTGTAGAGCTGGCTGGGCTCTGGGAGTGCTTTGAGCTTGCAGGTTATGCACAGGCCAGCAATTATTAATGTTTAACTGGATGACATTGAAAGTAATGAGAAGACACTGTTACTCTAAAGGAGTAATTTCTTTAAAGGCTAAGAGTGACTGTTATCATTTTTTAAAATTCTATATTTATTCCAGCTTAGTCCTTAACTGCGAGCCATGCCATGTAATAATAATGGAACTGCTCAGACAGCAATTTACCAATGTGCTTGAGGCCCTGTCAAACCACGTGGAGTGATGCCATAATCAAATTCATAATGTCTTATCTTTTTCAGATAAAGTAATCATCAAGGGAGTACTGGCATGAACAGAGAGAAAATCCAGGGCTCAGACATGCTCTAATGTAGTGAGCTGTGACACAAATTGGGCTGTCCCTGTTTTGCCTTTCTTCTCTCTCCGTGTTTCCCATTGGTCTGCCAAGGAATTGCTTCTGGCTTTGTTTTCTGCCATCTTCTGAGACAAAGGAAGTTTAGAAAGGACAAAAAATGGAAAAGGTTAAAATTTCAGAGGGAAACGCCAGTGTTATATCCCCCCCCCACTTTTTCTTTTTTACACAGTTATTGGCTATCATTTTAGAGAGCAAATCCACAGACTTGAGATTTTCAGGTAAATCAATAAAATATTGTTTTAAAAAATGGAGTAAAGTGCATTATCTGTCCATTACTCCATTATGGTTTGCCCTCAATCATGGAAGTGAGACCAAGGTTCCCAAAAGGCAAATCACATTTGTAGTTAACCTAAACCAGCTTTCCCAAATCAGGGAACCATTTAAGGTCTCTTTTCTCCTTGGTAATTAAGCACGTGCCTATCACTAAGCATATTAGTAATACTGCTGGAGTCAATGGAATGGTGAAACTCAGCTGCTTGTGTATATAATATCCATAAAGAAAATAAGAAAGGAAGTCACTCATCAAGGGCAACAAGAATTAAAATACAAATCTTTTCAGTTGCACAATAAAACACACCGGGAAAGAAGAGAGAAAGATCTGATGTTTTGTTTTAGAGGCATCTGGTTTGAAAGGCAGTGAAGTCACTAAAATGTTTTTTGTCTTTGTGGGTTTTTCCTTTTCAAATTTGTTTCCCTGACATTTGGCCCAGGCCAGCTCGAACATCCCTTTGTGCACTTGCTTGAAGTTGTTTCTGGTTTAAATAATTTCTCAGGTCTTGATGCTGTGCTCACTTGAGTGCTGCAGTGATGTACGTGAGGCCCAGGCTCTGGCACAGCCTCTCACATCTTCTAGGGGGTTTTATGCCCTGCAAGGCAATTAAATCCCAATTCTCCAGGGAGCTGAGGAACCCCAGATCCCAGGGACTGCAGGAAGAGGGGCAGTGGGTGCTCAGCACTGCTGAGGAGGTCTGGTGTAGCTGCGAGGCTGTGTCCTTGTCAGTGTGTTAATTTTGAATAATTAGGAAATATCTGTTTTCCACTAAGGTACAGAAACAATTAAACCATACAGTGTTTACATTGCCAAGCACTTCTCCAGCTGTGATGAGGAAAGTATATATGAACAAAACATTTTCAGCCTTCCTTTCAAACACTGTTTGATTTTGTGTAGTCACTCGTATTTTATTTCCTAAAATGAATAATCCTCCTTCAAAAGTTGCAAAGAAGTTGGATAATTAAAGGGCCCAAGTGTAGATTATAAAAAATGTTATCTTCAATCTATATTAAGATATGTAGAGCCCACAAGTGTACTATTCTGATGGGAGAAAAACACACAAAAAATCAGTATGAAAATGTACTGCGACACTACAGAATACTAATCACTCCTACACAGAGAGGGCCTTCATTTTATCTGCTTTTGCAGAAGGTTTTTATAAAGTCAGATTTTAGAATAACTAAAACCCAGTACAACTGAAGGAGACAAAGCTTTGCACTTGAACAAAGAAATGTTTTCTCAAAAAATAACAATGACAATCTGGTTTGTGCTTTTATAGCTGTGCATATTGTAGATGATGGATAGATGGTTACACAAGGAGAATATATAGTGAGCTGATTATGTTCTCCATTAAAAAAATCCCAGGCAACTAAGCTTCAATGCAAATTCATGGGATGTGTCTGCTGGCAGATTTGGCTGATTGTGGGTATTAGGCTCAGTCCTGCTCGAAATGGTGCCAAACATCATTTATAATTCACCAAAGACAGAACGATCCCTCCTGGATTCTGGCTGGAAAAGTTTAGGAAGCAGCTTCTCCCTTTCTTGTGACCTTGGACATACCAAGACTTGCAGGTCCAGTTCCCATCACCACAAGTGGATGAAATGGACTTGTGCATTCCAAAGAAACAGTCCCTGAAACCTGGATAGTCCATTTGACCCAAATTGAGTGTGAATCCTTCAGCAGAGAATCCTTCCAGGACAAGGATTTTTTGGAGCACTTTTGTCATTTTGCTGTGTGACTTTACAGGGCACAAATTCTCATCCACCCCTCAGATTCCTTGGCACTACTGAGTGCCAGAGTTAGTTGAGCACTGATCATTGGAGAATGTGCTCTGGTTTCCTGCAGAGGGCAATTTGCCTCCGCCTGAGTTTATGAGAGAAGCACTACAATGACAGGAAGAATGAGAGGTTTAAAAAAATTTTACTTCATAAACTTAAAAAAACTCAAACCTGTTTTGAATTATTTTGATGAGTTTAGTCATTTGCCCCTGTATCACATCAATACTTTAATTGAAGGTTTTCCTTGTCAATAGCTCCTTTGATATTGTGGATGATAAAAACCATCAAAAGGCTTTAGAGGGATTTTTTGACTTCTTGCTGTTGCTGTTGTTCATGTTGATGATAGAATTTGGGCGTCAGATAAATAAATCTTGATTACGGTGCTGGATTGACTGTTTCACAGGAGGAGCTGTGGCCAACCTGTCTCCATCTGAGCCAGCTCATGTCTGCAGCAGGATAACACATTTTTACTGTATTGTGCTTTGTGGAAGCAGTGTCCTGCTCCACTGCCAACTCCTGCCTTTCGCCGCTCCGTCACTCACTGGGTTCTTTTCTTCGCTGCATCCTCAGGGTGTATTTTTGTAGCACAGTTCACTACAGCTTTTCCTTCCTTTTGCTTTAGCCAGTAACACCCATCAAATGGAAAGAAATAACTTATCTTCATAGAATTCTGGAATGCTGTGTTCATACATCCTTAGAAGTGACTTCACATACTCCATGGTACCAGCTGCTAAATTCATAGGACAGAACCCTTAGTTTCTTGGGAAGTCCAACCACATTCTGTTAAGTAAATGACCCTGAGGTAGAAGAGTTCATGTCATTAATTCCCATCTATTAAGCAGAGATCCTGCTTCCTATACATAAGCTGGATTCTTCCAATTGTGATGTTTAAGGAAATTAAACAGTTACAACAGAGACCTATGATGGAACAATAAGTGATCTACACATATTTGTCCAAGTAGCAGGGATTATTGTCCTCGGACGTGTTACTAAAAACGTGGTCCAGCACTGAGAGAAAGAAAGAGATTCATGCTTGGCTTGGGAAAGTTCTGTCTCAGCACAGCGAGGCACAGCCGACCTCAGCGCGTCGTGTTTACCAGCAGAATTTAAACAACCGGGATAAATCATTGTCAGTGATAGCAACAGGAAGTTAATCCAACAACCTTGAGAACATCATTGCAATCTCTTTCACACATTTTCTCTTTTCAGTATCTAAGTGAAATCTTATTTCTGTGCCGAAGTCTTTGGGGCTACAGAAAGCAAAACTATCAAAGACACCTACACATCTTTGCCTTGAGCAACAAATAAAAAGCAGACACAACAGAAGAGAAAGCAGATGGCCTTGCAAGTGCCCTGGAGAAGATCCTCCAGGTCACACTTGGTAGGTGGTGAAGGGAATCCATTCTGCAATGTCTCTTGTAGACATTGTCTTCCTTGTGCTCGTCTTAACAGATGCTGTGTGATCCCTTTTGAGTCTGATTCCCAATCTGAACACTGCTTCATTTATAAAACGTGAATGCTCAGGGTAAGACATCAACAAGCAGAGGTTCTCCATCTGATCTAGATTCCCTGCATTGTCAATGGAGAGAAATTGAATGCTCTGACCTATTTTAGATGCCTACCATCAAACAGAGTTGCGTCACCCAAGGTTCTTACCACCGATATTAAAGGAAGTTGTGGTGACTCGCTCAGACAGGGATTTCAACACTGTCAGTGTCTCAGACTAGGTGAGACAAGTCCTGCCCACAGCTATGTGGGTATTGCCTTAATGAATCACAACCACAGAGAATTCTCCAGTATTTTTAGAGATGGTAGAAATCTGATGGTTTTGGTTTCCTGGCAATACTTGAATGGGAAATGAATGAAATTAAATTCTGTCGTATTTTGGAATTGTTTTTTTTCAAATTTTCACTGGCATGAAATTTTTTAAGCTTTCATTTCTTTGGAGAGTGTAATTTTGATGTTCTACTTTGAGCTTTTTGAAAAGTGCATTTTAAACCAATATTTAAAACCTTAGAAACAAAAACTGACCTCAAACGGAAAAAGGGACTGTTTCCCGTAGAGATTTGTAATGATCCTTTTTGAACTCTGAAGTTTTATTCAAAATGAAACAGTCATTAAAAATTAATGTGTCATTCCTGCTGGATTCTTTCTCTTCACAGAAAAGAGATTGGACATGAAAAATTTTCCCACTTTGAGTATCTTGTTTCTATATAGGATGGTGTGTGGGAGAAAGGTGCAAGTAATCAGTGTCTGGAACAGATGTTCCTTACAGATGTTGATCCTGACTAATGTCTGTGTTATCCATAGAACTGGTTCTCTGTTACACTCCATAGGCTCTTAACCCCTTGGTTCCTTGAGTCAGAGCATGCCACAAGTTAATTATAGAATATGTCCAAGGGTTAATGCAACTCCTGGATCTTGATTTTTGATTTTTGTTTTTTCTTATTCCTGAGGCTCAGAACTACCAATGGAATCAGACTGAGACTTAAGTAGGTTTCTGACACTCTGTGTCCCCAAACTTCTGCTCAGGCCCAAAGATTTGTTACTCCTCTCTTTCTCTGCTTCAAACATCTACCAGAGGAGGCTCTGAGCCAAATATTTATAACCAGTTTTTATTTAACTGGCATTCTTTGGAAAAACTAAACTCAACTCTGTTGAGGTTGCCCATTAATTAAAATTAATATCAGTTAGCTACAATCAATCAAGTTGCAGTCTGAAAGTGCTCCCACTGCTCCACTGCTCCAGCAGAGCCCAAATCCTGAGCCACTTGTGTTGCTTCCTTTGGCCAGGATGCCCCCAAACGATTTCATCCAACTCCTGAAGAATTTTACAGCTGTCATGTCTCTTCTTCTCCTCCAGTAAATAGACAGCCAAAGGGACATAAAACTCCTAGGCCAGCATTAAACATGTAGAACGCCTTCCTTATAGGTCTGGACAAGTGGGACAACTTGTAAATTAAAGAAAGACTACACCAGCTGGCTGATGGCCAGAATTGGTCCCCAAGGAGGACTTTAGGAGTGGTAACTAACCATGAGTGCCCACAGCCTGGCAGCATTTAATGGAATGTTGGCAGACACGCTGTATAGTACTAATAAATTACTAATGAGAATTAATTAATAATAGTTCGCATTCATGTGGCACATTCCTTCCTGCAATTTACTTCTCATCCGGCTAAACAGGGACATGAGGAACAGTTTATCTTCTGGTCATCTACCTCTGTTTAAACTGCTTTTGCATCTTCCCTCTCACCCTCTCTACCTTCCATCAAGGTTTCCTCATGCACCTGAATTGGGGTTCTCTCATGGACTCCTCTGTGTTCTCTCCCAGTGCCCACAGCCTTCTGGAAGTGCCAGAGTGACTGCAGGGCTCGAGGTGAGGCCTTTCCAATGACCATTAGATCTGAGGGATTGCCTTCCATCTCCCGGAAACGATTCCACTTTTCAAAAATGCCTGTTATGTTGTTGATTCTTGCTCAGCTGGTGCTCTCTGGGAACACCTGGATGCTTGTTTGGGCCGCCATTGAGTCTTAAACCTGTGTTTGTGCCCACCTGTAGAGCCTTCCACCTCTCCTCATTGAATGTTTGTTCATTCCACTTCACGAGTTTGCCAAAATCCTTTTACATTCTCATGTCTTTGCAGCATTTTTTGGTGTGTTCTCATCACCAAAATCGATGATGAAAACATTGACTTAGTGCCAGATGAACAATTTCACCACACATATTGTTCCACTGATCATCACTACCTACAGAAGATTTTATGCCCAGTTTTTAATTAATTTTATAGATCTTGACTATGTTTTCCTTGTTTAGTTTTGAGATACCATATAAAATATTGAAGTTATTAATATAAATAAATATGGAATCTGAACCATTTTCCTTATCTGGAGCAGAGCTGGTCCATCACTAAGAGATGGGCCAACTCTAAAGTAAGCAGTGGGAATTCAGAGAAGGGAGGAAAATAGTTGGAGCTCCTTCTTTGATGATGACAAACCCCTGGATGATGTTAAATTTCACCCTCATCTTCTTTTTTCATTTAGATGCTTATAAAAGCATATTTGATAGTTTATTGTAATATTTGTCTGGTGACTCAAGATGCTTGACCTCCTATTTTCTGGCTCTCCTCACATCCCACCCCCCATTTAAAGACTAAATATTGGGATTGACCTTTTCCAAACATCTGTAACTTGATCTACTCTCCACAGAGGGCAAAGTGTCCGTGATCCCCACGAAGAGCTCTCAGATTGCTTTTGCCAGCTCATAACACACCCTAATATAAAATAAATCAGACACAATGCACGGCAAAAATCTGACTGATCCTGAACTTGCTGGAGCTGCAGAATCTCAACGTTCAGTGCATTGTCCCAGCTCATCTCCTAATTGATCTAATCCATCTCCAGATCTCCAGCTCGTAATTTTGTTTGGCTGATGTTCTTTCAGGAAAAATATTTAGGCTCCTTTCCTAAGTTTTAATAAAGCTTCATAAATAAAAAATCATGGCTGTTCCCCAGCCAAGACCAAGTCCCAGATATGCGTGTGAATTGAACCCTCTGCTGGTGAATGATCTTTAGCAAACATTTTAGCCCATTGCAAATACAAAATAAATTTGCCTAAACATTAGCTAAAGAAGCTGAAATTACCTGGTTTATCTCATGCTTGTGATGGGCTGAAAGGTGCACCCGGATCTCTAAAATAATTGCAATTCACAATGATTTATTAAGTTGCAAGGACCCATTTGTGAACCTGACCATAACATTTATGAAAACCAAAGAAATCTATTAAAAATCAACATGATGTTTATAAATTCAGGCAAAACTTCTCTTTCTTTTATGAACGAAAAACTAGAGAAAAACTGTTGTGAGTTCAAACAAAAGTGATCTCTTCTGGGAAACACTAAAGTTCTGTTTGATCAATGAGAAATATTTTATTTGACCTGAACTGAAATTTTTAGCTACCTAGCTTGTCTTAAAGGAGGTTCATTTTTTAAACATTACCTGAATGTTTACATTCATTTTTACATGAAAAAAATGCCAATTTGAAAAAAAAGTTCAATTGGGAAAATGTCAAAATGAAAACTTTTTGGCATTTCTGAAACAAACATTTTAGATAAAAAACGACGACATGAAATGTTTTGACACTTTGAAAAATGTCGCCCTTTTTTCAATCTGAAACTTCACCAAATTG
This sequence comes from Cnemophilus loriae, assembly GCA_013397755.1. Taxonomy (NCBI): domain Eukaryota; kingdom Metazoa; phylum Chordata; class Aves; order Passeriformes; family Corvidae; genus Cnemophilus; species Cnemophilus loriae. The sequence continues at coordinate 712,485 of VZTF01009280.1, read as the reverse complement.
AAATTGAATTTACTGTTTGTCTAGAAAATAAGAATCGCTTGTGTTGGTAGTTTTCCCTGGATAAGCAGCTAATCTTCCTGCCAGGTTAGCACTGAAACATCAGCCAAGGAAGTGGACAAGCAGGTTGTGAAGCAGTTCTTGCCTTACTGCAGCTCAGATTTGGACTTTTTAGTGATTACTTATCTATCTATCTATCTGTCTATCTATCTATCTATCTGTCTATCTGTCTATCTGTCTATCTATCTCTCTATCTTCACTTTTGCACTCTGCAATGTCCAGCTTTCAACTTTGCAGATCTATGGTGCACGAAGAAATAAGGGAGAGAGAAATGATCGCTGTTTAACAAGTGAGCAATTTCCCATTGCATTAAAATTATATTTTTGTTTAAAAACCTGTCTAGTGGCAGTTTACAAAAGCTCATTACAGAAAAAATGGTTTACCCATTAAACAGAAGCAAGTCCATAACCCTGGAAGAGTTTTAGAGTTTGCTATAGCTAAATTCTTAAATTAAAACAACCCCTTCCAGACTAAAATCCCAGCATTCCAAAATAAGATCATGAGCTGCAGTGAAGCAGTGCCATGGAGTAGTTGGTGCTTGCACTGCATTTTTGGGAGGGGTTTAGCTGAGCACAGCCTGGGTTCCACTCCAAGATCCCTTCTGCTGCCCCTCCTGAGTGCAGGGCTGGAAGGAATGGGTGGCTTCCCGCAGGAGCACTGGGAGAGTTTGAGAGGGGGAAGGGAGAGGGGTGCTGGTGGTGTTGGTAGCTGGTGGAAGACTCTGGACAGGCACTCGGGCGAGTGGAGGGGGCCGAGCAGCGCCCATTTCTGTCCTCCCTGGGGTGCTCTAGCTCAGAGAAGCCTTCCAGTGTTCAGGAAGAGGCAGGGTAGGCTTAATATTGGCACTTCCACTTCACAATGGAGATGGTTTTACACCTCTTAGCTCTGGCTTCTTGCCCTCTTTGGAGTTAAGTATCTGAGGGCTCCTTCTTTGACTTTTAGGGGATTTCTTAATCCTCCTGGCTCTAGTTTAAATAGCGCAGGGCTTTCATGTTTCTTATTAGCTAATGTGAGGAAATTGAGTAATGTGAGGTTATTAAAAATTACCCAGCATGTAGATGAATGGGAAAAAAAGTGTGTCCACTGCAGTAACTCGTGTCCATCACCTGGGCTGTGTGGATCCCTGCCAGCCAGGGTTCAGCCCACTGTGCTGCCATGTGTAAATTACCTCCCTAAATGCAGCAAGCTAACAGAGCTGCTCCATGCTGAGTCCTAAATTGACACCAAAAGGGAAACTTCCACCCAGACTGGAAATATAAGGAAATTGAGCAGACTAACCAGTAGCACAAAAAGTTCTGAAACCACAACGGTTATTAAATAAAGCCAATTTTTTTTTTCTGCAGACATTAAGTCAGTGTTTAAAAATACAAACATCTAGATAATTAGAGGAACTTCAAATCTGTCTTCATAGTGTTTCAGCAGGATGACATTGTCAGCTATTCTATTTTGTATTGATTTCCACAAAGCTCAGTTATTCCCAGCCTTCCATTTCAAATGCAGCACCTTGTTTTCCTGTATCTTGAAGCAAAGAAATTAGATAAAAACTATTGATTAGCAAGGCACAGAGGGGAGTGATGTCTGTAACCTTCCTTTGTCTTGCAGCTCTGCAGCTGAGGCAGCAGTAATAGGATTCTGTGCGAGTGCGACTGTGATGAGGTCACACTGCTGAGAAGGGAATGAAAACACTGCAGTCAGCGAGATCTCTTGCTTCTCTGATAGTTTTTGATATTGTTTGTCAAATTGCGATTTGAAGGTTATTTCTCTGGAGGCTAAAGTTGCCTTGCTTCTCTTTACGCACTTGGCTGGGCTTTTAAAAATCATGCATTTATATAAACAGCTCCTTCTCGCTCAAAGTTTCTGGCTCTTATTTGGAGCCAAAATAAGGAGCAAGAAGAGTTTCTCCTGAAATTTTCCATCATTGTGAGATTAGAGCAGTTATTTGTTAAAATAAGTTGTATTTGTTTGGTCTCTCTGCCTCTCCTTCCTCCCTTCTTTTTCACGAGGGAGCCGCAGTCCTCTTCAGCTCAAAACAGGTTCAATAAACACTTTCAAGACACATGAGCCGTGAAGGGTTATGCTGATTTAGTACATAATGGTGTAGCATTTATTGGTATCATTACTCAAGAAAGAGATGAGGAATTTCCTCATTTCATTTGCTGTGGGAAACAGGCGTTTTGTGACCTACCTTGGGCAATAGCAGAGCTGAACAAAAAGTTCAGAATAATGATTAATGCTTTCCCATTCTGAGTGGGCTTTACCGCTGTTATTTTTACATTTCTTCATAGCAGTGAAGCAGGTCCTGGAGGTGACAAAGAGAAAACTGAGGGTCATAGAAGCAGAGAATGGTTTGGATTGGAAGGGACCTTAAGGATCCTCTCTTCCAACCCCTGCCCTGGGGTTCAGGGATCTGTTTCCTGGGAGAGGGTGTCAGAGTCAAATACAGGATAAACACAGATTACCTGGCCCTCAGGACTCTACTTTTGGTGCATAAGGCAGCTGCATTCCTCTCTTCCCACAGAGGAAGAAACCACATGGGGCACGCAATGTCTCCCACTAATCAGGCCTTAGGGGGTTTTCCTTCCTTTGGAAAGCTCCCTTGCCCTAGTTCTCCTCCCGTAACAAGACACTGGGAGATTGGTACAGAGATAGCTGCCTAAGAAAACCCTCCAAACAAACTGCTGGAATTGCATGGCAGTAACAGGATGCCTTCAGCAGGCAGCTGCCTTGTCTGTCTGTGCAAAAACAAGTATGTCAGGTCAAGCTGCATATTTTGAGGTTTGATGTCCCACCCTCTCAAATAAGTGATGTGGGAAGAAGTCTTCTGGGAAAACTCCTTCCCCAGGCTTGTTACTGTGGGGGTTTTTGTGGGAAGTGCTGAGACTTTCCCATCCCCTCCCTTCCCCCATGTGATGCTCTGTGATCATAACACATGGAACTATCTCATGCTTCCAAGAACTCCTCCAGTGCTGAACAAGCACACTCTGGGTGTTTTTCTTTAGTCTTTGTTCTATTCTCCGTAATCCTGAGGACATCATTCTTTGCCCCCTTTGTTTCTTCAGCCATGTGAAGAAGGTGATATTTCCTTTCTCGAGGGTGATTGTGAAAACTTTTGGTTTGTTTTTTTTTTTAAATCCCCTACCAGATGTTGGGTGCTATGGGGGAGCAAAGCATCTTGCTGTAATTGATTTATTTATAAGGGAAAGCTGATGCTACTTTAGAGATCTTTTTTTCACCCTCACTCTCCAAGTAATCTGCTGGAAAGGCTGTTCTCATTTGCTGCTGTTTTTCTACAGTTTGTATCTCCCTCATCCCATTTATGGATGTGTTTAAGGTCCTGATGAAGCAGCCCCATAGCTTAAAATAAGAGCTGTGCGAATATTACCTCTAGACTGCCCACTGAATGGCTCACTGGGGGCTGCACAGCTGGAGTCATCCAGTGCCTGATGAGATACCTGTCAGCTGAATGGATGGAATTGTGTCCTGTTGGTCCAGGACTGCAGTACTTATTGTCTCTTTAGCATTCAGCATCACCTCTATGCTCCCAGAGAGGCATTAAGAGTGGAGACTCAAAAATATGTTAGAGGAAAGCAGTGAGAGGGGAAAAGTCTTGAAATCACATTATTCTTTAGAAAATAGGCAATTGCAGTGAACTAAACACAAACAGCACATTCTTCAAATCTCTAGAGGGGCAGAGCTTGGCTGAGAGTTCTTTATTTTTACCCTGCATTGTTTCAGTGGTTATTTTCTCTTAATTCCTACTTATCTTTTCATTTGATAGATTTTTTTTTCCCCACCTCCACCCAAAATGTATTGCTGAGTGTGGCATACCCAAGAGGGCATGTGACTGTGGTGAGAGCAGCATCTGGTGCTGGAAAGAAACGAAACCCCAGTCCAGAGCAGTGAGTAAGGTCAGAGTGGTACATGAGCAGGCATCCCTACAATATCCAGAGAGAATCTGGCAAAAAAATAAAAATCATCTTTACCCACAGGACTTTAGGCAAATTTTATGTTTAATCCTTAAATATTCTTGGCCATTATTCGGCATATTTTCATGCTTGGTCATCTGTCTCTTAGCAAGATCTAAAGGACTCAGCCAGGTGCAAAGATAATTGTTTCCTTATTTCAGGCAGCATCTGCTCAGCCATCTGGGAGGCTCATCTGTAAAAGGTGACAGGCTCAGGTAGCAGCCTGCAAGTCCCACCTCTGGAGCTCTGGTGGCTTCCAGCCCTGCTCAGACAGAGCCTGTGTGACCCACAGTGAAGAGCACTGGGCAAAGGGAATGCAGCTCTGCTGAGGAGAGTGAGCCAGGCACCTCAGGAGAAAGCAAGGAGCAGGAGAAGTTTGGTTATCACAGGGATAAAAATTGCAGTCTCAACTTTCCATATTTTGCTCTGACCCCGAATTACCCTTCCTGTTAAATGCTTCTGTTTCCCCATCTATTATATTAATCTGTTTTATTTTACAAGGCTGTTTATCAGCAGCCTGTGTGAGTCTTGATTGCCGATTCTCTGCATTCACAGCTAAAGAAGAACCACGGCTACCACGATTTTAATGGTTCTGTGATCTGTAACTCCACACATCTGGTGTTGGTGACAGTTTATCTTCTACCCCAACGCTCTGTTCTTTCAGCAGATGGTTTGTAGGAAACTTCTCTGAAAGACAGGGAGTGGCAAGAATACAACCCCTGGTGTTGTCTGCACAGCCCTCCTGCCCCCCTGTTCCTGAGCAACAGGAACTTTGGAAATAATGAGAAATAATAATGTACTTCTGGCAGAAGCCAAGGGGGATTCGTGTGCGGCGCAGCCAGGGGACTCAGGTCGGCTGTTGTTGGGTTCTGTAACAGATTTGGAAATGTGCTGCTTGTTCTTTGTAGCTCTGTTGCTAAACAGACATTTTCATTTCTAAGTACTTGCTTGCTTTCCTTTGTTAGCCCAAACTGCCAAAATTAGAGGCATCTGACATAGAAAGGAAGTCAGTTTTGTTTAATTTATCTCAGATTTATTTTGTGACATTTCCTGGATACATTTACGCATCACGTTATTAAACGAGTTTATTTTCTGGAGGCTAGAACTTCAGCTTTTGCCTATATTTCAGTAACACAGGAATTTAAATACTGTCAGCGTGCTGAGAAATTAGAAAGTCTTTCAGGTATGTTTTGCAGGAGAAAGTTCAGAGCTCCACTATCTCTCCTAATAGTTGCCCTGGGGCTTTTTCAAATGTATAATCTGATTTTTCCACTCATTTGAAATGTAAAAAGAGAATTTTCACAGAAGACAGAGAAATCCATCTGAAAACAATATTTGTTTTTGGCAATTTGTTTCTTTAATTATGATGATATATTTCCACTATTTGGCAACAGCACAAAGAAATGGGCTCTTGCATGTCTTTGTTCCTTCAGGAGGAATGGAGAAAGTGGGTCTTGTTCAGAAAGCAAATTCCCATTTAGTCACGTAATTCTTGTCACTCACCCCAGCAAGCGATGAGAAACCCCTTTTTTTGCCTCTCCCGTGGGAAGGATGTTTGGCTATGACTCAGAAAAAAAAAATCTTTTTTTTTTGGACAAACTTCGACTGACTCAGGACAAAGCTCAAGTGAGGAAGTTATACAATGTTTTAACCTGCCTTTATCTCTCAGAAATGCTCAGTTACAATGAGAAACATGCTTATATCCACATTAACTGCCTCAGTAAAGGTAGTTCAGAGGTGCTGATAGACCAGTGGAGCAACTGACTGAAATTTGGGGTTGTTCCCAACCGGGAGACCCGAAATGAGGCTCAAAGCTCCAAATGCCTCAGATGTGCTTTTTTTAGACATCATGACTCAAACACCAATTTTGCACCTTGAATCCATCTCTTGAGCAATGGATCATCCAAAAGCTGTTGCTGGATTATTCAGATATTTTCCTGGGGTCTAGATTTCGAACATGAATTAATTTAAATCTCTCTTCTGTGGCAGCACACACAAGCTTGTGTGTGCAAATGGAATATGTATACTTATAAACACATTTATTTAAACTCTATACTCTGCATTATGTTTTGGGGCACATACTTTATGATTTGAAGGGAAGAAAAAATATTACAACTTTACACATAAATGTTTTCTATAGATTCTGCTCTCTGAATATTTGTATTCATGAGACTATGGTCTGATAGGGGAGAGACCTGGAGTTTTCTGTCTACTTAATTTCTTCATTTCTGCCTGTCCTTTGCCTTTGTCCTTTGACTCGTGCCCTGTGCGTGCCAGTACCCCACCAGTGAAAAGTTTCCCAATGATGTTTTCATCAGGCAAAGGAGAAACCCTGAAGACAGTAAACACCCGATATGCAAAATGTTTTATAGTCCTTAGAATTCTGCAGACTACTTCAAAATAACTGCAAAGTCCATTTTGTATTCAGAATATCTGAATGGGCCTTGGTTCTGGATAAGGAAGAGGGAGCAGAACTGGATGAACTGGGTATATTAAATTCTTTATTCAAAAGCTTTATCCCTTTTCTGCTTTTGTATTTCCCACGACTGGATTTTCTTAGTTTTTCCTCTTCTGGATTGTTTGGCATATGCTTCATGCAAATATGCTGAAATCACTGGTCTGGTCGGGAGCTCTTCACATTCGCCTGGTTTACGGCATTCCATTTTCAGTTTTAGCCATATGGGCCTTTTGGGTTGATTTCTTGCCTTTTTTATTATTCTGTGCCTGCTTAATTGTAGCTTTTATGAAGAAATGGAGAAAGAGTCATAAAGACAATAAGACAAATCATTCCCAAAGCAAATATAATGAGGAGAAGAGTTGGAGAAATATTTACATGATTTGAATTTTCTGTCAATGTTCCTAAAAATAGAACAAAGAATTAAATAAAATAGTCAGAGGATTTGCTAGTGAAAGGAATAAAAAAAATTGCAAACATGAGAACAAATGTTCATTTTTATTCCAAGAAGTAGTTCTTGGCAGTATTTCGGAAGCTCTAATAGAGAAGACGAAATGTAGATTTTTATCCCGCTTGAGCATAAATCAGTGCAGTAGACTAAACAATATCTATTGTACAATGCACTGAATTCTTCTATTTTGTACAAATGTTCAATTAAATCTGTAAACTTAGTCTGTAAACTGCCAAGAGGCTTAGTCACCTTCTGATCAGCCAGTCCTTCTGCAGGTCACTGCCATCGTCCTGCAGCAAAAATAAGTTCTGCGTGGGGAAGCCTTCCAGCAGCATTCCAAAATAACAGCAATTACCTAATTACAGTGTGGCCATGCTAAAGGTTACATTAATGGCCACCAGTGATGATGAATAGGAAGGCAGTGGTGTGAATGAAATCATAATTAGTGGAGCATGAGGTAGGTGTTATGTTAAACATTCAATGGAAAAAAAATTAACAGCGCTGCACAGGTGGACTGAAATGTTACATGTAAAACTTAACCTGCAACAATCCCACTTTGAGAAGACAAGAATAACCCTTACATCATTTGTTAAGCCTGTTCTGGGTTTTATTCACCAACTAGGGAAGCACGGGCTGGGTGTGACACTCCCCAGATCTCCTCTCTGCTCTCCTCGAGGTGCTCTGTACCTGTCCCAGCCTGGCTGAGTTTGATGCCAACCCACTGGGTTTCTCTTCCCTAAACACAGGCAGTGGGGCTGCTTTCCTAGGAGCTCACCAGCTACGGAGAAACAAGAAATTCAACAGCAGCAGCAGGACAGTGGAGGTGCTCCAAGCTCAGTGCAGGCAAATGATAACTCAGATTTGCACTCACAGCATGTCTGTGAAAGGTTTGATATCCTGTGTGTGTCATAGACACGTGAAAAATTCGCTGCTATTGAATTAGCAGAAAACCAGCGACATTTATCCTGTTTAGGCTGCAAAGGTTTCCATCAGCACTAAATAGGTGATTTTTCCTTGTTGCAGTATGTGCAGTGCTAAGGTGGCATCTAATGTCTGCTCTTGATTTCCCTGATGCTGCCTTCAGAACTGGTGGTTACAGCTGCATCTTCCCTCTTCCGTAAATGTCAGGGTCTCCAAGTGAGCTCTGGAGCTCAAGTGTTTGTTTCTGTCTTTGCATGTTCTTGGGTTTCTGGTCTGAAATTACAGCGCTGCAGAATTTCCAGAAATCTGGTACATAGGTGTATTTTTAGGACAGCACAATAACTGATCTTTTCTTGAGTGGGTCAAAGAGATGGCATTCAAGTCAGGAGTTTTAAATAGGAGGAGAAAAAGGGAAGAAACTGCTGCTGTTAAAACATCTTAGAATCCCCTGCTATAAAGAATTTAATTCAGTTGCCTGGATTATTGCAATTCTGATATAAAAATACAGAATGTCTTCCGGATTGGCTCTCAAAGTATTTTTGCACACAAAATACGCTCCTGAGAGAGTCCACCCATCTCCCTGGAATGTGCCATTTTCTGTGGAAAAGGTGGAAACCCTTCAGCTGCCTTTTGCAGAGCTCAGTGGCTTTCATGGGAAGGGTGTTGCCTGACAGTGAGACATGTGCCAGAGATAAATCCAGTACCAAACGTGGCCATTTCTGGAGAAGGGGCATTTTTTTTCAGTATTGCTCTTTTGGAAGACTGGACCACCAGAAGCAGAGTTCCCAGAGGAACTCTGAGGGGAAGCAGAGGCAGCAGTGATGGCTTTGGCTTCCTCCCTCCTTGTGGCACCTCCCGTCAGGGACCGTGCTCAGCCTCGTTAGCAGTGACTCATCCCGGGGCAGATCCAGGTGCCCTGTGACAGATGCCTGCTGCCTCTTATCTCAAATAGCTTTGAAAATCTCCTTTGGCAAGAAGCCCAAGTGTGAAGGAGCAATTCTGTTTTAGACCAAACCTGTAAAGAATCTGGAAAGGTAACAGGTTCTGCTGGCTGTTATTTCTGTCCCCTCCTCTGCTGTCTGCTCTCCAGATTAGTTTTTTAATCTGAATGTCTGGCTGCTTCTCATCTTGCTGATGCAAAATCTCTCAATATCCAGCAGGAGAAAGGTTCTCATTGCTTTCAATAATCTTTGGATCATGCCATTAGCTTCACTTAAGCTTTGGGTCTGGTTCTGCACAGTTCAAAGGATTTACAGTCTCTACCCCAAGTCCTTATCCAGTTTTTCTGAGTTCACTTAACTCTGTAGATATGAAAGGTCTCAGCTCTTCACCTGAGTGTGAGCTGTATCTGCTGCTACCAATAACACAGACATTTAATGTAGGAAGGAAGGAAAAAAGGACATTGTATTTTAATGTTTAACTTGTGAAACAAGAGGAAATGTCTTCAACCTGTGATACATTTGGGTTTCTTAAGCTATGAATGAGGCATTGTTAGATGAATATTAAATATACATGTATATATTAAATATTTAACTTGATCTTTGTTCAGTTTTCCTTTCTTGTAATTCCTTTTCAGCGTTCATAGAAAACAAACCTGATTTTTATACTGCTTGCCAGTAGTGACCTCAAATTTTCTGTTTGTGTTAATAATATCAATTACCTGCACATATGAGTCAAGTTGAACTTTGTTACTGCATTGGAGGAGCACTTTTTGGAATTTGTCCACCACACTTTTTGCCATGAAAACTCTCCCTGTTGCTTGAAATAGTCTGTGAGTGCATGAACTCTTTCATACATATACAGCTCTGGAAGGTTCTCATTCCTAATTTTTTTCAGTATAACACTGAACCAAGTGACTGCTCAGTAACTTAAGCAGAGATGATAAAAGAACTCCAGAGAAATGCTGTTATCAAGGAGAGGAATGAAGGCAACCTGAAATGTCGTTTCACGACAGTCCCTGGGATGCCCAGGTTTGCTGCAGACCACAAGTATATTTTAAACCTTAGCTTAGTGTATACCCACAGTATGTCCCCTACAGCTGTGAACTGCTACTCTTTGTTTAGGACTGGGCAAGGCTCCAGTGGCTCTGTTCTTACAAGGAATGCATTTTCCAGTGTTTTGAGTTAATGACTATTATTCAAGCTGAAGTCAGTTCCTTTCTCACACTATTTTAGGCTGTGTGTGGTAAACTTTTGTGCCACTGTTCTCCTCAAAAAATTCTGGTATTTTCTTACTAAAACCGATACAAATTATATCAAGCTCTTTATCTTATGAAATAAATGTTGGTTATCTTCATAATGAATCAATCCTGAAATGAAGCAGGTTGGTATTTCTGCTGGCCTACTGACCCTCCTTTTTATTGCTGCTGCTCCACACAATAGTGTCGGGAAGTTCCTGTTGTATTTGGTGATGTACAAATAGAGAACAAAAGGCCCCTGCCCTGATGGCTGAAAGTTTAGATATTTCTATTGATTGAATAAATATTGAACATTTCTCTTTTCTCACCAGAAAGTGATACATTAGGGCAGCTGTTTCCTGGAGAGATAAACAGTGAATTCTGAGGATGGAAAGGAATTAAGCGTGGAGGAAGGCTTGCTGCAACGGGGGAAGCCAGTGTGTGACACTGTAATGTTCTTCTCTTTCTCCCTTTACTTTTATTTCAGCCTGATACTTTCTTAATCAGGCTTTGATCAGAGCTTCTACATGTGTGTGTTTTCCAGCACTTACTCCGTCCTCGAGGCTCTGAGCTGGCTTCACATCCTTGCTCTCAGGGGAAGGAGTGGATGCTGGGAGGCTGCAGCCTTTGTGTGCAGCACTCTCAGACCATCGTGTCTCCCTCACCTGCACTATCCAAAGCCTGTCTCCTGCTGTGTGAAACCCTTCAGGAAAGTGTTTGCCTTGGATACTGGGCCACATCTACCCGGCACTGCTCAATACCTGCATGCTGATCTCTCAGGCATTTTAGTCCTTATTTATCATTTGGAGTGTGTTGTGATTTCCATTTAAATTAAAATTAATTAAATGGGACATTTTATTTTTTGAAACTAAATAGGGAAAAATTATTTTTATTTCCATTTTAAAGTGAGAATACTGCTTAGAATTTTTATTTTTATATCTTTCTTTGCACATGCTTTGCTAAGCTTTGTTACACAGTAATGTAATTTTATTTTGAAAATTTAAAGCTTCTTAGGAGTACAGTTAAGAAAACATACCCATGGAAAACAAGATGTTAGTCTCATCTGAAGGAAGAACAAAACTAGTTATGAAATAATTTCAATTAAAAAAATAACTTTGACCAGTTTTACTCTCCATTCAGTGACAACAGCTCTGATAAAATGTATCTAATTAACACCCAGCAGATAACAATTATCTTGTATAATTACGATGAGCTTGTTTGTTCTTTAATTGACAGCTTAGGCAATGTTTTATGATGTTTATTTGACCTTGGAGCTAATCTGCACCCTGCTCCCGTGTGCTGCCGAGCGCGTGGCTCTTTGGGTTTCCATCCCCAGCGCCCGCGCTCGGCCCTCGTTACTGTCACTGTCACTGGCACTG
>VZTF01009280.1:652034-700850 GCA_013397755.1 Cnemophilus loriae | reverse complement strand
AGATTTTGCAGCACTCCCCCAGTCTGTGAGAAGGTACCCAATGGCTCAATAACCAAATGTCTGTGCTGGTAGGACAGATGCACTCGGTTTTCCTGCATCCTGAATGCTTCAGGAGGATTCTCATTTTCCCACTGAATGAAATCCCTTTGTTGTCCTGTAAATAATGAAGTCTTGTGTGCTGGTACCTGGCTGCCACAATAAAAACCAAAGCTGTGGTTTTCCCCACGTTGCCTCACTGCCCTTGTCCTTGGGGATTTGGAATGAAGGGGAATCTCCAGTGTGAAAGTCCCGCTTGGCACACGGTGCACTCTGTGAGTCAGATTAATGTGAGGGCTTACGTCTCTGAAATACATTTTAAATTAATTTAGTGAGAAACAAATAGGAAACGTCCCCAAACAAGGTTTTGTCTGATATTTCTGGATTTTGGGGATTCCATTAGAGAGGGAAATAGCCTGGGAACAGCTTTTCTTATCACATCATCGTGTCCTTTTCACTTCAAGGCAGTATTAGAAAGTGCAGTGGTGCATAAGACTTAGTAATAACTATTATTATTTGTTAAGCATTGTCTTTTACAGTGCTGAGAACATTGGGGTTTCTGTCCTACATGGATCATTACTTCGGGTATGCAAGATTTTTCAAACAGTAAGTGTCCTTGATGATTAGAGAGAGATTATCACCAAGTGCTGCATTTTTATTCGGGTTTTTTTGTTGTTGTTGGGTTTTGTTCTAAATGAAGGGATTGAGTTTCAAACTGAATCTAGTTATCTGTAGTAGAATTCTGGTTTGAGGATGAGATAAAATATGTCAAACCACTTAACCTGGTCCTCTCTCAACATGAATTAGCTGGAAGGAGCTGTAGAAAAATCCCCTGCATGGGCTATCGTGATTTTATGTCCCCAGGCTGGCAGTATGGCCAAACCCAATCCAGATGCTTGGGTTCTCAGATGCTGGGATAGATTCTCTTCAGCCTTTAGGATGATTTTATCTGCATATGAAAGCCAAGGTAATGGGCAGCTGGACTTCCAGCTTCATTAATTGAGATATTCCATCTCAAACCGATGGATAAGGGTTTGGGTTGGCAGGAGCTGTGGGTTTCGTGTAGTATTTTCTCTCCTTTTTGAGCAGGATTCTGTAGATGCAAATCTCTGTTCAAGTTAAATCAAGGCAGATTTATGTATCTATTACTGGTGCATAAAATAATAAATGGAATAAAGTTTGGAGATGTAGCCAATAGATTTATAGTAAGAAATCTTCTGAAGAGACCTTATAGTATTATCTGACCTTTAAAGTAAACTGGAATTTATTCAAATGCCATAGGCACAAATTATATGCTTTTCGCCTTGAAATTCACGGGGTAACTATGGATAGAATTAATAAAGAATAATTTTTCAGACAAATTGAACATATGGCTTGTTATTACTGACTTCAAGCCACAATCAGAACATTATCTAAATAACTCCAGAATACCAGCAGCATGTTCTCAAGCATCTCGTACATCAGAGCACGACTCAGATACTTCGAGACTATGAATGTTCTGTTGTCGATCTTTCAGCACTGTTGTCTCTGTTCTGACTCCTAATTCCATTTAAAAAATCTTTATTTTCAGCATTTTATAAAGGTACTGTAAAATTTTTAAGTGAGCTTGAGGTAACATTACAAACTTTCAGCTTGGGAATGTTTTTCAGAAACTGAAACATTAATTAGAATCAGTCTAAGTACCCACAAGTATTTTTCCTTTTTTGTTGTTGTTTCTTGTGGTGTTGGCTCTCCTGACGCTTAATTGCTCTGATTCTTTTTCAGTGTAATTTTCCAGTCCTTTACTCATGTTCCTTCAAATCTTCCTGAGTTGAGTAAATAGATGCAGTGGGATGAGCTGAGAAAACGTAAGACTTGCAGAATTTTTTCCCAGTCTCAGGGGAAAAATATTGCAGCTTTTCTCCCTAAGTTTTTTGCTGATTCTAGTGACCAGACAACTCCCAGCCAGCTCTGGCTCAAGACATTTTAAAATGTTTTTAGAGGCAGGCAGAATAGTTTATCCGGGGCTGCTTCTCCCACTAGGTTGCCACGTACCTCTGAAGGAGCAGCTGGAACCAGGTCCACTGGGCAGGAGACACGGAGCACTGAGAATTTAAACGTTTTGCTCATCGAATTTGGCTGTGAGCCATTTTGTTCCTCTCTGTTTCATCGGTGTATCTATTTCAATGCTTTCAGAACTGGGGCTCTCTCCCAGCAGGGCTTTGCAGAGGGCATTGCAGGAGGGATCCCGACCTTGTTTGGGGCCTTCTGTTTTCTCAGAATGAAGTAATAATAGAATAGAGTCGTTATATGGAATTGTGGAATGGTTTGGGTTGAAAAGGGCCTCAAAGCCCATCTGTTCCACTTGCCCTGGGCAGGGACACCTTCCACTATCCCAGGTGGCTCCAAGCCCTGTCCAGCCACGCCTTGAGCACATCCAGGGATCCAGGGGCAGCCACAGCTTCCACGGGCAACCTGTGCCAGGGCCTCAGCGCCCTCACAGGGAGGAATTCCTCCCTAACATCTAACCTAAACCTCCTCACTTTCAGTTTGAAGCTATTCCCCATTTTCCTGTAACTCCAGCCCCTGGCAATTGTCTCTCTCCAGGTTTCCTGCAGCTCCTTCAGGCCCCGCAAGGCCACACTGAGCTCACCCCAAAGCTTCTCCTCTCCAGGCTGAGCACTCCCAGCTGTGCCAGCCTTTCCTCCCAGCAGAGCTGCTCCATCCCTCTGCCCATCCTGGTGCCTCCTCTGGCCTCTCTCCAGCAGCTCCAGGTCCTTCCAGACCGCAGGGCTGGGGCAGCTCTGCAGGTGGGGTCTCACCTGAGCGGGGCACAGGGGCACAATCCCCCCTCCCCTGCTGGTCACCAAGCAGCAGTTTAAAATCTTTGTGTCTCACAAAGGCAGCGCCTCTGAAGAGTTGAGATTGCCCCAAGTTAACATGCACAGACAGGGGGCTAAATGCAACTCCCTTTTCTTGGCCTGGGTGCTCAGAGGAAAGAGGAGAAACTGGCTCTTTGGGAACAAGAAAGAAGAGACTGCCTTTACTGAAAGAAGAGCCAAAAAGAGATGTACCCCCCCCGACCATCAAAACAAACAAACAAAAAAGCCAGAGCTAAATAACCCTCGGCTCCACACTGTGGATCACAGCATCACAGCTCTTTGTTGAGCCCCATTCTGCAGAGATTTCTGGCTCCTTGCTGCATTTTGAAGCTCTCTTGCTATTTAAATTATCCTTAGGAGACAGCCTTGTGTCTTTACTTGGCTGCCTTTGCTTTTTTTCCCATTTCTTTTTTTTTCTTGATGAGTCATTCTACCAGCCTCTACCCTCTCATCAGATAGACCAGACAATGAAGTCACTGGGGTTGCCTGAGAGCAAAATTGGCCCCATTATCCACAACCACTGTGCCTTGTCACTGATAATATACTGCTCAAGGGCTGGCCCTCAAAGTAGGATGGAAAATCACCAGGGACAAGAAACCTTCTACCCAAACAAAAATATTTGTTGAAGTTCTTTTGGTGTGTGTTTTAAATTTGGTGAAATGCTTCCAGCTGAAAACAGGAAATCACACACAAATAAAACTGGCGTTGCATTTTGTCAAGGTAGGAGGGAGAGCAAATTATCTGATAGTGCACCAGCTTCAGCCTTCTGAAATTAGCAGTGGCAGGAAACTTTTATTAGTGTTCTAGTATAAGCCAGAAGACTTTATAACTGAAGGAGAGGAAAGAAGGATGCTTGATAAAAATGATTCTTCATCAGCTCAGTACAGAAGCAAAGTTAAACTCTCATTTCTAGAGGAACATGTGTGGTGAAATACCTGCCCCAGGAAACTTTATTCGAGAAACAAAACACACCAAATATGAGAAGGAAAACAGAACAAGGATGAGGGAAGTGACTTCTTCAACAGGGTACGGCAGGTCAGCAGCTGCCTAGAACCAAGAGTGGTACCTGGGCTTTCTGCATCTCAGAGAACTGCTCTTTCTGCTGAGGCACAGAACCCTGCAAAGCCCCCGACCATCAAGATAGTGCTAATACTCTGATAGTGCTAGTGCTCTGCTCAGTGGAAACAACAAAGTGCAGCTGGTCTTTTGGGATCTATAGTAATCTGATGAGGAATTCCATAATAACTGCTAATATTAAACCTTTTACAAGTCTAACTACTTGCATCAATAAAGGACAGAAGAAAAGCTGAACAGGAAATTAACTAAGTCTTGCAAAACCATGGCCTCCATAGAGACCTCTCTTCCTTCCTTTTGGTATTTTTAACAAGAGGAAAACCTTTTTATTGCTTGGCTAGTGCATTCCTAGAGTTGTGCCCATCAGTGGGCTTTGGGGAGACTCAAGTGGCTGAGTTTCATCATCTGCCAAATCTGATCATTCTTTTGATTCAAAACCAGTGCCCTGTCATTAATTATTTTTTTGCATCAGTCTGTTCTGAACACAGCTGGGCCCCCACGCTTCTGTGCCCTCTATTAACTTGGTATAAAGGATGCTTTCTCTTCCTGCTGCATCCTCAGCCCGGGAACCCTTAGCGCATTGCTAAAGGTGACTGAAATCTGCTGGGAGAAAGGAGAATCAGAGCTCGAGGTGCTGCTCAGGCTGCTCTTTACGTCATGTCTGCAGAGACCACAGACAGTCTCAGCAGTGCTGAGCCAGTGACACTTCCATCCTCCCTCGGGAGGGAGAACCTTATGTTTGCAAACTCACCCCAGGAGCACAGTCCAGAAGGTGACTGCTTTCAGCTGTCTGTTAAAATCATCTTGCACTATTTTTCCAGCCTGATTCTATCTTACCAACTGTCTGGCTTGACTATTTTGCTGTGATTGTTGCTTGCAGTTTGTCACACTGATGGAGGATTAGCTCCGTGTGTGTGTGGCTTTTTCCTTTTTTTTTTCTTTTTCACTCTTTCCCCCCCTCTTCCCCCCCCCTCATTTCCCAGTGTGGCATTTAGGATGGAGGCTGAAAATATTGAACAAACTGCTGATGTCCCCAAGATTCAAATGTGTGAAAGAGACTCGTAAATGAGTCTAGCACACTCAGAAACATTCTTAACATCTGTTCAAGCAGGAGTCCCAACTCCCTTTCTCTGAAAGCACAGTTTGTCCTCCCTGTTATTTAAAACTTCAGATTTCTTTAGATTTGAATGGTATCAAAGGGGAACTAAGGAAAATAAACTCTCTGATTATGGATACAGCAGTTACAACGTGAGGTGTGGAGGGGATGGTGCAGAATTAGAGAGTTTGAACTGCAGAGTGTCCTCAGTTTCTCTTCTATTTAAGTTTTCTCCTTACACAGCAGTATGGAAAGTGGTTGCAAGCCCTGTGGGTTATGTCCCCTGGACTGGTAGACATGGGTTTAGTGACTGTTCTTATAGAGCAGGAAAATAGCAAGTTTTTTCCTCTGAAAATTTACTACTTAACAGAATGAAAGGCACCTTAAAACCTGATAAAAATAATTTTAGGCTTCTTCTTTATTTTCATATATACTCCTGTTGAGACAAAAAAATATCTCTTAACTCACTCAGATTTTGTCTGTCAGTGAACATTTCAGGATTCTTTCCCCAAAATGCAGTTGCAAAACTCTCAACGCTTCTGCAATTTAGTGAGAGAAAGGCTATAAATAGCCAGCCAGACAGAGGCACAGCAGGGAGAGCCCAGGGGTCCGAGCTTCCAGCCTCTTTCTGCAACCACGGTAAAGAATTGCAGACACAAACATGACAACAGAAAAGAAAAAAGCAACTGGTAACTCTGAAAATCAGTGAAATAAACGGCTGCGTTGAATAAAGATGCTGAATGGGCTCTGCAGTTTGCTGGGCTCTGAGGATGCTGCAGTACCCTCTGCTCGGGGATGAAGTCACGGCATTCCAGCCCACAGCCAGCGCTCCCGGGCTCCGAGCGCGCAGCCCCTGCAGAGGGAGGATCCTGCTGCAGCCTCACAGCGCCTTGGGGAGCAGATCCGAGCTGTTATCCTGATGTCCAGGGCTCAATCCCACTGCTGGGAACAGGGGTTTGAGCACAGTTTTAATGCAGGTGGATGAGAAATCTGTGCAATGTTGTGAGTATTCCAAGGAATGGAACAACTTTAATCACAATTAATCCGTTAGCATTCCCTGTTTAAGTGACATTTATTGCTACAAATGTCTTGTGATGGTAACAATAGTGGTTCTATTGCAATTATTCCACCTTTTAAAATCCATATCACTGCTTTTACTTCTTTTTGATAGAGAAATTAGGTAAGTCACGAGTCTTGTTGCTGATGTGGTACAGAAAGATGAAATACTTTTCCTCTGGAAGGTTAATGTGCTGCAAGTCTTTCCATCATTAGGAACAAAAATATACCAGCAGGTGGGATATATCCAGAACAGAGAGTTCTGTGAAATTCTGCTTAAAACAGGCAATAAAACTAGCAATGGCATTTCAGCTTAGAGACCTCCTGCAGCAGTGATCTATAGTACCAAAGAGAAATTCCATGGAATATACCTGTTATTTCAAGAACAATGACATTTTGGCAACTGTGATAACAATTTTCCAAGTGCACATTGGTCCTAAAAGCCTGACAAACATTCTTTCCCGAGAAAGAACGTTCTTTTCTGAGAGAAAGGTAACTTGCAAAATCCCACCAGGACAAGGACATCAGTTAAACCTGATTACACTTGGTAGTGTAATCACTTTCAGGGAAGCTTGGAATTTATCAAATCCACATTGAAAGCCAGAAAGTTTTGAGCTGGGTACATGAACTGTGCCTTCGTGGTTTTGTCTCTTGTCTTCATTTTGGACTGAGGAGGATTTAATTCTGTTCAAAGCCAGTTTTGCAGTTAGACTGGGTGTTACCATGAGCTGAACCTCCAGGTTCAAGCATCTGGTGCCTGGTTTTATTCCTGTGGTTTGCGTCTCATGCCTTCCCTTTCCAGGAACCAGCAAAAACTCATTCCCATCAAACTATTCTGGATGTGGGTGCTGCTTCTAACAAACTTAGTATTAGCCTACCTAAAGTCTCTTGTCACAAGCAAGACAGAGGAAGAGCTGGAAAACGAACTTAGCATGCATCCTGCTCTAAAACTTTCCTTCAGGAAAAGCGTTGTATAAAGAGAGCTTTGCTTTCCTCTTTGTTTTTTACTGCAGTACATCTTTCGGGTTTGATTTTTAATTCATATCTCACACTCGCAGGTCTGTCACGGTACAGTGCAAGTGGGAAAAGTTAAGTGTTTTGGTGTAAGACAGGTTTGAAAATAACCTCAGTATTTCACAGTAAAGGGAAATCAATAAGGCCAGTGGGAAAGAGAAGAATAGGTGTATTAATAAACCAAGACTCTGAGGACAGAGGGGTCAGGAGCTAAATGTAGCTGTACCTGCAGCCTAAAGGATCATTCCAGGCACCAGAGCCAGGACGTGGTGGGAAGCTCAGAAGCGTGGCCTACTTGTAGCTAGACACGAAAAATGTGGGTTGCTGGGTTCTTTTTTTGGCTGAGGAGGGGTGTTTCCCCATTAAGATACAAAAATAGTAATTCCAGAACATAAACTCGACTCCCAGACAAAGTTTCAGCTAAATTGCATTCTGCAAGGTAAGCAGATTCTGTGAGAGCAGCAAAATGCATTTAAACTGGTGAGTAGCTCTGATATTGAATATGCCTGATCTGGGAGGGTAAAGAATTTTCAGGACTTGTTTTTCGATATTTTTCAGTAACTCACTTAGGCATCATTAATCTAGTATATATTTAGTTGACTTTTTGACATAGTTCAAATGATAGTGCCTTTTATTTGGAGGGCAAACACCCACCCAGATACCTCCTTTAAAAAGCTTCCACTTTTTGAGTGCACTAGATTTGCTGATATTGATAGTGCCATTTCCCACCTCATTTCTGTGAA
The DNA here is from genome assembly GCA_013397755.1 of Cnemophilus loriae. Taxonomy (NCBI): domain Eukaryota; kingdom Metazoa; phylum Chordata; class Aves; order Passeriformes; family Corvidae; genus Cnemophilus; species Cnemophilus loriae. Next base: position 692,970 of record VZTF01009280.1, on the reverse strand, counting down.
TTTACTCCTGGATTTATAATACATTTCATTCTCGGTCTTAGATGCTTTGGCAGAGCGAGCACTGAGGAAAGCAGAATTTAGGTATCCATAATGAAAAGACAGTGCAAAAGCTCTGTATAATTTAAGAATAATAAGGTGACATTCACAATAAAGTTTTAGTATCAGTGACAAGTGAAAAAAAAAGTCTAAATAAGAAGAAGGAATGGCTGGTTTTACACACGACCAAATCTTGTCTTGACTCAGGACCACTTACCCCTCTGGTAACTTCACATTTGGAACTGGTCCAGTTAGACTAGTTTAGAAAGAGCTTTGAAAGACTATTTATAACCTTATAATTCAGGACGAAACTGAATTTGCTGAGACTCCTCTAGGATGATTCTACATATAAGAAAGCACTGGCAGGATTAGAGTCTACAGGCTTTGATCAGTAGTATTTTGCCATAATACTCTTTTCCAGAAATATTCTTAGCTACTAATTCCTGAGGCTTATTATAGTTCCTGTTAGTTACTACTGTTTACCACATTTCTTTAACATATTTCTGCCTCTTTTTGGCTGCTGTTCTCGTACTGTCTTGTTCCAACAGGTGCTGGTGTATTATCATACCAAATAAATGCAGTTTCTGAAATGCAATTAAGCTGCAGAGACAGCAGAGGTAATTCCTGCCCATGACCTGAACTTCATGGCTTGCAGTGCCACTGACTTAGCACATGACCTTGGATGAATTTCCTCATTAGGAAAACGGGGCTGATTATTTACCCCCAGGGCACAGTACTACGGTGTTACAAATGGCAAAAGCTGGGGAAGTACAAATTTCTTTGGAGCTCTCCCAAATTCTGTCCATTGACCATATGCTAAAAGACATTACGGCAGAGAGTCTGTCTCACCTACTCCGTGGGGACAGCAGAGTATTTCCTGTGCTAGTGGAGGATGTTTAACCGCCAGATTTGTTACTCCGTGGTGCTGTGATGTGTGAGAGGAAATCTGCAGCAGGGTGGGTTTGTAATGCAGTTGTGGCAGTGCAGCCCAAGCAGCCAGGTAAGGGATGGTGCTTCAGCTGTAAATCCACGCCTGCTCTGTGCTTTACTCAGGCCACTTCATCACTTCAACCCTGCCTGAGAACAAAACAGCAGCAAATAGATTAATGTGTTTTATTTCCTTGTTTTCATCTGCATTAGCTGCCCTGATAAAAACACTGGCTCTTCTTACAGACCTCACTTTTTCTCTTTGCCATCTGTAGTGCTCAATTCAGAGGCAAAGAGGGGATGTGCTGTACTCCACCACAAGGTTAATTTATCTGAGGAAAAGAATTTGATGCTCATGAGGTCTTTCTTGTGCACCTAACTGTATGTTAAATATCAAAATTACATCAATACCAATCCAGATTTCTGCTTTGGGGATGTCAACAGAGAGGTGAAAATCTAATGTGGGCTGAAATAGAGCAAGTAAAAAAAATTCTATCTTGGAAAATTTTGGCAGTAATTCCCTTATTTTATAAAATGTTATGGAGTTAATGGATATAGGAGAAGATCAACCTAAATGAAATATTTTCACTATAATGGGAAAATATTTAAATCCAGGAATGCCTGCAGTGCCTGGTGGGGATTTGAAAGCTCTCAATTTGTGCATCTACAATTCTCTGTGGCTGGATTGCCACACACCTGGGAAGCCAGACACCTCCACCACAGGCTGCCCTCCCTTCTCCTGCCAGAAAGGCCCAGCCATGGAGTTATAATATGGACAGGGAGCTCAGCTGAGAGAGGAGGGTAAAGCTATAAAGCTTCAAATTCTGGTCCTTCCAGAACCCAAGTATTTGTTTGTCCTTCCTTCCTCCCCTAAACATGAAAATAGTATTAAAAGCTGTAATAACTGGTTTGTATTCCTTTGATTTCTGACTAGGTCAAACTCAAGGCAGATTTTAGACGGGTAAGAAAGTGTTAAAAAGAATAAAAGAGAAAGAAAGAAAATGATAGGACTGTACTCTTTGGAAACTGATTTTTTTTTTACAGTGTCCAAACCAGGCAGTTTCGGCATTTTGAATTTCACTTTCTGCAAGGTCCATGTGAGAAAGAAAGAAAGAATGTGCTTCAGTAAATATTCCCCAGTAACTTGTTCACCAGCTTGTTTCCATTGTCTAATGCTGGGTCCAGCCCAGCCCCGGTATTCTCTTGGCTGTTATCTAGTCCAAGTTTTACTCCAATTCGATACAAATTCCTTTTAGCTAAGCTGTCAGAGCATTTTCCTGAGCAAACGCAAATCAAATATCTTATCTGAGCTAAGTCTGTGCTCTTGACTTCCACACAAACTTGAGACATGAGAGGATGTTTGCTGTTACTGAAGGCACCTGACAACCCCTATTAGTGTCACCTAATGAAATGTATTTGTGGTTCAAGTCAGGGTTTTTTTTTTCTTCCAAAAACAAACTCTTATTATTTTCTGCTGAGCCATCAGTGTGCCTTTTTAAAACAAAAGCTCATCTGCCTTTATGATTTTGATTTGCAAGATGCCCGTAAAACTTGAAGCAAATATTTGCTCTGCATTACACAAAACAGGAATTTAATTACTTGTTTTATATCTTCTTGATATCTTTCTTTAACATCTCCAAAAATAAAACATGATAGCAGCAATGAAACATACCTTCCCAAATGTCTGCATTCATTACTGGTACCAATAATCAAGGCCCTGATTCAGCAGAGTTCTCAAGTGCCTGCCCTAATTTTAAGCACAAATAGTCATATGAAGTCAGTTAATCATTTTTCATATCTATGTTTTCGAGCCTTTCATTGCTGCCAGTGCTGCTGATCCAGCCAGGCTGTTCCCAGCTACAAACAGTGTGGCTTTCCTGGGGAGCGTGTCTCGGAGTTTTGTTAAGTCAGGAGTTACTAAATTATGCAATGTTTAACCAATTCTTCTTCATGAGGCAAACGCTGCTCCCATGGAAGTCTGCAGCAACATTTCCTGCTTTCAGTTATAACAGAAATAGGCTCCAGTGGAACAGATTATGAGAATTTTATTCATTTCACTAGGGATGTTGACTACTTAGACACACAAGAGGGTAGAATACTTTTTCTTTCATCAATAAGCTAAACACTTCTCTGGAAAAATAAATGGTTGTTACGCTGTAAATGTTACCACTGGGCATCATGTCCCACTGGTGTAAATCCATAGCCCCTTCACATCAGTGTGCAAATGCAGACTGCTGAACCAGAAGAGATGCTGAATGGCAGCGGGGTGGGGAGGGATGGGGAAGGATGTCTCTGGTTTAGCCACTTTTAGAATGCAATGGAGCGATAATGCCAGAACAAGCTGTACTTTTTAGGAGCAATCATTCATTCACTACTGTCAGGATTGCTATAACCTATAGCAAATGCATCTATTCAGTGTTCTCGTGCGACCCAAGTGTGGGGAAGGGAACTTCAAACCAAACTGTCAGGTCTGTGCTTCGCGAGTTTGACAGCAAACCCACTCACCAAGTCTGATGGTAGTGTAAATATATACTGGGAAATAGAGCCGTCACTGACAGACTCACCAAAACCAGACTCTCCTTTTGGAGCAGACCTTCTCCAAGATAAATGGTGTATAATACAGCCAAGGGAGCCAATTTGCACAAGGATCATTTTGAAACGTGAGGTGTAGCCGTCAGTGAGCCCATGTGTCTGTTGTGAGCTTGCAGAGTTTGGTTTGCATGGTTTGCTGGAAAGAAATGACCCAGATGTAGGTGATTTTTTCACACACACGAACAATGTATGTACCTCCGTCCTGTCTAAGTTTCAAGAAGGCTTTTATCATAGTTATTGCCCATGGGTGGCATTGCTGTGAATAGCAGAGGGGGAGCAGAATCACTGTCGCTGCAGGATCACCTCTGGGTTGCAGTTGGTGGCTGCAGCAGCAGCTTTGGGTGGAAGCAGGGTGGGCTGGAGGATGCCCTGCTTTACACTTGAAGTGATGCCAGGGAGCCCTCAGAGAATATTTTCTCTATGCACAGCAGGAGCTTTTTCCTGCCTCAACAACTACCTCAGAAAGGGAAAGGGAGAAGAGTCACCAAGCAAGGCCATTGATCCTGTCCACCCTTAATTGGCAGGATCAAAGTGGATCACTAACCATTTACTGTCTTTGTAACAAATCTCTAACAGGGCCCATACAAAACTGTTTCTGAATTAATTCCTGCCAAACTTCAGGACACAGCTATAGTTCTGCTGCTGGCCAAGATGGGATTGAGTCTGCAAACACTCTGCCTCGGGATCAGTGCTGCGATGTGTGCTGGGCACTAAGTGCACTTTGCTGGGTTTCCCTAATGATGCCAACAGCATCAGTGGAATGTGGTGAAGGGCCCCAAATAACTGAGGGCTGCTGGAGCAGCCGGAGCTCCTGCCTGACATTCCTCCATTCATCTTAGGAGTCAGTGCAGAGTAGGAAGCACTTGTGCATCCTTACAGTATTTTTACGTGGATATCATTGCCTCCTAGATTTGATATTCAGTGATGAAGTGCAATTTATATAACGTGTGGAAAGGTCTGATACCACTGTGCTCAAAGGAAACTGCAGCTGGAAGCACGATCGTGTTCCATTTCGGGCTAATTGAGTAAGAAAAATGCAACAAGATCAAAGGAGGGGAGGGAGAAGTGTTCCCTGCTTCCTGCAGGGGACGGACAGCGTTCCCCGTGTCACCTGCACGGTGTGTCTTTAGGCAGACTCGTGGCCGTGTGGGTGCAGCTAAGCCCGGCTTTTCCAGCGACACAGCCTCTGCTGTCCCCCCTTCCCCTCCCCGCTCCGGAGGGGTGCTGGCTAAGACAAAAGAGCAAATGCCACTGTCGAGAGCAATCCCCGCCATCCTCCCAAGGCAGGCTCGGAGCGTGTGGAGGTTGTGTGGGCTCCGCGGGCCCGGCCTGGCGCTGCCCTCGCCGTGCCGGGCTCAGGTCGGCGCCGACAATGGCACTGACACGGAGCTGCCCGCGGCCCCTGCGCGCCAGTCGCAGCCCGTTGTGCCGGACAACGCCGGATCCTCCTGTGAAACGTGCCTCTGGTTTGCTCCGCCATCCTGTGAAACGTGCCTCTGGTTTGCTCCGCCATCCTGTGAAACGTGCCTCTGGTTTGCTCCGCCATCCGAGCTCGGCCTGCGCGGCAGCCGTGAGAGCGGCAGGCCGCAATGCCAGCGCTCGGGGCGCCCAGCCCTGCCAGGGTTCCATAATCCACGGCTGGAATTGCTGAGGAATTGCTAAATATTCACATGGGTGGCTCCGAGACGCCCCTGGGGCTGCGGAGATAGAGGTGGGCGTGCGACAAACACAGGTCTGGGCTCCTGAGGGAAGAAATAAAGTGTGATTGATTCCGTTTTAAATCCAGGGGCTAAAATAGCCGCCTTGAAAATGTCAATATCTCTTTAAGTGTGGGTGGCATGTAAATCACAACCACATATGCAAAGAGCGACAAAGATTTAAAGAGTGCTGGGGCGAAACGAGTTTACAGGCTTGCGTAAGGGACTGAGCAACACCCGGGAAGGAATTATTTTAACCACCAGGATGGTAACAGTCCTTAGATCCCGACTCCAGGGTGCAATTTTTAATTTTTTTTTTTTTCCAAGACCATCTATTTTTACAAAAATAATTTTAAAATAAGTTTGACATTTTGCGCGAGGCGCTGCTGAGAAATTCCTTATATAACATTAGCTCAGCGAAATATTAAAAGCTTTGCTGGGCTGCATTTGAGTGCGACTGTTTGTTCCACTTACTGGGGTCCCTCCTCTGTCCCCTCCCCCTGCTCCTTTTTCCATATTGAAAAATAAAATATAGGTACGGCCAACTGTTACAAACCTAAATTCCGCAGCCACAAATACTGCAGCAAATAATCTTTTACACCCTCCCTTCCCCTCCTCCTCTCTAAAATGTATTTGAAACGCAATTACTGTGTTTAATGATTCAATTTGTGAAGACTTTGTCACTAGGACAATGAAAGTGGCTCAAGTGTGATAAAGCAAACATACCAATAAACCTTGTTTTTATTGATTTGTAGGAAGCTCAATTGTCTGGGAGAAGCAGAGAGAGCTGACATCACCCCCTGGTCCCCCTGGAATGCAGTGATAAGTGTCAGCCTATTTTTCTTACAGGCAATTTCTCTGGCTATGTGATGTCTGGCTGCAAATTTAAAGTAAATGACATTCCACAATCTGTTAGGGATGGGGGGGGGGTGAAGTCTGCATTATTTGTTTTAGAATTTAAAATAATTTTGTGTCTGAAAATTTCACCAGTGTCTAGACAAGATGTATTGCCTGCCTGCTGAAAATATTAAAATTTTGTAATGTACAGCCAACAAAGCCACTTTCACAGTAAACATACAGATTCAATTTAAGATTTTTAGACTCCTTTTTACAGCATATTATATTATTATTACCACTGGGGGAGCCAGATTAAATCTAATTCAGGTAGTCAAACACGGTACCACTCTGTGCAGGCCAAGTTGTCGCAGCATTTTCTTTAAAAGCCTCTTAAGCACTGAAATGTTTTGCATTTTGTTGTGTTTCAGCACGAATGCAGCACCGCATCTGAAGGGGACAGTGCTGGGGCAGCTGTGCATACACACACAGGGTGCTCACACGGGCAATGTGAGCAGTGTCCTCCTTAATTTTACACATTCCTTTCCTTTCCATAGTCTATTTTAAAAGGCTAGGCAGGGAATTTTAGGAATATGAATGCCCACCACTGCATAGAAAGACCATGGGCAAAGGAATCACTTGATCCATGGTCTTTGTATTATCCATGAGACATTTTGCAATTTTAGGAAAGTTGAGTTGTGTACCTACAGTAAAATTGAAACTGATAGCTAAATACTATGTTTCTTTCATGAAATTTAATAAATCTCTTTAATTATGCTGCCTTTACTCAAATGCAAGGTTATCTTAAATCAAAAAGTGCCTGGGATGTTTTAAGGCAAAAAAATATTTGCAACTACTTGTTTTCTCGTTTAATCTATTCAGCATATGCTCCCCAAAGTGTACGGCTTGTGTGGAGATAAGAGTGTGCATGTGGAGTTAGCTCCCTTCAGCTGGTGGATGGGCAAGAGGCAATAAAGAAATATTTTTGTCCTAGTGGGAGAATTGAAGATATGCTGTGGATTTTCAGTTTCTGAGGAATGAAAAACATGTCTGACTGAATTTCAGTTATATTCTGTTACATATGTAGTTTTTTGTCTAGCAATCTCAAAGCATATATAATACATTATAGCATCTTCATCAGCATGGATAGACAATATTATTATTTTTCTTGGGGCTTAAATAGGATCCAGATCTGGTATGTGGGTATTTACTTAACTTGAAAATATGCTATTTATTTGGACATATTTAAGTACATCAACAGAAGCTTGATGAAATGTTTTTGCTATTCAAGCTCATTAAAAAAGAAAAACTCCTGTAAGAAAAGCTTGTTTAAAAAACAAATTAATTTCATAATTGTTCCTTTATCATAAAAATGTACTTCCTAAAGCCAGGAAAAAAGGCTTTCTGATAGCAACATTCATCAAAAAGATGCTGGATAAGAGCAAAATAAACCAGGCCATGAACACTGAATATGAAAGCTGGGTTTGTCCTCCATCTGTATTTGTTTGTGTTTGGTTTTGGTAACAGGTATCGGGCTCTCTATAGCCCCAAAAGGCCCCTCACTTTCCCCAGGAAACAAAATGAGTTTGTCACGTTCCAGCCACCAGGCCGATGTACAATTAAAGGCAAAACGCTGTAACAAAGAGAGGCACAGCTCAGTCACCAGGGACTGTGGAGCTGATTGTTGTGTGAGAAAGTACCAGAATTTTGGTAGCCTTTAACAAATCTCCCTCTTCAGTTCTTTAATGCTCACGTTTTTACTGTAGTGAACAAATCTTACAGCTTTCTTCAAGCTTCTTAGTAACTCCCCCCTGTTCCTTATTAAGAGTTTTGTGTTCCCAGCATTTCCAAATGCCAGTTCTCAAAAATCATGAGCCAGGCCTGGGAAAAAGAAATTATGAGTTTGGCTTAAACCAATGTACTTTGAATTCCTTTTATTTGCCTTCTCTCTTTGGAGCTGTTAAGGATACTGGCACTTCATCTTTTCAGGCTTCTTTCCACAGCTTTGAGAAGTGGAAATATAACTTTTTAAAATGAAAGATGAGATTGCTTTGCAATGCATGAATCTGGCAGCTGGGGCTTTAAAAAAGCAAACCCATGAACTATCGTGAGACTTGCAGTTCAGAGTAGGTTTTGACTTGCTTTGGATATTAATGCTGGTTGCACGTTTTGAATATGTCAAACTCTGACTTTCTGAAGGATGGTGATTAGAAAATATTTTGTACATCACACTATCATCTGATCCATCAGCTGTCCCAAGACAGTCCACACTATTCCAGCACTGTTTCTCTGACTCTTTCCCATTACTCAAATTCTACAAACTCCCCATCTTTCTAGAAGAAAGTTTTTCCTCATACCTAACTTAAGTAGTAGCCCAGTCTTCCAATCCTTCCCACCAGAGGACGGATAATTCCTTTTCTCTTTGCAGAAGCCATTTAGATATTTGGAGGAATATTGTTTTATCTCTCAGTCTTCTACTCTTTGAACTAAGCCCTCAGATCAAAGCTGTTGTTTAGAACCAGTTTACACATATTTCCCACTGGATTGTTTTTAGTTCCACTGCCCGCAGTGTCAGAATTAAGCCCCAGCTATCCTGGATCCCTCATGGAAAAGCCCTGGCAGGGCTGTTCTTGCCTTACTGCCTTTTGCATTCTTCTTTTCAAACTCTATGCATGCTTTGGGTTTGTTTTACATTTTGTGTATTTGAACAGACAAAATACCTTTGAAAAGATAACACTGACGAAATTATAGGGGCTTGCATGAGCTGGGTAAACACTGGAAGGAATACTTGTATCAGCAAAAAAAAATAGCAGATAAGCTTTGAACTTAGGAGATTCTCATGCTGAGATACATCAGTGAGTAAACAAGAGGTTGGTGCTTTAAAAGAAAGTGAGAATAATTCGGAATATGTGTGAGAACAGTCTGGAATTCAGGCACATTTCCCTACAAAGGTGACTTTTGTTACCAAGAACATGCAGGGAGGTGTTCAGGTGCCTTCTACAAAGGTGCTGCTTCATGCTGCTGGAACAGGGACTCCTGTGGGTAGGAAAAGAGGAGCAGAATCAATGATAGCCATTCCTTTCTGGAGAATTTAGGAGCTAATCCTCATTCTTCACACAGTTGTGGGAATAAAATACCTGACAGTGTAACTAGCGACTAATTAGAAGGCAGGACTAGCGAGGGACTTGAGCCATTTGAAATGTGACAAGCAGGAAATGGGTTGGCAGTGCTGGGATAGGACAGACAGCCCTGGGTGGGCTGAGGTTACCGAGGCTGTTGTCCTGACAGCTGTCATTTCACTGGAAGTTGTTGATCTCACCTTTGGAAAGATGCTCCAGCTACCCTTTGGCACACAGCAAAGCCTTCAATTAGGGAGTGCTCAAAAGCTCATCCAACCTTTGCAGCTTGTGGCCTCTCTTAATTACTTTTTATTATAAACTCATGGTCAACATTTAATGAGGAAATTAATTACCAAAGGGATGATACAGAACTCCACTTAGGGAGTAATTTTTTTAAAATTTAGTCCAGAGAACAAACACTGTGGTTCTGAAATTCTTCTAAGAGTTGAGTCTTCTAAGAGCTGCCAACAGAGGGAAAAAATTTGAGTAACTTAAAAATCAGACCTGACTTCAGGATCTTTGCGGACTTTATGCAAAACTAGAAGACTAAAGTCATAGGATGCTGCTAAATGCTTTGCAGCAGTTTTTCAGCTTTGCAGTTGTCCCCTTGCTCTTACATAGCCTGGCTGGATTCATCTCACCTACTGGAAGATGTCCACAGTGTGGCATCCCTGTATGAAACAGTCTTTCAACTTCTTTTGTATTCAGTGAAGAGAAAGAAACACTTCAGAGGCGATACTTGGAGTTGCAGATGGCTACTGAAAAAGGTTAGATGAATTACGCTGCAAGTGTGATTGCCCATGGACTATAAAGGAAGTCCAGCCAATGAATTTAGATGGATAAACCTGAAATTAGGGACTGCTTAACCCTCCTTAGGTGCCTGTGCATGCAGGACCTTTCTCGTTCAGCATTGCTCATTCAAGCAGGTGATACTCAGAGGTGCAATGGCCCAGATGCTGCATTGTGGCAGACCTGGGTTTGATACCTTCAAAGCTGCCTGGCATGAACTTCAGGAGTGTTTTCCCTCTTAAGATCTGAGTGTTGAGCTTATCCCTGGAGGGAAGAGTAGCAGAGCTGTTCTGCAGAGCCTGGCAGGGCTGCCCTGGCTGACTCCTGGTTTACGTGCTGGTGCTGTGAATACATTATGTCCAAACCTTCCCCTGGCTACTGATCAGCTTTGGTGCATTGCAGGAACGAGAACTTCTTCCCCACTACCGCCTTCGTGCTTCTCTGAAGAAGCAAAGTTTGTAGCTTATAGTCATACTTGTAAAACTGAAGCCCAGTTACAATCTGCAACCAACTTTTATAGCTTGGTATTAAGAGGACTACTTTTTGTAATATAATTAGGGTATTTTAAAATAATCTTCTTTATATTTATTGTAGATCTTAAAACTGGTGATGATTAATTTATTTTTTCTGATGTAACTGATTGCATAATGTTGGAAGCTACAGAGACTCTCACTTACAACTGTGTGTGTTAGGAAGAATCTGGAATCTCAGGGCTGTTCCCTCCCATTTGCTGGCTGCAAGGCAGACTGACAAAGGCGGCTTTCTTGCCAAAGTTCTACTGAGAATCTGCACCTCCCATTCCCAGTGAACCTGGAGTGGCCTTTGGCTTCCATGCTGGAACACACCCTGTGAGTCAAGTCAACGACTGGAAAAAAGCCTCTCAGGTTCCTTCTTTCCCAGTGCACAAGCCTCATATCAGGTCACAGAAAGGGTGGGAAGGTGAAAGGGAAAGGTCAGCAGACCTGGGAGCTCTGCAGAGCCACCAGCAGGAGTGGCAGCTCCAGCGTGGTGGCACTGACAGCAGCCTCGGAGGCAGCATCCATCCGCAGCGTCTCCCTGCTGCTCCGTGCCTCCCAGCGCGGGACCTGTCGCATCAGCTGCACCATGGCAGAGGCCTGGCACAGGGCTGGGAGTGAGGGACGTGTATTTGTAACCACCAGCTGCCACCAGAGCCAGTTGTGTGACTTTCCCTCTCCACTGTGAGTCTGAACATGTCCAGGGTTGGGCCTTCAGGGCTGTGGTTTTCTCTGAGGTAGCTGGGTTTGCATGTTTTTTCTCTCCTTGCTGAGTGTCTGCAGGTTCCTGAGGGGCTGCTTTCTTTCTGGCTGGATTTTCTGGGTAGGGAGGACCTTAAAAGATGCTTACAAACTGCACCTGTTATGCTCCTAGCATTTAAATCTGTAGTAGATTATCAAGTGAAGGCCGTACTGAATAATTTTAGATGTTACTTGTCTGAATTTCACTGACGTGCTTTTCATGTTTCCAGCACATCTGCCTGATGTCCTTTGACCTTTCTAGAAAATCAGAACTAGAACTGCACAGGCAGTCCCTACCCAGCAAACGGTGTGTTTGTAAAGCTGCAGTGTAGATGGATGTGTCTTAGTTAAAACATCAGTCTTCCTGTAGCACTAATTGGCCTGATGCCAGTCCTTGAAGAATGAAGCTGTTCCAACGTGTAATCAAGTAGCTCCTGTGGGCCCCCAGCTGCTGCCTTAATACAGCCCTACCTGCCACCGTGCCGAGGTGGCTTTCGTTCCCAGCCAAGCAGAACAATCCCCCTTTGGAGAAGAGCAGCTTTGGAGTATAAATGTATTTGAGCTTTCTCCAGCCTTGGGGGAAGGGAATCCGCACGCTCTAAACAAACGGAGATTCTTATATCAATTGTTTGTGCCTTAATTATTGCAAAGGATAATTAAGGAATCCCACAGGGACTTGGGCTGTAAAGCATTGAAGGACTTCATCGTTCGCTCTCTGCTGGCAGGCTCAAGATTTGTGATGACAAGGCACTCTTCTCTGATCTCTTAGAGGATTTAACCTAGGCTTTATGAAGCCCATGATAACTGGGTGTCACACGCCAGGCACTTCTGGAGTCTGTGCACGTCCGTATTTCATTGCAGGCAAAATTAAAAGACACTGGTGCATAATCCAATTTAGTTGACCCCAACCTCTGCTGTCTCTGGGCAACAATGCTGTGCAGGAAATGCACAGAGATCATCACCTGCTCCCCGGTCCTTGGCTTTAGTGCAACCTCCTGATATTATTAATTATCTCCTAAGGTTACAAGGAGTATGGGAAGGGGTAGCTGGCAATATTTTTCAGAGTTTCTGTGGCTGCCCTATTCAAAAAGTAAGTTGTTAACTACTAACTTCCAACCTCTTGCTCTTGGGGCCAAAGATTTTTACCCACGTGCACAAACAGCATAAGAACAGGGACTAAAGGAGTTGCTCAGTCCAACTCTGCCCTGTGGCAAGATCAGCTTTACTTACATCACTCTTGATAGATCTTTTCCCAACCTTGCTTAAGTATTTACAGTGTCTTCTGCAAATTTTCCTATTCCACACTCTGAGACATTAACAGAAATAATGGAACTAGACCTAGAACAGCTCTTCAGGATATCCACTCAAAACATGCTTCCAATTTGACAATGATTTCCTTTTAAATATTCTGTTGCATAGTTTTGCAGCCTCTTGCATCCACTGCTGAGTTACTCAAAGATCAAATTTCTTAGCTTGCCTATAAGAATGTCTCATGAGTCAGAGTCAAAAGACTTGCTTAAAACAAGCCATGACAACTGTTGTTTCTCCTCTATCCCTGAGCCTGTAATCCTGTCATGGAAAGAATAGAGCTTGGTTTGACATCATCTGTTCCCAGTAGCTGTATGTTTGTGCTTGCTGATTTTCTTGTTATCTTCTGTGGGTTTATAAGTGAGTTTCATTCTTTTGTTTTGGTATCTGTGCAGAAGCTGAAATTTATCTGCCAGACAATAATTTCCCAGTTCTTCATCTCCTGCTTTCCGGTGGGTGCTGTGCTGGTCTTCTGCCAGAGCTCTGGCCCTTCCCTGTCCCTTAGGAATCCTCAAAAACAACTGCTAACAACTTTTCAGATTGTTTCCAAAGTACCTGAGGGTAACTGGTACCAAAGCCAGCTGAGTGGAAAAGCCTGTAAAAAAATAAAAAAGAAAATAAAATAAGGTTCTTCCTAGTCAAAACTTGTCCTCTGTTGTCACATGTGGCAGCTGTGACAGTGCTGGCTCCTGGGCTGGCTGCCCAACTGCAAAGCAGGTTGAGGTGGGTGTCACTGTCCTGGCTGTCCCTCTGTGTGCCTCCAGCACAGAATTTTACTATTATTTCCTTTAAGATTATGCCTACAAACACCAGGATGCCCTTATTTTACAGATTATGAATACGTAAAGAGACAATAGTTGCTCTGAAAAGTGTGGATCTATAAAGAGAAGAGAGGAAAAATAATGCAACATACATGCAGGAGTGGGAAACTGCATGGACAGGGAGAAATGGACGAGTTGGATAAAGCCTTTGGTTTATGTGATTTTATTTTAATTTTTTTAAAATTGCAATTCTCACTACCTGCGGTTGCTCAAATGAGTTGAACACCTGACTGTTACATTTGGCAGGGAGAAATAAGTGTAGTTTGTCAGCTGAGACAAAGCTCCTACACGTACAAGTCTGTGACAAAGATGCCCAATGTGTTTGTTAAGATGTATTTCCAAGTCCCACGTGGCTATCAGTCACTCAGCATACCTTGTATAAATTTGTGACTTCACTAAGAGACACAAAATCTGATCAGAATGAAACAGTTTGTTCACCCAGTTTTGCTACATTTTTTTGGGGGGAGTGTGGTGTAAAATTTACCTGTTCTAGCTTGGGAATATCTATCTTTACCAATATAGCTGCTTCCATAAGCAAATTTACAGTACAAATTCACTCAAGTCTTCCTAAATCCTCTGGTTATTCTCTCATTAACTCCACTGGGTGCTGGGATAAGCCCCCAAAGGCGCAGGCAGCAATATGAGGTGAGGTAAAAGCTCTGCTCTGTGAGCTCGCACGCATTTGCCCATTCCTCTGAGTGCAGCTGCAGTAGTGTTTAATGCTGCATGTCAGAATGTACTTCCAAACTGCCTTGGAGTTTAGTAAAAATCCATTAGGCACTAAGTTTTCCTCTTTCTTGAAAGTGAAATCAGTTTAGCCTAGATACGTACTGAAAGGTGAATGGTCTCTTAATGTGTGCGTGAGCACCCAGGCTCAGTGGGTAAGAAGCAGCTCCAGCTTTCTGCTGCTGTGGCTTGTAAGGCTGTGCAGAATTGGGAGGGAAAATATGTGCTCTGAACCTGGGCCAAAGCTGACTTAAAGTCTTTAAAACTCTGAGTTGCTCTGAAATAAAACAATTGGGACATTAGTCATATGGAGACAGGGCTGCTTGTTCCAGTGTGTCACAAGATGGACTGAGCCAAGTGGTGCACATGACACAAACACCTCCACAGTTTCTGCCTCAGGCTTTTAGATGATTAGGCTATTTGAACAATAAAAGAAACGTAAACAAGGATGAGATTTGGGGGGTGGGGAAAAATTCTTTCTTAGTGTAGGAGAAAGGAAGATGCCCAACGGGCTCTCAAAGCCATTCCCTTGTTTTCAGTACCTGTGTTTCCCCCTGAAGGTCCCTCTTCTAGAGCCATCCTCAGGCAGTTGGGTTCATGAGGGAAACAGAAGGGCCAGAAAAATCCATGTGTTGGGACTGAGCAGTGGATCTGCAGAGCTGTGTGGGCAAGGACAAAACCTCACCTGGGTTTCTAAGGTGCAAAGGAAAGCCGGACAGCAAAAGCACGGAAGAAGCTGGAGTTGGGAGATTTTGGACAGCTGTTTCCCTCTAAGTTCTCTATGCAGCCATGTGTTTCAGATGCTCGTGGGCCAGGCTGATCCTTGTGATTCCAGCTTGTCTCTGAACCATGAAGAGCTTTTTGGGTTGAGCCTCCAAAGAGCTCTTCGAAGCCATGAGTGTCACGAGCCCAGGGCTGAAGGCACTGACTGGGCAGTGACCTTTGCTGTTCTGGCAGTGTGAGTGTGGCACAAATGTGGAATCACACACATAAAATGGACTGAATCAAAATTTAATCAACATTTTTATTCTGTTCTCCAACTTGTGCTCATTGTTTTATATCTGAGCATGCTGAAGCCTGGAGTGATTGAGGGGGCTTGCTGTCATCGCAACTCAGCCTGCTCTTCATGCTGAGCACTTTGTGTTTCTCTGCCTGGAAAATTTCAAATAAAATGTCAGTCTGTGCATCTCATTAATCTGCTAACTACTAAGTTAAAGGTCTAAGTGTGTTTAAAATTGTAACATAGGTTTTAAGTTCAAGGATACAGTTAAGGTTAGAATCCTTTCCTCCGCTCCATCCATCCATCCTGTCTGCCAGTCATCTCCCTCTCGTGCAGTTTGAATCCAAATGAGCCTAATGCAGAAGGGCCAGGATGGTACACTGGGCTAGCTTCAAAGCAGAAAGGAAGGTAGTTGAAGCAAAATCAATACTTTTGAAAGACAAAAGAGTTACAAAGCCTTTTTCCTTGAATACATCTGTCCATGTGTCACAAGAAACCACCACCACCTTTGATGTTCATTTGGCAGCATTTGCAGCTGAGTCTTCAGCCTGTGTCAGTCTAAGAGACTCTCAACTCCATCTCCTCCTCAAGGAGAGAGTCATTGGGTCGAACCAGGGAGAGGCTGGCGAGCCTTTGGAAAGCCATCCTGGACCGTGCTGGGAGCGGGCACTGGGTCTCTTGGGAAGCTGCTTTAGCTCGCGCAGACGCCTTCTCCACACAACGTGTGTCATTTCAGTTCCTCAAGCACTAAAAGACCCGTGTATTTTCTTTTTGATAATGTCGTGTTTATAGATCCATGTGTGTGTGTTTGTGTTCGCTCCATGTTATTATTTACAGCTAACTCTCTCCCCTGCTATTTCCTTCTCCCTCTTTTGTTACATTGGATGCCATATTTCCATGCCATATGCCACTTAAGCTGCACCTTTATGTGTACAAAATGTGTACCTAATTTGCATGCACAGTTACTACCATTGTAGACACAGGCATGGAGTGAGTAGGCATATTTGCATGCAATTATCTGATTTGCTTGTCCAATTGTGGTGATTTGCATATGCAGATTGTGTGCACAGTTGTACATTTACATTTTTTAAAAACTGGCCTCAATGGTTTATTAAAATAGCTTTAAGCTTCCTCTTATAAAATATTGAAGATCCTAGAACCCCTCTGGCTTTGCAGTGTTATATCCCCTCAGTAAATGATCTCCACATTTTTATATTCTCTCTCGTCCAGTACTCAAGAGAGATTTAGTCTGCAGATTTATACATCCATTATTTCAAGGTATATTTGATCTTCTCCATATGCCTCTGTTAATCCACCTTAGCTGTAAGTAAAGAAAAAAAAATACCCTTGCTTAGCTTTCAGAGGATATTCCACCTCTCTGAGCCTGTGTTCTCCATTTAAACCCAGATTTTTTTCAATGTATTAATTCTGATGGAACCGAAATGATTCTTTTCCTAATAGGGAATTCATCAGTTGCTATGGGTAAATCCGAGACTGTAATGTATGCTCTGGCACCACTTTAGCAGGAAGGGACCAAATGTGTCTTTGAAAGCATCTAAAAGTTTTTTCTGAGAACATTTCGAGTAAGAGGAAAGTTGCCAGTTTGGTTCCTGTGCCTTAAGTTCTTTCAGATGTGAAATTTACTTTACCACGATTTCTCAACCATAATTCCAACACCATGGGGCTTAACTTCTCCCACCTGTATGACCAGTAAAATTCTGACAACTTCACTAACTGGAGCTTAGCTCTAGCTTGGAATAAATGGTCCCTTAATGCTCGGTGCTGCAAATATTCCAGTGTCTGTGAACCCCATACTGATGAAGAATTCAGCTGGGCAATCTGCAGTTCTGTCAAGCCACATTGAAGCTTCAGCTAGTGCCTGGGTTTTAGACAATTCATTTTTAGACCAATGCATTTCTCTTGAATTCTCTCAGGATTTAAAAAAATGCACCTACAGAGTTTTACATCTCATACTTACATGTTAGTAAGTCTAGGTTGTTATTAAAGCCTCATGCAAAAAATATAAATACTGCTTACGAGGGACTAAATTAGCCTAAGTAAGGGGATGAACCATCTCTAATTTTGTGCACTCAGATCATTCTGCAATGTTCAGGACATGGTTGAACAATGTTATTGTCTTGCTGCAGCACTCAAAGGCTTCTTTGGCTTAACCTGGCTCTTCCAAAATGTCTTGAAGAGAGAACTCAAATGTTAGGAATTGGAACGCTGTGCTGAGGGAGTGAGAAAACATAGGAGCAGCCTCTCAGGCCCCACTGTGCACATCCACCGTTCCAGCAGAGGTTTGGAAAAAGTTTCTTGGTTTCAGTTCCTTCCTCCTCTTTGATTTGCTTTGAAAGCACATTCCTGCCCCGGCCTAAAACGCTAACACAGACATAGCCAGCGTTATTCCTTGCTGCTGTCTCCCCTCTGCAGGCTTTCAGCAGGCTCTTCCTTAGCAGGGAATTCGGTGTCTGCTGTGCAGCCAGCTGTTCCAAAGGGCTGGGAGCAGCAACTGGCTCTGCCTAAGTGGCATCTTTATCCTTGTGGAGCATCAGGACGCTGACACGCCGTGGGTGCTGCTGATCAGGGGCTCCTCGCAGCCCATGGGAGCAGGAGCTTTGTTTTTGCCATGTTTTTGCTGAAGGGACAGATTCCCTTCCCTGCTCCCAGGCTCAGGCTGGGAGCAGCACCATTGCTCTGCAGCCACGTGTTCTCCTCCATTCCACCTGACAGGCTGTGCCAAGTGGGACTTAGTTTGCCTTTAGCGTGTCACGTAGTTTTAAAGTTCATTAAAATCAAATTTGAGGGTTTTTTTAATGCCCAAAATATAGTTTTTAAAGGCTAGTCAGAAATTACCTGGAAATATCCCTCTCTGTGCAGGAAATTGTATATAATTATAGCACATTACTGCCAGTCTGTGCCTGCCACTGTGCGTTACTCAGTCCCAGTTTATTTTGGGTTGGGAGACAGGTTTCATTTTATTGTAACTCTGCTTCCAAAACATCCAGGACCCCTAAATCACTGCAGGCTACAACTACAGCAGAATTTTGATCATGTTTTACTTTTAGGCCTCTTTCCCAGTGCTCTGCACTTTGAACAATCATCTTTAAGCAAGTGACTGCAATTCCCATGGATTTATCCTTAGGAAATGTACCAAGAATCCCCTGGCATCAGAATTAATCATACTGAATACAGAAAAGTACATTTAAACCCAGCTCCAGCAGGGAATCTACTTTGGGATAAACTATGAATTCTAGTTTACCCAGCATCCTGCTTTGCAATCCCTGCTGCACCCCTAAAAATGAAACAGGCTATAAAAGTAACAATGACTTTTATTGTCCAAGGTGAGAGAAAAGCCAAAAAAAACCCAACAAAACAAAACCAAAGCACCCAACCCAAAACCTACATGGAAAGATTCAATCAGAATAACATTTTATGATCAGCAAAGGAGGTTTTAGGACCATGTCATATGTAAAGAAATGTGTAAGTTCACAGAATTGTGGAAACTTGAGATTGAACACTTCCAACTGCAGGGGCATTGCAGTCATGATCTGAGCCTGCTCTGTAATGCAATAATAATGCACACAAACACAAAGCAGTTCTGCAATTTCAAATGAACACAAGATTTTAAAAGTGGTCTTTATTCCCTTGAAAAGATAAAGCAATTCTTTGCTCAGTATAGCAACAGCAAAAGTATCTCAGATACGAGATGTTAAAAAAAAAATACAGTGAGAAAATTGATCTTTTATCTAAGTGGAAGGAGAGAGTGAGGCTACATTGACCTAAATAATGGAAAGGTTTGAAACTATGAGGCAATGGATAAAAACTGATTCAGGTAAATTCCTCACATGTTCAAAGTCTGAGAGTGCAAAACCTATAATTTGAAGAATGTATTTAAAAGGCCTGGAATGGGTGATTAACAGGGGCTATTTGAAGTCTGAAAGTGCCACTTTCTGACAGCAGTAGGCCTGGATTTCATATTCCCCAGGGAAAGTGAGGATTGTTATAGGACACAGGCACAAACTGGTACAAACAGATGTATTTGTCATGAATTCTTGAGGGCTTGAAATTAGAATGAAGTGATTAAAAGTGTTTGACCACAAGACAGTAAGATGTGCTTTTCAGTGGGAACAGTGAGGGTTAAAACTCTAACTTGATGAGCTGGAAAAGGGATTTTCTGATATAGTTGTTGTGGGTCCGTGCTGTTGAATATCTTCACGGACAACCTGGAGGATGGGGATGGCACACAGTGGGAGTGCGGCAGCACCCAGACAGGCTTCCCGGAGGGGCAGCGAAATCTCCACCCTTCAGGTTTGTCTGAACTCAGCTGAATGGAGCCCTGAGCTGGCCTGGAACCCGACTGGAGCAAAGGGCCTCCAGAGAGCCCCTCCAGGGATTTAATGACTCTGTGGTTCCGCCTTTGGCTGCATGTGCTGTTTGTCCGAGCCTCCCTCCCCGTGCCCGTGTGCTGTTTATGCTGCCTTGTGGGAGAGGGTGACTGGGTGGTTTCTGGCTATTCTAGGTGCCATTGCTGGGGAGGATGGGCTAAATCAGGAGCCCACCACATCATCTCTCGTTGGAACGGAGACTTCCTGTTCCGGACCAACATTTTTAAAAGCTTTGTGTTTACCTTTCCTTTGGAAAACCTTTTCTCCCCCTTCCACAGCTTAGGGGTCAGATCTCTCCTTGCTGTAACTCCACCAAGGCTAATTTGGCCGGTGTTTTTCCCTATCTCTCAGCCAAAGAACCGATTAAAAGAGGTCCTGACAAATCACAGCAAAGGGAGTTATTTCCTCTCTAAATGCTCTCCCTGGGCTAAATCCTTTATGTGAGCTGCAGTCTTTTGCCAGCCCATGGGAAGCTGGTGGCAAACACATCAGATGTATCTCCTCAGTCAGAAGACCTTATTTCAGCAGGAAATATCTGGACCTACTTCTCCTTGCTACAGCTCCCAGGTATCCCCTTGTGGGTACCTCAGCAGCCATTACACGGAGCCAGTCCTGAAAGCAGACAGTTTTTCCCTTTTTATAATGGGAGAGTTCATTTCTGCTGAGAATACAGTTTTTACCAGACTGCCTGCAGGACAATACAATAAAAGATTTATCCTTAATAGCATTTCGCTGAAGTTTCACCACAGGAGACAGGGTTTTTTGTTGTGCCCTTTTTTTTTTATTATTTTCCCCTTCAGTTCCTATGAAAGTCTCTGCTCTTAGCTTTTTTTTTCTTTTTTTGCAGAGCATAATCCCTAGATGTCCTCTGCCACCTTCTCTCAACTGAATTTTTCTCTTTTCTTCAATCCTTTCTCATCTCTGACACACTTCTCTCCTTTTTGTTTTGCTTTTCTTCTCCTATTATGTAGTCAGTGGAAATTAGAAAAGAAACTGGTTGTGAGCACAGTAACTGGAGTTGGACAAGGCACCAGTAGCAAAACTAATGTGAAATAGGAAGTAAGCTTTGCTCAGCTGCACCTTCATGTTTGCCTTTCTCCCTAAGTCTATGTTTGACACATTCTGCTCATCTACAAGCTGTGACTCCATGACTCTTCTCCTCTCTTCCCTCCAGGTCTCGGTGAGCCCCAGGTGCACACCCACCTTCCTGCTTTCTGGAAGGTCTCCCTGCTCCTGGACCTATCCAGGTAAGGTGCAGACACTCCGGTCTCCCAGAGCTTGTCCCAGGAGAGGCAGCACCCTGCAGAGGGCAGGTAGGGAATGGGATTCTCTGTAAAGTGCCCTCTCTTCCCATGGAGCTCAGCAAGATGACGCAGGCACCGAGTGCCAAGTGGTTCAATGAGAGAACACAATCCTGAATGAGTGAGATCACTGACAATCGCCTGAATAAGGGTCTGCTGGCAGACTCCAGAGTCCTTCTGGAAAAAAAAAGAGGTCCAGTGATGTCCAGTATGTGCCTCCTGACTTGGCTGGAGGGAGACTTGAGGTAATATTCCATCTCACACCAGTCATCCCTTGTCTGCCTCTTGTTTCCTGCTACTAAATAAGCAGAGTGGTGCCTTCCTTCTTCCTAAAGTGCTGCAGAACTCAGGGTTGCAAAGAGCTGCTTGAGCAGCATGTCTCATAATTAATTGTTATCTTAAGCTTCCTCAGGTGCCTGACTGCTTGAATATCTAAGAATTTATGGGCATTTGGTAACGTCTGAAAATGAAAAGTCTCTTTAATATGCTTATGATAAGTATTTGCACTATTTTAGAAAGCTATTTTCATTCCACTCAGACACTTGTTAAATAACTTTTTAGAACTTGAACATTTACTGCTCATTTTATATGTGCAATAAATCAATCAGATTTAACAAAGGAAAGAACCTGATTTGCCCACAGCCCTGTCTGAGCACAGAGGTGCCATTTTGCAATCTAATGAAGCTTTCAGTTAAAGAAATGAAAGGTGGAGGGGAGACTTTGATGCCTAATAAAAATGATTCAGCATCCTCATAACTTTGACAAGTAGTGTGACTTACAAACCTTCCAGTGGAGCAGTATAACAACAGAGTAGGAACTTACAAGGCTAGACTACAGAGGATACCTACCAACGCTAATGTATCCTCCCCAAATCCAAAACAATTTTGGGAAAGGGAAGGGCACCAAGCAAAGCAATTAATATAAACAGAATATAGTGCCATGGAGAAAATCCATGCTGTGGGTTTGGACTCCTGGCAAGAGAAGATATCTACGTGCACTCAGCTTTCAGCATTCACCCTTGTTTAAATTACTAAGAGAATACTGAGATTGCAGACTTTTTAAGAAAGGGGCTACCTTCCTGTGTTTGTATGTGCCTGGCACAAAAATGGGATACTCCAGCATGAAATGGGCTTTTTTGCTGATAATAACACATTCTGTACTGAATAACCCACTGTGAGTGTGAGGAGCCCTGGCACAGGATGCCCAGAGCAGCCGGGGCTGCCCCATCCCTGGAAGTGTCCCAGGCCAGGCTGGCCAGGGCTTGGAGCAGCCTGGGACAGTGGAAGGTGTCCCTGCCCATGGCAAGGAGTGGAACAAGGTGATTTTTAAGGTTCCTTCCAGCCCAGGCCACTCCAGGATTCTGTGATTTTCAGGAATGCTCAGCACTACGTGTGGCTCTAATACGGCCACAGTCTCTTCTTACAAGTCGCCCAATTCTCTACTGTTTCTAAAGCAACGCATTATTTTTCCTTATATTTTCCTTGCACTTCATAGTAAACCAGGACAGAGTTTAAACAGGGATTTACATATACATAAAAAAGAAGGGTTCCTTAACACCTCTATAAATCATCCACCCCTCACAGGCTGGGGTTATTACCAGATGGGTATCTGTTGAGGCCTGTCTGAAGAGCTCTCTGTGACTTTGATGTATTTTTCCTATGCTGCTAACAAATGGGTCGCAGCCCAGTTATGTGATTATACAACATGTTTACAGCTCCTGCCATACTGAAGATGCACAGAATATTGCTTGGCAGGAGCCAAGACATGCATCTTGTATGATATAAGAAGTTCTGCCTCTCTCCCTTCCATCCCTTTATATACACAAGGAACCTCACGGGGACAAAACTTCCTTGCTGTCATATTTGAGAATGGTGGGGCTGAGTCTCACAGACACAAAGTCTCACAATCTTTAATATGCTTTCAAGCTCAGCAACAAAAAAGCATTAAAACTGTACTGCATGAAGGCTTCTGTGTTATGAAGTATCATCATCCAAACACTTTAAGTAGTATTCTATAACATAGTCTACCATAAGTTCAATTTTTACTCAATCACTTGAAATGCACTTAGGAAAATTGCTCTTTTGCTGTTTTCACAACAGCTCTGGAAGTCAGCCTCTGGTTTAATGATAACTGCTTTAATCACAGTTTGGCTTGTTTCATTTTGACAGCATTGATGTAACAAACTATTTATTTTCTGTATGTTAAATATACTATCATTGCAGCTACCAGATTTTTTTTTTTCCTGGTGCACTAAATGCAGATGACAAGGTTTGCATCTCATTAAGGTAATTTGTGTGCGCATAATTTTCAGTAAACACAGTGCATGAAATCACGGATCTTCTCTACCAAAAGTGTCATCTGAAACTATTTGTGCTTGGTTTAGTAACGGAAGTGATTTTTCAAGCCCCACTATATATAGCAAGCCATGTGCTTTCTCCAACAGGAGAGCTGGCCTGTAAAGCAAACGCAGCATCCTCGAGCAGGAATCGTACTGAAAAATATTGTTCCACCATTAGGCTGAGCAAGCCCCCCTCATCTGCCCTGAATGGCCGTGTCCTGCTCCGGGTTCAGATTCCGCAGCGTGTGCAGGAGGGAAGGATGTTTGTTCCTTCACTGTGAGCCAGCGGATGGGGGAATTCTGCCACTAATTTGTTCTGATCCTGCTGCCTCATTAGGGCCGTCTGTAAAAGATGGGAAACGTGTCCTATGGCAGTGAACTTTCTGCATGGAGCTGTTAACACAGTAAATAGCTCAGGAGGAGGGAGGGAGACAGCTGGAGCACATTGTGTTTCATAAAGACTATACCGGGACCTTGAGTCTTCATTTAACCCATCACTGAGGTGACAAATATCCACTGCTTTGCTGCTGGGTGATGCTGCTGCTGCTTGCCTGTTAATTTATCTGTTTTCAGGCTGTCTAGACATTGTTTGGGTCAAAAAGTGCTGTCTCTCCCCTGCCGTGGGATTTGCCTGCTCAGCTCTTGCTGCAGGCTGCTGTGCCAAACGGGCTTTCCAGAAGAATGCTCCCTCTGTCTGGATGGCTTATTAACAGGACTCCAAATGGATGGAGAGGGTTTCAATCAGGCTAAGGCTTCCTACAGATAAAGTTTATTTTAACTTCTTCTCTCTAAAAATACACTGGCGGGGATAAATAATTCAAATACTTTGGGTTTTTTCCTCCCCTGTGATTAAAAATCTGCCTAAAAGTGTCCTTGAAATGTTCTCTTAAGAGGTTCAAGCAGGTTTTGGATGGTCCAACCCCAGACTAAACTAAATGCCAGCGTGGGGCCCACGCTGTGCCTTCACTGAGGTGGTTCTGACACGGTGCTTATCAGAACCCCTTGCTTTGCTGCCAAATAAGTATTAAAAAATACTTTTAAAATCATACTTCAAGTTAAGTAAAGCTGCTGCTGAATACCTCAGTGTCCATGTATTTCTTGGAAACACTTTTAGAGATGTTGTCTTTCGGGGAACTCAACTGCAAGGATGTTTTTCATGTGAAAAAAATCTTCCAGCTCCCTTACCCAAATTGTAGCCATGAGGTTCTCAGTCTGATTCAGCAGGAGATAACCAGAAATTTCATAAAGGCAAGAATCCTGTTCGCTATAAAATAGTGTTGTATAGCATTCTGTATTCAATATCAGCATTGATTTCCTAATGTCAGAATATCATCCTATCTGGGACTTAATGAAAAATCTCTTTTGGGGAGACATAAAAATGGGGTTTGGATTAATTGAAATATTTTGGAGGAACTGCAAGGAGTATGAGAATCTTTTTTTGATCTTTGAAGAAGTTTCCCAAACCAAGGCCCACAGCGTGAACTGTGTGGTGGGAGCTTTAGGTCCCATGTTTCCTGTTCCCATTTCATTGCATCAGTCAGCCTGACTTTATCTTCCAAGAATTAAGGTTTCCTCACACCACGTGGAACTCACCACTTGTTATTGCTCCAACACAGAGCATAGGAAAGGCCACCCAGCTAAGGGGTCTGTAGAGAAAGCTGGGACAGGCATCTGTATTAGGGCCCATTCTTTTATGTGTGTATGCTGCTGTGTGTTCAGCAGAAATACTTAGAATTTTTCTCCTTTTTTTTATGCCATAAATTCATATTTGTGCATAAATACTTCCGATATATGAAAAATTTGAGGAAAAGAAATCCTCACTGGAAAAAAATCCTCCCAGTCCTCTCTCCTGGTTTACAGGTGAGCACACGGGCTATGCCTGCTTTCTTTATGCCTGGAGATGCCTTCTGAGCTGGCAAAATTCTGCCAGAGATCCCTAATTCTGCCGTAGGTCCCACAGAGGGAGAGGGATGCTGTTGCTGAAGATGAACCCCTCGGGATTTTCAGCTGATTTTTGGAGGACAGGTCTCCATTTTCTCCCATCTGTGAACTCCCCCCAGCTCTTTGCTGCAGAGCACTGTGAGCAATTCTTTGCTGGCCATTCTCTTACTGGACAAGACCCTGGAACAGGCTCCCAGTCGAGGTGGAGCTCGGGGAGACTGGACTGACCTCAGCAAGGTTGTGCTGGAGCCCTGGCTCTTGGCCACTTGGACAGCACCCAACCCCAGGCCTCGGCCGACCAGAGTTCAGGTAACGGTGCCCAGGCTCCAGCAATTAACTCTTTGAACCCAGCTCTGAGAAACTGTCGCTCCAGGCTTTTATCCTCTACTTTCTGGCAGTGATTGGTGCCTTTTGCTGGGAAGGTACTGGAGGGGGCAATGGGAGCAGCATCCCTTCGGAGGAACAGAAATTCCCGACAGGGTCCACCCTGGCTGGCTTTAAGTCACTCTCACTGCGAAGTTCTCAGGCTTCACATCTCTTCTCAAAAAGCAAGGACTACAGAGAATCTTTGTTCTAAAATTTCTCCTCCCTCTCCACTGGAATTTACAACAAAATGTCATGGAAATACAAGTTTTGATAAAGCTTACTACTACAAAGCTGAAATTTTAGGCTGAGTTAGACCAGAAAGAGTTTATTTTTTTTTTTCCCCCCATGGCTAATTCTATATTTTTTCATAGAATTTGCATAGGTTTTCTGTAAGTACTACAATCATTGTGGTAATTTTAATGGGAGCACCTTCCAAAATACAAATTGAATAGAGAGGTACTTTCTCTGATTTACTTGCAGAGCTACAACAACAGGAGTTTCCCACTGTCCTATTTACTCTAAATGAGTGGGCTCAAGAAAGAAAACTGCCCATATCTTCCAGATGATGGTATAAGACAATTATTCCCAGGATTTCAAAGCTTCTCGTGCAACTTCTGAGCTGCGGGCTCTGCAACTGAGTGGTGTCTCCCACTGAGGCAGGAAATGAAGTGAGGTTTAAGGAGAAGAAACTGTGGGAGTGGGAGGGATGCTCAGAAAAATTAAAGGTCTCAGTATCTGTTCAACCCACCTAAACCTCTGACGTTCTGCCACATCATTTACCTGTCTCCTGCTTGAGGCATCTTCCAGAATCCTATTCCTGACTGTATTAAAAATCTCATCCTTCTCTTCCCCTTCACTCCCCAGGCCAAGATGTGCCTCTGGCATCGTCTGAGCCTGCAGAGGACTCCCAGCTCAGCATTACCAGGGGAGCCACCTGGGCAGGCGCTGCTGGCTTAGTTTCATGTCAGAGATCTCTTGCTGTGCTCAGGGCCGATCTACTGCAGTCATGCTTTTAATGACCTTCCTCTCTCTAAATCAGATGCTAAGGGCAAAGGAGAGTATTTCACTTCTCCCATTTGTAATTAGCCAGCAGCAAAGCGAAGGCAGGCAGTGTTCTCCCGTGGCCTTGGCAGAGACTGGGAGGTTCAGCCCTGTTCACTTTTGGGGGCATCCAACTGAACACTGGTTCCCTGAGCTCAGCCCCAGTTCTGCCAAGGATCTGTGGTGGGTTTGGGGCAGTCTCCCTCTGCATGGGGAAGGCAGCCAGAAGTCAGGCAGCAGAGGAGGAGATGGAAGAAGTGGGTTCAGTTCCCGGGCCTGCCAGGGACTTCCCGCCTGACTGTCATCCAGACGCTTTATCCTCTTGTGTTTCAGTTCTCTGTCGCTAAGCCAGGGCAAACAGTGATTTCATACTTCTCTGTGGTGCCACGAGGAACTGTAATATCCCCTAAATTCTGTGGGAGAGATGAGTGGGTTGGTTTATACACAGACCCAGCAGCTGTAAGAGCAGGTACTGCCTTCAGTCCCTGCAGCATCTGAGACCGGCAACTTGTTCGTGACCGTGGTGGGCCCTGGAGATGGGAAGTGTTTGGGGCCTGTAGCTGCTGTTGGGTTACACATTACAGAGCACAAGGCTGTGCTTCTCAAGCATAAGAGCAAGTGATTCCTGTTACTCTGCTGTGATTCCTTGGGCAGCTCAGGAGAGTGGGCAGACATTCCTTGGTTCAGCCCCGCAAGGCGGATATCACTTGGATGATAGTGGTGATATCACAGCGTTGATAGTGGACAACATTAGATGTGGACTCATCACTTCTTGCTCTAGGTGCATTTAAACATGTACAGGATATTCCCAATTGGTCTGTGGGGCAGCTTGCAGTTTGATAGGTACATCACATTCCTTTTTAAAAAATAAAATATCTATTGATGGCACCCAAGAAGTTATTTCCCCCCTTATCTCAACACTCAGAGGCAGTTGGTTTGAGAGCTGCTGATCTCAGCTCAGCAGGTGATTTTGTTTGATTCCTCCTGTGCTGTTTTGTCTGCTCAGGTTCCTGACAGCTTGCTGTCTAGCACACAGACAGCTTCCTCACTGTACCTGGGGCAAGGACACTTGATGCCAAACTGCCCTCGTGGAGGAAGCACCTTTCATCTCTGCTGGCCTCACTTCGAGCTGGTAGCCCTCACACGAACAGAGCTGCCCTGCCAGCCCTCTTGTTCCTCAGCATCTCAAACCAGTGATAGTGCCATGCTCCCTTTTTCACCTGAGAGGACAGAGTGAGTTTACAGTTCTGTCAGAACTTGGTAAAAGTTTGGGAAAGTGGAAATACTCAGTAAGAAGTGTTTGATTCTCTAGCCACCATTTGAAGCTGATAGAACAAAAAAAGCCTGTGGAGACATGCAAATATTTCAGGGTGCTGGTAAAACACTGCAACCATTCAAAGTTTGCCCTCTTCTCTTCTGGTATTCTACTGGTCGTTCACAGATTGCAGCAGGCCTCCCTTTTGTAAGTTTTAGTTCCTTTTTCACTTTTTGAGATGAGGTTTCCTCATTATGCCCAGACTCAAACTGAAACACAAATGAAGGAGTTTTTGGGTTTTGCCATCAGGGTATCTTCCTAGATGTACTTTTACTGCAGTCCCTGCCTGCAGCCTCAAACACTCGTTTGCCTTGTAACCCTCTGATGGCCAAACACCAAACTGGAGCTCAACCTTGCTGTTGCTCTTTGCTGCTGATATTTTTGTTCCTTTGTTTATTCCATCTGAAGTTGGTTTATAGTTCAGCCCACTTGTGTTCCTGCTGGAGTTTTTGCTCCATAAACTGTATGCCTCCCCGGCTGAAAAGTCAACAGTTACTGCACTTTCATTTCCTCCTATGAGGGTGAATCATAACCAAGCAAGGGCTGCAGGAGCAAAAACAAAAGGAGAGAGAAGTAAGGCTGTGGATCAGCTTCTCCAGGCAGTGAGTTCCTCAGGGTGCCCTTTGCTAATGCAGCCCGTGAGCTGAACCTGAAATAGTTTCCTTCACAATGGCTGAAATAAAGTGACCCTTGAAGTTTTGCTGGGTGATTCCAGGCAGATGAACTCGAGGTTTCTAAGCAGAGCAGCCTCCCAGCACTGCCCTGGCTGCTGCTTGAATGTACCTTTTGTCCTCACCTACAGCAGCAGCAGCAGATGGGCTCGAGGACTTCAGAGGCTCTTCCAAGCCTCTCTCCATGGCTTCAGAGCCCTTCCAAGCCTCTCTCCATGTCCTCCAGTCTTTCAGAGAGAGATCCAAACACGCAGCAGAACCTGAGCCATTGGGACTGTGATGTTTGTGGGTTTCTGAATCTCCCCGTTCAGAATCAGCTTCTGCACTGAATGAATGTATATGGCCTTAGCAGCAGCTTTCCTAAAAAGGATATTTGGAGGGCAACACTGCCAAAGCAGGGAGGTTGTGTGACTTTATCATTCCCTCTTAACATCATTTGTAGCTGTTTACTGGTTATTTGATAAAGTAGTTCCCCATGCCACCAGGATAGGGCTGGATTATGGAATATGATGACGGGAAGACAGAATGCATGTTCAATCAACAAACATACATATGCGTGAATGTGTTTAAAGATGAATATTTGAATAGGAAATACGACAATAATAAAAATTATTTCCATTTTTATTGACATTTTCTTGAGAAAAAGGAATATTTTCTAATCAGTGTCAGAGTTAGAAATAACCTAAAATTTACGAAAATGCCACTAAATGCTCCATCCAAGGGCAGCAGGCACTGTGTTTTCACTCACAGTGTAACTGCACTGCAACCCAATTTGAGGTGAATGCCAGGCCAGAAATAATTTATACTGAGGGACTTTCAGTCTCACACTTTGCATTTTCGGGAGATGCCACCTTACTTGAACTTGCAGTTTCTCTGAGTTTTAGTCATGGCACACGTACTCACAAAACAGAGGCATCAGAATTTTGGCAGATGTTTGGGAAAAGATGTTCTGCACTTTTGCTCATATTTGAACCATTTTTTGTCCTCTGTGGCTTGGTCCAATGCCCATCGGTGTTCATGGAAAACTCCAGTTGAGCTGGATGAGTTTTGCAGATCCGGTTCTGTAATGTGACGAGTTTCTTCCATTCATGCCAGAAAGAATGGAAAGTGCTAAGCAAACTGCAGGAGGTGGGTGACCCTGGTCTGTGCCAGGCCCCTGACTTCTGCCTTTGGAGGCTGAGAGACAAGATAGAAGAGAAAAGTCACCTCCCTGCAGTGGCTGAGTTCTGACCTGAACCAGCTCTTAGGCTCATGTAGACTTTTGTAAAACTGACATTTAACTCTGTGAATCACACATGGAATTTGCATCTTATGTCACACACACACACTGAGTAGTGGAAAGAATATGACTCAGTTATATTCTTTTTATGAATTGAACAGTAAGACAAGATGTTTTGCATTGTTTTGTTAAGAAGTCTCTGCCCTGCTCCCTTGTATGTCCTCCAACACCCACCCACTCAGAGGCACGTGCACTTCCTACCCCTTACCCTACCACACACTCCCACCACTCCTTTCTGTGACCCTTCTGCTGGAAGTTGTTTACTGCTGCCTATTCCCTTCAGTGACAAGTCACTGCTGTTATTACTGTACAGTTATTATTATTTTTGTGCCAGCCACTCATCTGGACAGGAAAGCTGTAAGAACCTTAATTACTTTGTGGCCAGACATGGAGCTATATTTCTAAAAGTAGCTTTTCTTTTTTGGATCAAGTTCATTTCCTACAGTGTCTGGTTTTATGAGTTTGTGGAAAGCTTTCAGGTTCTCAGGAACCCCCGTACTTTCTTCTCAAGCACACACACACACAAATATATATAAAGAGTATATAATAATCTGGAACAATTAAATTGCTTTCACCTCCTGTCAATCACCTACTTGGAGTCATTTGCAGTTTCACACACATACTCTGCTTTCACTTCTGGGCTAAATAGCTCTCTAAAATTATCTGTGTGATTATTGTGTGCTGTAGTTCAGGACCCTTCCAGCTGAAACGTTCCATAGAAAATATCACTGTTATTCTTGAAATGTAGTTTCTGGCGCTTACCACCAACTATGTTAATTTTTATATTTTTTAAGAGAAGTGCAGCAGAACTGGCAGAGATAGTGAGTAATTCCCTTGAAGCTATGTCCCCACTGATTTGATTTTTCCTTGACAGCTTATCCATCATGCTGTATGCTTATTTAGACAAATAAATAAGAGAGCTGTTATCTGCCAGCCTGGCCTGAGGGCTTTTAGCAACACCAGAAAGTCTGCCGGCTTTCCTTTCAACATTCAACAAGACGATTAGGGAATCACGTCGTGGTAAACGTGGATACTACATGCTTCAGTGGAAGAAAAAAAGCTGGCCTAAAAATTGTGAATCCATGACAAGTCCAGTGTTGGTTTGCACAGTAACATAAAGCAAAGACCCTCTGAGCAGGGATCAGGGAGGTGGCTGGAGAAAAACTTGTGTCTAATTCCATGTGGTGAACAGGGCAGCTCTGGGATTTATTGCAAGCGCTGGGAGATACATTCTGATAGAGCATCCCACTCTAAAGAAAACAGATTTGGGTCAGCTGAAACGTTTTGTGAATTCATGTTCTGCTTAACAAGTTGTTTCATTCTTAAAATTTAAGCGAGTCAAAATGTTCCCTTTCAACATTTTAACATGAAACAGTACACCTTTCAGGAATGTACCTCGGTTTAGTTTTTAAATGCTTACAAGTGAAATGACACCTTTTACTTGAAACTAAGTGACAGATTTTACTCAGCCTAAAAGATTCTTTTCATTTCGTTAAAATGGAGAGGGGGGGATTTAATTTTCAATCTACCCCAAAATGTTTTCTTCCACAATTTTTCAGTACAATTTTGCAAATAACTCCTTCCCCTTCATGAGAAATCCTTTAATGAATCCACAGAAACAGCCATTCCTCCACCTGCTCTCCAAGGGAAATTTCTCTCTTTCACTGAGAATAAACCAGCTCTTCCCCTCTCCCAGCTGCTGGAATTGTGAGGGCAGGCTGAGGGCTGGCATGAACCTGCTTCTCTTTGTGGCTCCCTGAGCACAGACAGGCTCGGAGCTTCTCGCAGTCAGATAAGCCAGGAGGGAAGTTACAAGCAAAAGTTTGCTCTGTCCTTAAAGTGGGGCTGGATTTTCAGAAATGAGTCAAATAAATTCTCTGTTTGCAAAGTAAAATTTCAGAAAGGTCGACATGAAATTATAATTAGTATGAAAGTTTCATAAAGGTTTGGGTCTAGCTCTTTGGGTCCACACCGGGGCACAAATATGCTGTCCTGATTTTCTGCACACTCTACATTTTACTGCCCAATCTGTCCTGAAGGCTTCCATAGTGCGGGACAAAGGGATATCTGTCAATTAGGCAGGAAATCTAGGTCTGAGGCACAGCCCTAATATCCCTATGAAACTGTGCAACCATAAAAAGTTCCAAGTTGAAATAAAGGATGGAGCTGTGTCTGTGTCCATCTGGGTGTCTGGAGAAGACCTAAGCTCATCTTGCCATCAATGTCAGAAGGCTCTGATAAATAGTAACTTTCCAAGCATGACTTAATTTCTCCCTAAAATGGGTTGGAAAGCTGGAAAAACCTGCCTTATAAAAAATGGTCTCATCAAAGTGAAGATCTCCCCAAGTTCAAAGACCTGAAGGAGTAACAATTTGTATCTCCCCTTAGCTTTTCAAATAAATTCATTTCATTGGGGAAAGTTTAAAGTGACAGCTTTTAAAAATCACTTTTCATTCTTTTCCTGTTCTCTCTTTCAACACCACAGTCACACCCCAATTAAGTAACTGTACTGCTCCCGATAAAGACTAATGATCCTCCACTGGCCCCCACCTCCATTAGCAGCTTCAGAATCCCACCAGAATCCCAATTAACACATTGATTTGCTTAAAAGAAATATAGTGATCTTTGGCTGTCCTTTCCACCAGCTGTGTGTTCCATCACCCAGTCTCCAGCAAAGTCCATCGATTTCCTTAAAGTAAACCCAGCAAATGTCCATTAATTCCTCTCCCCTAACTGCAGGGTCCCACTTGGATTCTTCTTTTCGCCAGAGTTTGCTGGGACATTTTCTCCAGGACAGCTTTAGGACTAATATGCTGTGTTCCTCTCCTGCTGGCCCACTGGTTCATCAAACTGATTTCAGCTGACTGCTGGTGTGGGACTGAAGGGAAATGCTCAGTGAGGATGTTTAACTGCACGCTGCCAGTTCGACTTGGTGAGGCATCCAGAGAAAGCAGGGAAAGAAAAGGGTCAGGAAAGCCTGGATGTTAAGGTTGTGTCCTCTACAATCACTCTCTGATAATTAGACTTGGTAATGAGGGAGCCCTCATTATCGGGAGCTATACAAGGAGCCTGCCAATGTTATTCTTGAGGCTGGTGGAGGTCAGGAGGGAGCACAGCCACAATGCTGGCTTGCCCCGAGGCCCAGCGGACGAGCGGCAGCTCCTGCGTGCCCGAGGCGGGCTCTGCGCAGGGACTCCTCGTGAGACAAAACAGCACAAGTTTGATGTCCAAGGAGTTCCCTGTTTGAGAGCACTCCTCACGCCGTGCAATACACTGCAGACAGAGGTTATAAATAATTGGGAATGAGTGACCCAATTCGGATAAGAGAACTAACCTGTCTGCAAGCTCTTTCCAGCGCTCGCCGCCTGCCTGGGCGGGTGTTAGAGACTTCTTCAGGACGTGCATGAACCAGTCATGCAGGTGGCTCTTGAGTAAACGACACCAGGCATCTTTTGAGATTTCACCACCACATACAGACTTCACAGATGGAAAATACCAACTTCCACTGGCCACCTACGTACCTGTTTATCACAGGCAGGCTGCAGAGGCAGGATCCTGCTCTGCGATTGCTAACGCCGATACCCACAAGACTCCTGTAGTAAAATGTGCTATAAAAACCACTGTGAAATAATAACCAAGTGATAAAATTACAAGTAGGAACACATAAAAAAAAAAATCATATGCACTGCAGGAACAATGATAAAAGCCTGCCTCTCAACCTGTCTAATCTCACACGCAAACCACACCCTTGGGTATTGCCAACCAGCTGAAAGCAGAGTAGGAGCAGAGTAAGTGAAAACACATGAACGTGTGATGTGTAGCCGCATTCCGAAACCACATTACAGCGTTTCTCTTTTACTGCTTATACGAGATTCCTTGGGAAGGTTTCCTCCCTGGCTGGATGTGAGAAGCAGAAGTCAGTGGGACACACAGAGACATCTCCAGGTATTCCACCTAGCAGGCTCAGCGTGCTCTGGAGTTATTGCCAATGGCTGCATTGTGCCAGGTTACTTGTGCAAGACACTGGGCTGCTTCTCTCAGGAAGGGTTAGGCTGTACTTTCTGCACATCCTCCAGGAGACATCTTCTGAGAAGGCGAGAGCACAAAAAGCGTAGGAAGGGTTGTCTTAATAGGTGCAATAAATAAATAAATTAGTGATGGGCACAAAGTACATCCTATGGTTTTCATTGTGAAATACATTTTCCTCTTGCTTTTCTTGCTGACTGCCCCATCAGAAATTAAGGTCTGTGTTAATTTTCAGTCAGAGTTGAGTCAGGCTTAGCATCTTGCTTTACATCTCCTGCGTCAGTATAGAAAGTTAAGGCACAAACCACCCAGCAGTGATGTCTTATTCTTAATGAAGTCAACAAAATGCTTGCTAATGTCTTAGACAAAATCAAGATTTCACTGGCCTTACACTCCATTCTGCCTGAATGCAAATTTCTTTCACTAGAAGGTGATTTGAATAATGTTCACCTTCAGTTTTTATGGAGAGAGCACATTGGGGCAGGCCAAATGCAATGCGGTTGTTGAGTTCAAAACCAATACTTGCATCAAGGTTATTTTGGTGTTGTGGTGGGGTTTATTCCCTTTCCCAGCGTTTGCTGGGTTTCAGATGCAAACATACACATAAAACCTAGCTGCAGTAATCTTTTCAATTAGAGAGATCTTTCTGCATACTCAGAGAGATTAACATGCTGCAACTTGAAAATCTGCAGCTTTTAGGTTCACTCTTGGATGCCAGCATACTACTAGAGATTTGGAGATAACGACAGGGCATTAGACAGTCTCTAAATCACAGCAATTATTTTTGATGAGAATAAAATGAAGATAAAGCTGAAAATAGCACTGCACTTTCAAAGGAGTGATTACAGGGCCTAAACCCTGGGCAGCGAGGTGTATGGATTTTAGCAATATGCAAAAGGAATGCGAAGCAGAGCCTTGCATTTGTCATCCTGGCATTGTCAAAACCCAGCACCCGTGGCATGCCCCTTTTGAAACTCACCATCTTAAGGATTAGTGGGAGGGATACGAGCCCAACCACACCAAACCAGATGTGTTTTCTTGCTTGGTGGATGAAAGGGCAGCTTCTGCTTTTTGCATTCTCCTGCACACCCTCACCTAAAGCCTCCTTACTCACCAAAGTGCCAACTCCAGCTATGGAGGCCCAGCCTGCCTCCGAGCCTTCCAGGATACCTGGATCTCTGGCTGCTTCCTGCTCACTCTTTCCCCTCCTCTTTAACACTAGGAAAATGTTGCCAAGTGATTTGCATTTGCCGTAAGAAAATGGTTGGGTTAAACAATTCAAGTTTGAATTCTGTTCCAAAACACGGGACCATTTGCAGAGCTTAAAGAGAATTACAAACACTAATTGAGTCTGACAGTGCGCCTGCGATGGCAGATAAAGAATATTAAAGCTGTTTCACTGATAGGTAAACAAGGGTAGGTAAAAGGAATATAATTTCCCTGAGCTCACACAGAAAATCTGTTATGAGGATGAGAGGAGCACTCAACATTTCTGGTTCTCTGGTATCATGGCCTGTGTAAGAGAAAAGCCCTCCACAAAACTGCAGTCTCTGGTTATTAATTTCTGTACTGCGAGGACCTGGGATCTTGTTTTCAAAATAACATCTGCTAAAATACACAGGCTAATAGATACATCTGCATTCACCGGGAATATTGTAGCTCCACATTCGGATTTCCACATGCAAATCTTGAATTAGTCTTCTAACAAGTTCATTATGTGAACGATGTCTAATTTGCACATGCTGTTTTGGCAACTGTCTGTGCAATTTTGAACATGCAGGACTGCGTGCCTGCCCTTTGGAAACCAAAGCTCTTTAGCAACCCTTCATGTAAAATTCTCTACTTTTCTTTCATTGAATTAAGCTGATCTGAGAACTGGGATCTCTTTTATTTTATTATTATTATTATTTAAAGGAAACCAATAGAGACTATTACAAAAGACATCCTTAAAAATGAGTTAAGAGCCTGATTGACTTTGAAACCACTTTAGTCTTCCAGTCTTTAAAGAGGTTTATTCTGATTAACTGACCTGAATGTTAACAGAACTGGAATTTTAATTTGTATTCAGACTGTAAGAATATCATCCACTCAGATGAGACAGTGTTGTTTAATTAGGTCTAGTAGTTAACTCAGAAGAAAGTAAATGTACTGCTAGAGGTTTGGAAGACGGCTACAGGCTCCTGGGATTTGTGGGAGTTTGGAGAAGCTTAAAAATAAGAAGTCCGTAATTTTAGGAATTAGAAATGAGTGCTTAGAAGGTATTGGAAAGGTTCTACAAAGTCTGTAGTCAGCATCTTTTAACCTTGTGCTTCCCATTAGCGTAATGACCTTGGAAAGATTCGAAATTTTGCAGTCCAATCAAGTAAATCATATGTATGTAAGGTTCAGTTTCTGTGATTCCAGAGAAACCCCTCAGATATTATGATAAATGTGCTATCTACAGTATCTTCCACAGGATTCTCTGTGTTTCATTTATGATGCAAATGAGCTGTGAAAATTAGAAGTAATGTATATGCCACCACCAGCAGCCATTAATAGCAGTAGGATATTATCTTCACAATTATAGTTTGAATCTTTGCAGTTTTCTTTATAGTTGACAAAATGAATTAGATGTATTTTCTCCAGTTGCTATTCCCACATAGTTTAATACATCATTGAGACTTTGCTTCTGGTTTGTTGTTGTTTTTTTCATTGTTGTTATTTTGGGGCATTTTGGTTTTAATTGAAAGAAACATTGCAAATTACAGACTGACATATTTTTGATGAAATGACAAGGCAAGCACAAAGCCATACAGAGCTGACAAAGTGAGATAGAAGAGGGAACTATTCTTTAAAGTTATAAATGTGAAAATTGATTCAAGAACACTAGCTGTTTTCAATTTTTTATTACAACATATTTTAAGGACACCCATGTTCTTACAAACTGGAGCTTATGTTCTGATATGAAAATATAATTAACACTTAAATTGACACTTTATGTCCTGTGGAGTGGAATTTTTCTATTCTCAAACGCGAGCAATTTGTAAAGAAAGATGGTGGCAGCGAAACATCTCAACATGTGAAATTGGGGTGTCCTCCTGGAGGGGTTGCTGGCTCTGGTGGCTGATTGGATCTGCCAACACCTGGAAGTGCAGGAATGGATTTCTGGATGGGGCTGGCCAGCTCCAGGGGCTGCCACTTGAAGGGTTTGTGTGTCACCCTGAGTCAGCTGCAGATGCTCTTCAGGCACCTTGGTGGCGAGGCCGCAGAGGGTTGGGAACAGGCTGGGAGGTCTGCATGGTTACTTTGTGTGGTTTCCAAATACACTGCTGAAGAGCAATCCTTGGTAGGGCACTTCGAGTTGCCCATCAGTTGTCCTCCAGTGCCACATCAGAAGGGGATTTAGGAATAGCCACATTTTCAAATTGCCAATTGGCTTTTATTCCCCGTGTTCATGTATATTCCCTGTGGTTTGCTGGCTGCTGCTGCTGCAGATCTGCGAGACCAAAAGCTCCCTCTCAAACTGCCTGAAGTAAATGGAAGGACTCTCTGCAGCAAAGCAGCACAAGACCCCTCCAAACAGAGCTGTCATTGTTATTTCAGAGGTTTGGGAAGCTGTCACAAGCGAGATGCATTTCTGCAAACCACCAGCAAACATCCTGCACAGCCACCCCCGAGTTCTCTGTGCAGGGAGTGCACAGGGAGGGCAGCAGCTCCAGCACAGCTCAGTCTTTGTGGCAACAGTGATTTTCCAAAGCCAGCACAAAACGCCTCTTTGAGAGCTGGAAAGGTCTGGAAGAGAAAAGGTATTGCTGCTGCTTGGAGAGGCAACTGTGGCTCAGAGAACAGAGATGTCACTGCCACTGCATCCTAACGCCGCAGGACAACTCCATTGCCACAGTCCATGAGCACTGTGTTAAACCAAATCGCTCAGTGGGGCTTTTTGGGGTCATTTTTAGATTCAAACCTGTCTGATTGTACAGTAACTTCACGCTTACACCTGTGCTGAGGCAGCAGTGAAATGATGCAGCTCCGTTTCCATCAAGGTAGCAGAAGAAAACCTCCTTTTGCTCAGCAGAGCAAAGAAAGTAATCACAAATCGTTGTTCTCTGGTGGCAGCAAATTCCTACCCGCTTGATACAGATGCAAACAGAGGTTTCAGCTGGGAAGGATGATTGAGATGAGCGGGGACAGACTGCATCCCGTGCATGCAGAACAATGGAATTATCTGGTGGCACTTCACCCATCTGCAGTGTGCAACGCACTGGAACAGTGCTCAACTGTGCTCTTCATTCCTCATGTTTCACTGGGTTGCTACGAAATCTCTCCCTTCTTTACCATGCAAGGACAACAATCTGATCAACATTTAAGAGACTTTGCACCGTACTGAAGAGCCAGCACAAATGACTAGGTAGCCCAAGGAAGGGACAACAGGAATTATCTGACATTTAAATACTGTAGGAAGAAAAGACTGAAAAAAAGTGGATTGGTTTTGTGTGGGACAAAAGATGCAGGGTGGGCATGAGAACAGCCTAGTGCTGTGGAGAAGGTTGGTTTAAGGAGGGTGATGGTTAGTCATTTCCCTTCTCTTCCTAAGCTGGGACATCAGCTTAGGAAGAAATCAGACTAATTTGCAGCAAAAAAAAAAGAGATTTAGATTGGATATTAGGAAAAGCTTTCTGCTTATTAGAAGAGTTAGGTGGTTATGGAACAGACTCCCCAGGTTAGTTTTAGATCTCATTCTCTGAAAGGATTCTGTGTTACACAGGCACAGGACACAGTGGTCCACCAGGGATAATCCCTGTGTAGAAGTGAGACTGCACAGCACAAGGAGAGGATGTGCAAAGTTTGTTTCAGTTCATCTTTGTGCTCTTCTTGTCCAAAAAATGAGGTATTTGGCCTAGGGAAGGTGTGTATTCAAACGAGCCACTAAACTGACCCAGTTTCATTGAAAGTTTTATTTTATTTAAGGCAGAAATGGGAGGCAATAGCAAAAGTTTCATTTCTGGAATTAATTATTTCCCTTTTAATTTTCTCTAGAGTAAATCGCATATTTTTTCTACGTGTTTTCAAACGTCTGCATCAAAATACACATTTTGAGTTTACCGAAATAAATGTAAAAAACCTGACCAGAAAATTATCCATAGTTTTCAGGGAATTTCAGGATTTTAAGGTTCTTGTTTGGAAAAGGAGCAAACCTCAGGAGTGCTAAGTCGTTTGTATCTTGGAACAACTCTGCTCTCCACAGCACTTTGTGTGATCTTTGGCCTCTGGCAACTGGCAGGGCTCCTCGGGGTGCCCAGGGGAAGGACGGGAAGCTGCACTGCTCAGAGATTCCAGAGCTCTGCGGGCTGGATTGGGCTTCCTGCGCCGCTGCCTTGACCTCAGCATCGCCAGTTCCTGCATCTCCAGCCTGTGAACGTCTCCTGCAGCTCCTGCTTCCTCTTCCCCGCTTTGACACAGGCTTTAATCGCCCCCGTAGGTTTTGTGAGAATCTTTATTTCATTTAGGGGAGGATGAGAAGAAAGGATGAGAATCTCAGAGGCTTCTGTAGCTGAATCATGGCTAAAGTTCAAACAAACTGCTGGAGTGGACCAGCAGCTCCGGGGGCTGCAGCTGCAGCGAGTCCTGCAGCAGGAGCCCGACGTGTTCTGAGCTCTCTGACACCGAGGTGCTTTGAGCAGATTCCTCCAGAGCAAGCCCAGACTGGCGAGGCTCATTTAAAACATCATCAGCCATCTCCTCATGCAGCAATCAGCTAAAGAAATAAGACTGGGCAGATGAAAACCCCAGGAAGGCAATAGAAGCTGGGGGAATGGAAGTTGGTGCCTGAAACAATTAAGAGTTCAGAGGTGAGTCAGAGAAAAAACAACTGCTTTTTATTAAAAATTCATTTCAATTTCATGGGCAGGCTGGAGAAGTAATTCCAGCACAGTCTGACTTCAGAGAAATGCCTCCCAGATAGCAGGATACAGAACAGCCAAACAGCACCAGGAAGACACAGGACAGAAGTGTTGTTAGAGCAAACTTCTCCCCGGCTGAAGAACACAGGAGGATTGAAATGAAATGTCCTTGGTGCAGGGAAATTTACAGGCTCCTCTGCAAAAATTCCTCTCGCCAAACTCTCCAAAATCATATCAAGTCTAATATCTCCGGAACCAATGATGCACCAGGTTTGAGGCATTACATCACCCGCACCCGGCTCCATTGGCTGCTCCTACCCTGAGGACAAGACATTCCTTCCTGCACCTTTCCAAAGCTGCTGCTTCTCAGGAATTAACTCTTTGAAGTGTGTTACCTTGGGACAAGCCTAAATTTCTGACTGATACATGTAGACAGTATTTAATACAAGAGCTGTTGTTAGCTCGAACCTCCAAAGCAACAGCCCTGTCTCTTCAGTTCAGATTGTTCCTCAGCCTTCACTGCAGAAAAATGAACTGTGTATTTTCTGTCCTTGAGGAAAAAAAAAGTCAAATTGTCAGTGCTGTTATAAAAGGAGAATACACTGAATCAACAGTACAATGCAACATCAGTAAATAAGGAATTTATACAGGAAATAGAAGGGCTGCTGCTGCTGCTGCAGTGTGAAAAAATTCCTCTAAGTGGTTAATTAGATTAATCAGTGGCACTGCAAAAAAGATGCTGCAGATGCAGGTTAGCTCTGCCTTGCTTGAATTTGTATTGCTCTATTTCAGGTTGCATCCAAAAATAGCTGGTGGATCTAGACAGTGTTGCAGGAAAAAGAGTGGGGTATATCTGTGTGTGTATATATTTTGAGTATGTGTGTTCTTTCCCCTTTCCAAATTTCCAGTTTGCCTAGTAAGTGTGAGAAATCAGTTTCATAAGATTACTGCCCAAAAATCAGCTGATGAAACCCGTTGCATTCTAAGTAATTTGGTTATATAACTTTTCCAAAAAGAAAAAAAAAAAAAAAATCCCCGCACGCAGAAAGATGCAAGGAAGTTTCTGGAAGATCATTTCTNTTTTGTGCAAATGAGCGTGAGGCAGGGGGTGTGTGGGGTGTGGGCTGGGGGCACGGGGGGAAGGGAGGCACAGCGACACAATAGGGGGAGGCTGCATTAATATTCAGCGTTCTTGTTATCTTTGGGACACAGGATCTGTTTGATTTGACCTGGTCAAGGAAAAAAAAAAAAAAAAAAAAAACAAACCAACAAAGCACCACATT
>VZTF01009280.1:600886-647529 GCA_013397755.1 Cnemophilus loriae | reverse complement strand
TGTATTAAAAAAAAAAAAAAAAGTAGAAAAAAGTGTGTGTTTAGGGGAAGCAGAAGGAAGAGGTTGTAAAGAGTGAAAAGAAACCTCAAACCCAACAGGTGTCAATGAATCACAGCTCTCTTAGTCACCATAGCTGGCTGCATGAATCAATAGAAGACTCTGACTATTAAATAAAGATTCAATCTTGGTATAAAATATTACCTGATAACCAAGCAGCCTTATTCAGTGAATGCCTCATGAAAGACTCAGACTGAGGCCTCCAAAAAGAGACAGGTCAGTGCAGAAACATTTAGCAGGAGAAGTAAAAGCTGAGTTTTAAGAATCTTTATGTCAATATAAAAAAAATAAATCTGCTCTTGTTATAAGTAATAATAATAAACTGAAACCCCATCTCGAGTGGGCAGGCACTGCCCAGGCCCCCAGGGCAGCCCTGAACCACGGCCACTGTCAATCCACACACGGCCACTTTGACACTGTGTGGGTTCATGCTGGTGCACAGCAAGGGATGGAGCTCTGCCCACAGCCAGGGACTCTTCCACTGGCACTGCTGCTGGCAAAAATGTTGGATTAACTCTGA
Source organism: Cnemophilus loriae (assembly GCA_013397755.1). NCBI lineage: Eukaryota > Metazoa > Chordata > Aves > Passeriformes > Corvidae > Cnemophilus > Cnemophilus loriae. Next base: position 646,952 of record VZTF01009280.1, on the reverse strand, counting down.
ATGCCCTTTCCCTCCTTTCCCGTTGCCCCCCAGCTTTTCAATTTGGCAGCCAGCACCCCTCTCCCCCCCCCCAATACCACTAAAAGTAGTGACTGTTCAAACAGATTTTCCTTCAGTTGGTAATATTTTTTTGGAGATGAGATGTGCATGTGTTCATTAAAACTGAGGTTTTTTTAAAAGAACAAACACGATCTGTGGTGATTGTCTCTGAGTTGCTAATTCATTTTTCCACCTCCTTTTCCTTTAACATTTGGTGGAGAGTTTTCATCCATACTCGATGGAGACTACTCATCAAATGAGTGTTCCAGCAGCACTGGCAGGGTGTAATTTTTAATCCCTCTTTACTCCAAACAACATAAGGGCAGCAAATACTTTCAGTGCTTTGGCCTCTGCTGTCCATGGAGTGGGAGCTGCTGGGATGCTGCAGTCTGAGAGGGCTGCGACGTGTGTGCAAGAGCCAAGCGTTGATCTGTTCTGCCGATGCTCGGGATAATTAAACAATAGAAGCAAAATCATTAATAAGGTTCTTTTTCCAAGGCGTGGAGAAGGCTGAAGGCCTGGAGTGGGGCCACCGAATTTGACTAAATAAACGTAGCAGAATAGGAAGATTTTCGGCAATTATTGGCTCATTTTTTTTCCCCAGGCTTTCTAACCCGTCGCTTTAACTTATTGGCTTCAGACACTCCTTACACCCACATCACATTTTGCCTTGGGCCATTCTGCTGCTCTTGACAGCTGTCTAGGGCAAAAGGAAATCACCCGACCACGAATGTTTTCTCATAACTTCATAACAAGGGAATCTGACGAAGTCAAAACCTTGGAGGTTCAGACCTTGCTTTAAAAAGCGAGATAAATTTAGGACCTGAAATGGAGGCATTGCCCTCTGTCCCCTGGCTGTGGATCCAGTTGGGCTGCAGCGTCCACTCCTTAGCAGCAATTGGCAGCTAATGGGTACCTGAATTGCTGAATTGCTGGTGGTGATGGGAAGGCCAATCCAGCCCCTCGGTGCTGCATTTTGGTACCTGGCTGGTGATGCAGATCCAAGGGGGAGTGCTGGGATGGGGCTGGTGAGGTGGGGCTTCTGCAGTCCCAGCTGCTGAGGGATGGCAGTGCCTGGGGGCAGGGTGGCAGGGCACGTGGGCAGAGCTTCGCAGTGCCAGGAGGGAAGGACAGTCCCAACTGGATGATTAACGTTCAAGCCAAAGCTAAACCATGCCTGGCAGGGATCTGGCTGCTGACTGTCCCAGGGCAGGGAAAAGGGAAGATGCCTTTGAGCCCACTCAGCCCTTGTGAACTGGGTCAGAACAGCACAGCTGCAGTGGCAGCCACTCTTGTGGCAGGTTTTTGATGCCTGGTGGAGATTCGGGTTGCTGAAGGGTTCAGTGAGGGCAGTATCAGCTCTGCTGTAGGTGTTCAGTGTTTGCTGTACATCTGAAACATGCTGAGTGAAAGCTGTCTGTGAGAGAATGACATTAAAGGGACTGGGAGCAGACACAGATCCTGACACTGCGCTGATGGACATTACAGCTCAGTGATGTTCAGCTTGTGCTCCATCGTCTGCCCGTGGCCCCACAGCAGGTGCATCAAGCAATGACTGGAAAATAATAAAAACCTTGTCTGCCTTCCCACTCAAGGGGAAGACAAGCTGGCAAGCTCCAGGAAAAGAAATGCAAATCAATGAGCAGTCAGTGTTCAGGGTCTTTTGTTTTCTCTGCAAACGGGTGCAAGGGAGTCTTGGGACTGCTTTGGGAAGGTCAGGGGTCCTTTAAATGCCAAAAGCTTGAGGGATCCGGCTGCATCTTGCTCAGGAGTCCTGTCTGAAGACAAGTCAAACAACGAGCTGCCTTTTAATTTCTTCATATTTTATTTAGACCTCTTCTTCCTTAGAATCTGTTTCAAACATGTACACTCAGTCATTCTTTCACAGCCCTGTCCCCTTCCGCACAGAGGGAGAATGGGGAGGCTGTTGTGTTTTTGGCGTGAGTGTGACTCTGCCTGTCTGAACCGGTAAGACATTAAACATCTTGCCCAAGGTCACAAATAATTTACTGTCTTTCCCTGATGATTTTCAAGACAGCGTGTGCTGCAGCACAAGTCCTCTTTGGACAGTGTATATTGCAGTTTTACTGCCTGTATATGATGACTTTCCCTTTTTTTCCCTACAATTACCAGTGTACCTGAAGACCTGGTTTGAAGGAAAGTTGGGATTTTGTTCCCAAGCATAAATCTGTCTGCGAGTTTGAAAATGGTTGAGTATCTGGGCCTCTCAGTCTTCACAGTTCTTTCTCCAAACTTGTGTTGGAAAAATCTTGAAGGGATGTTCCTGTGGCTCTGAAAGGTACTGCCCAGTGTGATTCCAGTGGCTGTAAACACAGCTGGGCACACCCTGACCCCCTTGGAAGAGCCATTGGAGCTTCATGGCACTGCTCCATGGGCATCCAACAGGGACAGAAACAGAACTGCAAAGCAGTAGCTACTGCCTATTAAGAAGCATAATTAAAAATTTAATTACTTCTGAAAATAGTGGTGTCACTGGCTCAACATGCAAATCCCACTGCAAGCCAAGTGAGAAATTCAGGTTTCCAGGAGGACCCTCGGGATGAGTGGAGTGAGTGGCTGGGATCCTGGTGTGAGGAGCAGTGGGTGCCACACCCGGCCTGGTGAGATCCCCCTGCCCACACTGCCCCTCCTCCCTGGCCAGATCCCCCTGCCCACACCGCCTTCCTTCCCTGCCCAAATCCCCCTGCCCACACCGCCCTCCTCCCTGCCCAAATCCCCCTGCCCACACTGCCCCTCCTCCCTGGGCAGATCCCCCTGCCCACACCGCCTTCCCTCCCTGGCCAGATCCCCCTGCCCACACCACCTTCCCTCCCTGCCCAAATCCCCCTGCCCACACCGCCCCTCCTCCCTGCCCACCCACACTGCCCTCCTCCCTGCCCAAATCCCCCTGCCCGCACTGCCCTCCTCCCTGGCCAGATCCCCCTGCCCACACCACCTTCCCTCCCTGGCCAGATCCCCCTGCCCACACCACCTTCCCTCCCTGGCCAGATCCCCCTGCCCACACCACCTTCCCTCCCTGGCAGGCCTCTGTCCCTCTGTTTGCCTCCCCTTGCTGCACTTATCTGATGGTCGAAGTCACTTACTCTTATTTACATTGCCCACAGGGCATGTTGGATTGGAGCACATTTCCTCTCTTGTTACAGTTGATGAATGCAGCTCTATTAAAATATCATCTCATCCTCACACTAGATTGCAGTCTAAGATAATATGTGTTTTTTCTATATCGTTTATACAAGAAAGATTATGTTAAATGCCAGACCCAGTAAATATTTCAAGATCCACTGCATTGCTGAGAACAGTTTCTCCCTGGGCATATGTTTCAGAGCCAAAGAAAACACTTTAAAAATTTCCTTCCTGTTTAATTTTTTTTAAAGGGCATTCTCCCTATATCTGTTACTGAAATGACAAGTTGTCATGTTCCTTGATCTTATTACAGTTGCAGATGTAACTCAGCAGGGAATCTGCCCAAGTTTACATTTAAAATCATAAGACCCTGATTCTGATCTTTTTTTTTTTTTTTTTATCAGTTTAAATCTTTCTGTGGTATAGGACTTCCAGCTTTACCTCATTGTAATCAAGATCAGAATTGCTCCTAATTATAACACTTAACTCCTGTGTAGTGCTTTACACTTTTCAGGCTCTCTATATTCATCAATTAATTAATCCCCAAAGCAGTATTAGATTTCTACTAAAATAAAAAAAAAAAATGGAAACCAAAGCAGGAGGGTGAGAAGAACTTGCCAAAAGGCAGAGGTGATGGAGGAAGAGACCGGCCCCAGTTCGGAAGAGAAGAACACCCCCAGTTTAATCCCAGTATGTTCTTGCAGCTCACTCTCTCTCAAACCCTCACTGGGTGGATTGTCCTTCCCAGCGTGCAGGGAAATGCCCCTGCATAACTGTGGCACAGCACCTGCCCTGTGCCAGCTGCACCTGGGGAAACCCCTCCACGGATTCTGGAATAAAAGCCACGGCTGCACAAAGAATGCTTCCAGAATATCAGTTTTATTCCAGAGTAATATCCAGGCAGGATCTTTTACTGGCCTATCTGTAGTGGATTAATTATTCTAGTACAGCTGTTCTGGGAAGGTATTTCCCTGCAGGCAAGCCCATGGAGGGCAAAGGGGAAATGTGAGCTTGTTGAGGGATTAGGCAGAAGGGTGGGATGTTTAAAGGTTCAGCTAAGCTTCAGATAAATGAATTTAAACCTTTGGAGGTTTTCTCCATCGCGCCTCATGGAGATCAGATCACTTTTATCAAAGAGAGAATAAAAAGGACCAAGATGCAAATTTTTTTCTTACTACATTGGTTAGTTGGAGAGGGAAAAAGAGAGAAGTGACTTCAAGAGAAAAAGCAGGTTACATGGACTTTAGATTATGTGATTTTGGAAGGTGTGAGTCATTAGGAAAGAAGAGGGGGGAAAAATAATTTTCTCTGGTCGCTATGCAGTAATGCAGAACAGTTGTTCCTGTGTTTATTTCTGTGTTTTCCAGCATGGAAATTGTTGGCACGGCCCATTGTGAGATAGGGATTGTGCAAACTGAAATAGAAAAGCAAATACCAATACAAAGGCAACTGATGCCAACTGTAACACCTGACACAAATATGTTGAACCTATCAGAGAGGAGGGATCATTACACAAAACAAGTATTCTTTTAACTTTCATTTCCTCAAGGGATTTTTATTTGTTTAGGGTATTTTAAGAATAACTGGAACAACTGCACTGGACTGGAATGGCACACCAAGTAGGGCAGAGAGAAGAAACCTTTGATTTCTGCTTTTGTACTTCAGAGTCTGAAAAGTACTTCATTAAAAGCAGGGGCAGCAGGAGATCGAATGGTTTATTCCTATTACAGTGTATTAATATTTTGAATCAATATTTCATTAATAAGATTCACTCTTACATGCCTACTTTTTCTTAAGAATTGAAAATCAAACACAAACAAATGCAGCTGTTGTTTGCGTTCCTCCTGAAGGCCCTCTCACTTGTGCACGGAGTGTTTGTTCATTTCCCTTGTTTTATTTTCTTTTTAAACCTTGAGGTTGATAAAAGCCAGATTATTTTCAAATTGTTTATGTTGTTGCCTATACCAAAATCATCCCTTTCTACGGAAATTATTGTAAAAGCAGCCAAGCCTGCTGACACATCCTGGTATCGTCTGTTGGAAATGCCTCTGGTCGTGGCTGCGTTTCATAGATTGGTTGCGGGTACGGGAATCATTGCAGGATTCTTCTCTGGCTTCCTCTGACCTTGCTGCTTGTTTTGTTTGCCTTTTGGGGTTTTGAAGCGGGTCCATGCAGCAGGCACGCAGCAGCACAGCCCGGGCTCACACACCTCATACACGCACAGGGTGCAGTGCCGGGGCTGCTCCGGGCCCCGGCAGGGTTTGCATCCCTGGGATCCTCGTTCCTTCTGGCAGAGCAGCTCCGTGGCCTCTTGCTGGGATGCCGTGAGCCCTCTGGAGCTGGAGCAGCCTCAGCAGGTCACTGATGGTTCAGCCTGACCATCCAGAGCAGCGGTGCCAGGGCACGTCCCGGCTCAGGTTATCGCGCCTGTCTCCGCTCGTTCTGCGCACGAGGGCACTCTGTGTGCAGAGCCCACCTAAAGCTCAGCAGACTGAGATGCTTTGCTCAGGAACCCGAATGCAGCACTTCTGCTCCCACCTGGCTCACCTCTCCCCTGTGGCTTTGTCTTCCCCGTGGTTCCCTCCCTGGGGGAAGCAGCCGCTGTGCAGACTCGGAGCTTGTCCTGACCCTGGGTGAGGAGGGAGCTGAGAGCACAACTGAGAGCTCTCAAATGCTTCTGGTTCACCAGTGCAGACACAAAGTACACAGCAGGAGAACATCTGCCTACAGGGAGTACTGCGCAGGGCTTGTAATGCTTGAATAATTTTCGTCTGCTCCTATGGTGCGAAATGGATGGATCCCAACCCAGCACAGAGCAGAGTCAGTGCTGCATTCTCTTCTGGCTGAACACATCGCCCCTGACTGCAGCTCCTTGCCATCCTGCGCTCCAGGGATGGCAGGGAAGCAGCAGCACAGAGCTCTGGGACCCGCGTGGGGTTGTGTGCCCTGGCAGTGCCCTGTGTTTGGAGGCTTTGGCCCCGGTGTGTTTGTCTGTCCCTTGTCTCATGAGAGGGACAGGAGGCGAGCTCAGATCCAAGTGCAGACATTTGTCTCCTGTTTAGAAAAAACAAGTGGTGTTTGGGCAAGTTTCTCTTCTCGCATATCTAGTCCCAGCCTTGAACTGTCCCTCTCCATCCCACAGTTACTCCCTCCCTTAGCACGGACGTATTTGTTTTTCTCTGCTCCTTTGATAACTACATTTCTTCTCTCCCAGAGTTTAACTCTTCCACAAGAGGCTCAAACGTGTTTTCTGTTATGTTCATGGTTAGGTTTGCAGAGCCATTCAGACTGGCTAAGAAAAGCCAGCCAAGCAGGTCAGGGAAAAGAGCCTTCATGTGCTTTGTGGATTGCTCTCATGGTTGGTGAAACTGGCAGGACAAGGGGGAAAAAAAGTGTTTGTCTGTGTGTGTGTGTATGTGGAAATCTTTGCAGCTCCAGTCTAGACCTTCCCTGCTGTTCAGGGAATCAGGGAAACTGCAGCCAGAGGCTGGGTGAAATCATAATAGTCCCATTGACACCAGCCTGCACTCAGTGGCTGTGCAGACCTGGCAGCCTGGCAGGGGAAATGTGTCACCCACACTGTCCTGACTGGGGGACCCCCTGACACCCACCAGTGGTGCTGCTTTCTCGTGCAAGAGCCAAAATACCTACCCATCAGGAAACTCCCCCTGAGCGCTAAGCACATCCAGGGGAGCTGTGGATCAGGTGTTGCTTAGGTAAACAGCCCTTCAGCACCCCATTTATCCAGAACACGTACGAGGTACGATGGGAGTGGGTTTTCCTTCCCCAGTGCCATCAGTGCTCTCCTCTCTGATGTGAGAAAATCCCACACGCTCCCCTGGAGACTGGAACACGTCGAGGTTGGCCAGAGACGTTGTGTTGAGCCATATGTTGACCCAAATCATCAGGAGATTCTGTGGGTTTCGTGTCCCAGCTTTGTTGCGTTCAGGCCCTCCCTTGTGTTTGTCAGGCTTCCAGGCACTGATGTCTGGCGTTCCCACCCTGTCTGCCACCCAGTCCCAGCGAGCTTTTTGCTGAAACAGGAGCCTTTGATTTTTCATTTTGAAATAACTCTGGGGGTTTAAATTTCTTTCCTGGGTATTTTTTTAAGATTTCAGACAAAAAGAATAAAAAGTCTGTATCCAAAATAAAACCTCCTATATTGGGGGCAAATGAAACATTTCCCCAAAACAAAACCTCCTGTGTTGGGGGCAAATGAAACATTTCCCCTTTTCTCCTCCTCCCCTTTCCTTTTTCCTAATTTGATACTTGTTTAAAACACAAGCTGGAGACAACCAGAAATGATGTCACAGTGCTATTATCCTCTTTTTCCTTCCCTTCCTTTGCTGTGATGCATTTGCACTGCTTGCAATCCTGACTTCCCCAGAAGACACTTCCTGGGAGCCTCCTTTTCCTCAGAATTCCAACCCCGGCTCCCCAGGTTGTTCCTGTGCGTACCAGATTAATGACATCAACTCCACCAGTCTGTATTTTCGGCTGCAAAAATAGCAAGGTGGTGACTCAAAATGAAAAGTGCTTTCCAAGTGGTTATGTTGTATTTAGTATATTAACCACCACCCCTCAGAGGAGGCGGATGAGTGTGGAGGAGGAAGAGGTTGTTTTGGAGATTTTGTGCGAAACTTCTTTTGAGTGACAGCATTCTGTGACAGTTCCTGAAAGCAGTGCTTTTTACTGGCTCCCAAATTCTCTTATCTTTTGGCACATCTCCTCCCCATCCTGCTGCCTCTCCTCCTTGGGATACTGAGGCACGGTGAAAAACCAACAAAAGGAAAAGGGAACACCTGGCACATTCCCCCCGTGGCACGGGGACATAAATGCAGCTCGAGTCAGTTCTCAGCAGAGAACTCAGGGCTCCTGCAGCCCTCTCGGAGGGACATTTTGGCCCTGGTGACCGGAATTTTGATCGTGTGTCCCTGATTATTTTCTGAGCTGCTGCTGACTTTTAAGACCCATTGCGATGGAAAATAAAACCTTTACAAGTGCTACTGGCAGCAGCGGTGGGGAAGGATCTGATTACCAAAGGCATGTATGGCACCCTGGCCTGTGCTAGAACGGAGCATTTCAATTGTGCTCCGCACACTTTGCCCCTGCAAACGGATGGAAAATGGCTAGATGGAGCAGGGATTCATTTTCTAAAGGAAATGAGGATATAAATTCATTTAAGAAATGACATGCCAATTTTTCTTGCTCCGTTTTCCTCTCATAATAAACGGTACAGCTGCCAGGATTTTTTGTGAAAATAACACTTGCTTTTCTTTTTTCTTTTTATGTTTTTAAAATCCTGCTCAAACATTATGAAAGACCCTGAGCCAGATATTTCATATTTAAGACCTCAGCAGAGGTAAACCTCACTAAACAAATGAAGGGTCCCTGTCTCTGTTGACTGCTGACAACGATAGTGACACACACTGCAACATTACTTCCTCAAAACCTGGAGAAAATATATAACCCATTTACTTAATGGACTGAGCTATAATGTCATCAGTTAAGTGAATCCCGTGAATAAAGAACAAGATGAAGTAATTGCTTCCAAAACATTCCTGGAATGAAGTAAAGCTTCACAGTGACTGGTCTCCTGGGGTCCCGTTGATAACCTCTTTGGAGCAAAGTTTGTTCTTCTGTGATGCAGAGATCCTTTTCCAGGTGTTATTAAGGACTTAATTCACTAGACAGCATTTAAGGGGGGATCTTGATGTCACCCCACGGTGACTGGGTTTGGGGATTGCTGGCTTGGTTGGGTTTAAAACAAAGCAGCTGGAAGGGAAAACAACCTCAGGTGCACAAACTAGCACAGATCTGCTGTGTTCCAGCTCTGTTTGTGGAGGTGCTGAGCACCTGTAGGTCCCAGTACAGCAGTTTGTAAACAGAGCCAAGGAATGACACAGCAGGCTGGGGTGTGTTCCCAGCTGAGTTTCAAAACAAGTGAAGAAACTCTACTGGTCTGGTGTTGCAATCAGCACTCCTTGACTGCTGTGGGAGAGCAGCAGCAGCAAGGTCTGCACCTCCACAGCTCATCTTTCACTTGGCTTTGGCTTTTTTCTTCACAGGAGAAGCTGGGATGCCATCCCACAGCAAGGGCAGAGAAGGAAAGGTTTAGCTGGCTCCAAAGAGCTTGGTGCTGTGTCTGTAGAGACCTTCTCTTTTCGTTTTACCAGGGGTTGTTGAGCCCCTGAGAGTTGTCTAGGTCTTTTTCTTATAATGAAAGAAAAACTGTTGGAAATGCTATTTTTGTAGTCCACAGGATAAAAGAGTTGTTTTCCTGAATCTTTGCAGCTTTTACTAGGCTGGAAGGGACATGTGGGGGTCATCTAGTCTGACTGTCTGCTCAGGGAAGGGCTATTTTCAAAATCAGATCAGGCCATATAAACTAATTAGTTTAGCCCTTGATTATAATTTTTAGAGGTTGCTGCCTCCATAGCCACACAAAGAGCTAATCTGGCCTTTGGCACGACGAATTAGGCAGAAATTTCCAGCTCCAGAGCAAAAGGAACACAGAGGCAAGAAACTCTTGAGGTAGGTCAGGCGCGGGCAGGAGAGCTCATTTCTTTGTTCGTGGTGGATCCATCTGCAAGGCTCCCACCCCTGATCCCCACCTTCCCTCCTGTCCCCCTGCCCGGCTGCCCGAGCTCGTGGGACCCTCGTGCTTGTGCAGAGTGCGAAACGAAGCGTTTGTGTCACAAACCTGGGGGAGCAGGGCAGGAGTGGCAATGAGAATTGTCCACCAGCCGTGCTTACAAAGCAAAATTAGAGACCTTCCCTTGTTCCTAACTCCCCTTCTTCCTTATCCTTCACACAATGCCCCTCTCTGCCCTTCTCATGTGATTTCAGTATTCCCCTCAGCAATTTTATTTGCACAATGTTGTTTTTTTTTTCTCCCACATGCTTGTTTTTCTGGCTGCTTCGCAGTGGCTGAAATGTTTAGTTCTTTCCATCTGACTTAAGAGGTTTCTGGTCTTACAGTTGCTCTGGAAAAATGTAAGTGCTTAACTAACATGCAGCTACTGGAAGGGAAGAGAAAAAGGAAATACAGAGTCACGTTCTTTTTGTCTGACAGAGCGAAGAGCCCCATGGTACAGAAGGCACAAAAAAGGGGTTTCATGAAGAGATCTGGGTTCTCTTTCCATCCCAGTGCCTCGTGTGATTTCCAGGCAGTGCCTCATCTCTCCAAGCCTCCTTGCCTGCTTCCTGCTCTTGTGTCTGGCTTTTCTTTCCTATTCACTTATTTTCTCCTCTGTTGAGGTGTTGAGCAGCTTAGCACAGGCACCATCCCACCTAAAATGTACCTGTATCAGCTGGCAAAGCCCCTGCCCTGTGAACCCTTTGCACTCAGTGCTGAAGAGAGACGCCTCACAGTGATTCAGAGCTTAAGTAGGATAAATAACAGCTCTTTAAAACCCTTTTCCTCTCCATTAGCTGCAGTGGGAACCTAAAACTACTGTGTTCCTAACCTGGACAAAGAAAATCTAGTGGGAACCTACGCAGCCTGAAGCATATGCAGTGTTTATCACCAGCAGCTCAGCTGAAAACTTTAACACCTAACTATAACAAATTATAATGCTAGGAAAAGCTGCTTTTCCTGGGTTTCTTTCACACAAAGAATCTCGTTGCTGAATATCACTATCAAAGCAAGCACAGCAGAAATCACTTGAGCTCTTTTTTGTGATAGCAGTGAAGGACTGTAAGCAAAATGAAGCACTGTTCTTCTGGGAATAAATAAAAAAGCAGGATCTGCATTAAAACAACACTTACAGAAACTTGGAGGAAACTTCAGGCCTGATACTTTGCAAAGTGAAGAGGAATGATGAAGATGCAGAGGTTGGAGAGGGGACTTTGCCCTGTTGGATCATTCCTTAGTGGAAGCCAATGTTTGGTGCAGCTCAGTGTGATGAGCACCTTGTCACAGCCCAGGAGGTGGAAGGGGAGGGAACTTGGTGGTGTTTGACTGCCTGCTTCCTAAAGACAGCAAAATGTTGAACACCAACCAAAAGTCTCACATAAAAAAAAATAAAGAACTCCTACCCCCCAAACGCCTCAAAAGGCCAAATGGTCTTTTGAAATGTGGTATTTTATCTGAGCACTGCAGTGACACCGGAGCATGGAAGCCAGGAAGGGGTTTGTGAAGGCAGCTGCCACTGCTGGGTGTGAGAATGGAAGACGAGGTCTGTCTTAGATCATCCGGTGGAGTCGCCTCCCTTTGTCCACCCTCATCATTTTCCATACACCCCTGCTGCCCTCTCCTCCCTGCCCTATTCCCCCCTAACCTTTCTTCCCACTTCATCTCTCTCCAGCTGGATCATTTTTGATAGCTACACTTTTCCCTCAAAGAAAGCACATATTCATGAAAATAATCTGTAATTTGCCACGATGACTTGTATCTTCTTTCCCTTCCTACTGTATATTGGGGCCATCTTTAGCTTTAGCTCTAGAAGATGAGGGTTTTTTTTTTTTTTCCTGCTGCTTTTCCTGCTTGTGCAGTGCTGAGCCCCTCAAAGCTCTATTCTGTGGCCATACACTGTATGATGAAGCACTTCTGCATGTGCTGAGTTGTAGGACTCATCAGCCAGCAAGTGGGTGACAGTCTCTACAGTAGCTATCATAGCCACTGGTAGGTAAAATAACAATAAAATTCTAATAATCCATTTGCTGAAGCCTTTTCTCACAGACAGATTTCCTGCTACAAAATTATGACTCAGGCACCACCATTTTCAGTGGTCTGTTCTCCAAAGGATGAATGTTTTTCACCCAACATGGCACTGAATCATTCCCTGGGATGTGTAAGGTATTTGTGCTTGCACCACGTCGAGGTGTTGTCGTTATGGTAACTCTTCTGTATTAGTCTTGATTCCTCATGTAGTGCAATTGTGGATGTTGTTGTTTTAAAATACTCTGAGCTGTCTCCAGCCCAGGGAGCCAGCACAGCTCAGTGAGACCTGCACAGCCCCACTGAGGCAGAGCTGCTTCACCATACGTTGTTAAAACAAAGAGCTGGTAAGGAAAATAACATATCAGAACTGTTTCTGTGGGAAATCAATGGAGAAGTCCATGTGTCCTTTGAACTTTTCTCCACAGCTCTAAGACAGACACCTACTTTTTTTTTTCCTTTTAAATTAATTCAGCCTTGGTTCTCAGGTAATCACATGAGTCCAAATAAGTAAGACTGCACTGCACTAATTGAAATGATTATATAAGCTGTGATATTTCTGCAGAGGTGCTTTAGAAAAGCCCACTTTTGCCCAAGGTCCAGAAATTGTACATCCATGCCAGACCTTCCTCAGTATATCCCAGAAAAGGGACGGGGTATGCCACAGTGCAAGGACCTCCTTGTGCCCCCTTCCTTTATGGTCTTCATGCACTATTTCACTTTTCTGGATGTCAAGCAGTTCAGATCTCAGTGCAATATTAAGGACACACAAAACCACTAAAGACTGTGGCTCCAGTGTCCACAATTTGCCTCAAGGTTCCAAAACATTCCCTGGATGTTGCCCAGGGGACGATAAATCCACTTCTATCTCTCCAGACTTTGAAGGACAGACATTTTTTCTTAAATAGACCTTCTCTGTTTTCATTCCCTTATTTATCTGGAGCTGACACTTTAGCACAGTAGATGCAGCCAGACACTCAAAACAAAGAGAAACTCGAGTCCTTGACTTTTTCTGAGACTTGCAGCCTGTATTTAAGAAGGAAAAAAAATATCTAACGAACAGAGAAAGCTTGTTTACAGACTTGTCTCTTTGGCTTTTCTAAACATCAAATAGGCAGAACAAAGATTAGGAGTTTCTTCTACTTTGTGAAATACTAAATAAAAAAGAATAAAAATATTTATAGAATAACAAAAGAAAGAAACAAAAGAAACAGTGCACAAGGTGTTCCTTTGGTTTCTTGGGAGAATGCAGTGAGGCTCGAGATTGTTTGTCTGCATTGCAAACCCTCACAATGAGCTTTTGAAAAATTTCTTTTTCATTTTCATTTGCTGAGTGCTTGACCCTCTGTGTGGATAATGTATCTCCAAAATTAAGAGAGGAAAGGAGGAGGCATGGGAGAAGAAAGGAACTGTCTTTGCTGCTATTATCTTCCAAGACTGCAACATTTCTGCAGGGTTTTCAGATAAATGGTGAAGGAGAGCTCTCCCATCCTTCTCCCTGCTCCGGGAGATGCTCTCCTCCACCCCTTCTGCGGGAGGCTGATTTCACTTTCCAACCATTTGCTGTGGCGTGTTTTACCAGGCCTTGGCTCCAAAGAAACTAGATTTCCCAGCTGGGCTGGCCTTGGCGAGAGAATCACCCCTGCCAAAGGCTGAAATCAAGGTTTTCACTTCATGTTCAAGTACAGAATAGGGCAGAAAGCAATAACAGGAGAGAAGGGTAGGATGGCCAGACATCCAAAAGCTCTGCGAGCTGTGTGGGATAGATGGAACCTCTTGCTGTGGCAATTTCCCCTCCTTGGGCAGCTTTGGGTGGAAGTGCCCTGTCGCTTTTGCTGTTACCGAGTGACGGCTGCTGTGGGTTTGTGCTCTGGAAGTCCTGAGGGGATGCCGAGGCTGCTCTCAGGCTGGGCAGTGGGATCAGAAAGGAGGAAAGCAGTGACAGGAGTGGGAGGCAGCTGCAAGGACACAATTTGTCCCAAAAGCAGTTTAAAAAGTGTGGCGAGCAGTTTGGGTGTTGATTTGGCAAAGGGTGCCCTGGTCATCCCACCAGGCCTTGCCCTCCCCTTCCTACATGAGTGGGGGCTCAGTCTCTGTAAAACCCAGCCATTTGTTCCATCACTTGGATAAGGACTTGGGGCAGTTCATGTTCCAGGTAGCTGGATTCGAGCTCTTGGCCCTGGCCTTGAGGAGGGAAACGAAGCTGGTCCTGAACACGGAGGGTGGTTCTCACGTGGGATTTTCTGTCGCCACCATGTGAGACTGGCGCGTGCGTGCAACAGGCACGGAGCCACCGCCACCAAACACATCCCCACTGCCAGCTGGACTTCAACCAGACATCCAAAGGTGAAATCTTATCTCCATGCCTGAGAGAAAACAGGAGGAGATGCAGATGGTCCCAATAAAGCATTGCGGGAAACAAAGTACACTCGATAAGGAGCAAGGGAAAAGGAGGACGAGAATTCCTAATGTCAGTGATTCTGTTAAAGACTTTGACCATGCCTTATGGGAAACTGCAAAGTTAAAATATAAATAAACTGACTTTAAAACCTCAATATTGCAACAGTAGTGGCTGAGTTGAATTTAAATTACCTTCTGTAATTCTTGGAATATCTAATGCTTTAAGAAAGTGTGATGTTTTTCTTACCTCTTACATAACTTTTTTTGGTCAAATTTCTGAAGCAGTGTATTGATTTTATTTTTTTTAAGGCAGAGATTATCAAGCCTGTTATCAGTTGCTTACAAATAAGGGCTGGACATATTAGAGAACTAACAATTCAAAGAGCAAGGGATTCTTCTCAAAGTCTTATCCAACGATCCTAACACTTTCCTCAAAAGTCCCTGAGTATCGAAGAAAGATAAGGATAGAAACATCATATTAGCGACTGTCATTTTATTTTATTTATCTGCTGAGTGAAGTGCAGAGAGAGAATCACTTTTCAGCAGTGAAATTACTGTAGGTCTTGTCCACAAATAGAACCTAAGTGCTGCAGACTACACCGTGCTTTTGCTCTTTGCATCCTGAAAGACTCTTTGGCTTGAGCAAAAGGCAGTTCTGTATCTGCTCACAAACAGTGAAATGCAGACAGCTGCACACAGGAGATCAGATCTGAAGGTGTAGTTTTGCCTTCACCCTCGGAATAGGAACGAGTGTTACATCAGCAGGAGCACAGGCTGGCCCCCTCAATGGCCCAGCATTTTGGAGTTAGTCTGTGCAGACCTGCAATATTCTGTCTTATTGATTAGAATTAATTTAATAGTACTATTATGCCTCTACTGAATACAAAATGATTCTGTGAGCCCTAGTAGAGGGGTTTTTTTCCCTTCTAAAATGGTATATGAGACAAGTAAATCTACAGGACACTCTTTGACTGCTGATTCATTTCTGATTCATAAAAATAAACAGATAGCAAGACATATGTCTGAGTTGAACAGCATTTACTCTGTGGGAACATGTAAATGTAATAACACTCTTTAACAGGGTTAAACAATATTAGCCCTCTGATTTGTCATTATTAGTGTCACTAATTCTAGTTTCATGAACATCACTGAAAATATATGGCATGCAAAAAACTACTACTATAATGTGAGCACATGCATCTGTCTTTCCAGAAGAAAAACAGGCTTGGCAGGGACTGCAGTTCTGCAAGGATTTGAAACAACAACTTTTTATTCATTAAAATGTGGTTATGGTCTGAAAATGGACTTGAGAGAGAGGGGGAGGGAGGGAAAAAATGATCTCTCATTACAGACAGCACTTAGCAGTTCCAGTTTGTCTTCCACTGGCAATCTGCACTGACAGATACAATGGCTTGTTACTGCCCCCATTGATGCCAACAGAAGAATTCCCTATGGAATTCACTGGGAGAAAGACCAGACCCCAAATCTGGACTGCTGTCAACAGTGGGGAGCCAATGTCAGTCTAAACAGAGCAAGTTTGGTTTCTTTTCTGCCCCATGTGTCTTCAACAAATTGCCAGCTGAGTGTTGAATCCAGCCTCTTTACAGCTCGTGAGGAGAGTGGCCGGGCAGGCTTTGCCAAGCCTGTGGAGTCTGAGGCTGTGTGAACCTCGTGAAAATATTTACCAGCTTTGCAGGACTGGGGATTGACTTCTGCAGGCCAGTTCTCCTCCGACCTCAGGCCAGGGCTCACCTCCTTTCCCGGGCACTGCCATGGCTCTGGGTGCCCGTGTGCACGTGGAGGCAGTTCCAAAATGTGGCACCTGCACGCGGTCACATCCCCAAAGGCACAGCCTGGACTGAGTCTCCAGGAGGAGGCTGGCAGAGGAACGTGGCCTCTGCCTCAATAACCTGTTCTGAAAGCCTCCGGTGCAGAGGAGACACCAGAACTGCCCTACACAGCCTGGTCCAGGATTTCCCTGCTCCTTCATGTAGGAAAGACGTTTTCCTAATGCCTTCACCCCAGTCATATTTGCTGCAAGTAAGGTGATTTCTGAAGGAACAAGAAGAGTATTGTTCTTTTTGTAACAAACTTCTGCATGTTGGAAGACTTTTGTCGTATCTTTCCTCTTATCAAATCTTTCCTCGGTTTTTTCTTCTCTAGACTAAACAAACCCAGTTGCTACAACCTTTCCTTTGAGGTCATGTTTTCCACATCTCTTATCACTCCCTTCTGCTCTTCCCTGGCCTCTTGCCAGTCAGACCAAATGATGGTTCCCAAAGCTGGACATCCTGCCCCTATTTTGTTGCTTTGGATGTAGGACAGTGAAGCAAGCAGAATCAGCAAGAGATGAGGAGCTGATTTTTAATCCCCTCCATTATCCCTGAGCTGGACAGCACTGCTGCAGGGGTTTAGGGGAAAAAAGAGCCAAAGTGGGAGCTCGCTGAAGCACTGAACAAATGACATCAATTCCTAGTTATGACCATCTCTTAAACTATGCCAAGTCCTCATTAACCCCGAGGTTATTACTTTGCTCAGATAAATATGCACCTGCACGTTCACCTTGGATGGGGTTTCGGGGACAGCGCGAGGAGTTCGCCTGGAGTCAGCTCGACTCCTGCCAGCACCACTGCGCTCCCACAGTCCCAGGAAGGAGTGGATCACGACAGAAATTGCTGTGCCGGCTGTGGGAGCAGGGGGAGGACACTGTTGTCATGTCCATGTTCTATCTGTCATCTACTGGTAGCTATTTATACTGCGCTTATCGCCGGGGTGGGATGAGCAGGGGGTAACGGTAACGTGTGAGAGCCTCCGAGGCACAGAGCTGAAAAAAGAAAGATCCTGTTGGGTTTTAATGTGCCAGACTGAGCCTGGGAGGGAGTCGCTACCTGTCACAGCACGGGGACTGCTCTGCAGGCACGGCGTCTCTGCAGACCCACGGCCTTCCAGTGGCACTCAGAATCCCTGAAAAAATCACAGCCTGCGCCGGGAAACTGCAAATCCCTCCAGGACTGAGCTCCAGGGCTTTAATAGCAGCATGTTTTATTCAGCCTGTTTCTCCTGTGCTGTATGTTGTCCTTTATATGTTTTCAATATTTAAAGCCTGTTTTTCATGACAACGTTTCTTCTGGCATTTCCACACAAGACTTCTCTTTTTCCACGTCTCTTCATTCCAGAAAAGATGTGGTTCAAATGTGGTTCTATGCACTGTTCTCCTACGGCTGCGAAATCTCTGGGTGTCCATTAAAATGAAAAGAGTGACAGAAAATTAAATTAGTTTTATTATCTATGGTAGCAGTGCTAGGGAAAAGATTGGAACTGTATCTGTATGGGCTGGGTAGCACAGGTAGAGCCAGAGAGCCAGACTTGGCCTCAGCTGGATTATTAATTTTTATTTTTTTTCTTAATTCTATCCCCTCAATTGATTTGTAAGGAACAATCATTGCCTTTTATTGTTATAAACTAAGCAGTGTGGGAGGTTTCAGACAAACCCATTTTACTTTTTAATCCTCCACTTCCTCCATGGCATAACCATTCCCCAAACACTGTGGATTCAGTGCTACTGGTGATGGGAAATCAAGGACCATTTTTAAATGGAATAATTTCTCCAGACAGTCCTGCTGTTGACAAATCCAGTTAATACTACTACACAATTTTAGAGGACACAGAGAAATCTTCCATCTACTCATTCACCTGCAGAATAACTTAGCACTGCATGTCAGCATTTAAAGGGGATTGTCTGTAATTAGGCTGCTATAAAATATAAGTATAGTGGTCACAGACAATAAAACCCAAGGAGGTATCTTCGCAGTGTGTCTGAGCACAGGCAGCTCCACATGACCATAATGATCTTCCACAGGAGACTCATATGGAAAAAGAACAATTTATATGTGAATGTGTAAATGTATATACACACAAACACCCAACTGCAGAGGGGGTCTATCAGTTATGTTAGTTATGTATCACCTCCAGGGAAAATGGAACTTGGCCTAGGGACATTTAAAGGAATTATTTTTAACTGAAGATGATTACATCTGTGTCTGTGATCCTGCAAGACACTGGAGTTTCTTTGTCTTCCTCTTGTTTTCCCTGGAGACTGTGCAGGAAAATGAACACAGCAGAGATGCAGAAATCTGTGGCTACTCTGGAGACAGAGGCAGCCTCGTGTATGGCACGGGAAAGGAGAGCCAACATTCCTCTTTCCATCAGGAGTCCAAAGCTCCTTCATAGAGACGGATAAGCTACTGCTGCCAACACAGAGAACATCCTTTGGGGGCTCTGGGGGCTCTGGGGGCTTTGGGGGCTTTGGGGTCACCCTGGATGCTGCTGCTGGCAGGTTACAGCCTCAGAGAGTTGTTCTGCCACAAGAACAGGGGCAGAACATGCCATCTTATTCCCTCTGAAACAGCACATCGAGGAGTGGGGAGTCCCAAGCGATGGGAGTTCCAGGGCTCTTGGGGTCCACGGCCAAGAGCACAGCCCCTCCTAAGTGCCTGGTGCTCTCCTCTGCCGTGCAGGGATGGTGGCCAGGGTCAGATTGGTGCTGTTGGTGCTCCACGGTCTCACCCTGGGCACAGAGACCCAGAGTGCTCCTCCTTGCTCCAGAGGGGCCTGGCTGCAGCTTCTCGACAGCTCTCACGTCTGTCAGCTCTGGGTTTAATGGCCCTGCTCCCTGGAAAGATGAAATATATGGTTAGGCAATAAAAGAAAAGCTGGAAAGAAAGATTTATAATTTTCCCCTTAAGCCTGTCATTCATGTCATTAATATAGATGTCATTTAGGAGGGCAACAACTTTCTCTTCTTTTTTCTTCTTTCTTTTTTTTTTTTGCTAAAAGCTTTGTGTATGTACCCACAGTCTGACAACCAAATGGGTCTGCCTTTCTTTTTTTCCCCTCCAATATGTGGATTGCTTCTAATTCTGTCAGTCAAATGGAGCAGCAGTTTCGGGAGGGGAGTGATTAAGGCTCCCTCGGAATAAAGGGCTGCATGCTGTGCCTCTGCTATTCATCAGCGCCGGGGATGGAAGAGCAATTCCAGGCTCCTGAATAACAGGATTTTTTCGAACATACAAAACACACCTTAGAAATACTGTACCAGCAAAGCGCACAGTCTCCAAGTGCCATGCTTATTTTCTGTTTATTCATGCTTTATTTTCACTTTTCACCATGTTCACCCCACTCAGCCCGAGTGCTCGCTCGGTGCTTGAGTCCAGACTCCCCCAGCAAAGCACTTGGCAGTTCCTTAATTGTGCTTAACTCGCTAAAACCAGACGAGTTAAGCTTGTGCTTAAAATGAAGCCTTTGTTACATACTTTGTTAAAAGATTCTTCATGATTAGATCTGAGTCTATGGTGTTGGTCATTTATGGGGGACAGAAAATGCAGAGTAGGCAATCCTCAAACCAGCGTCAATTTAACAAAACAGTTGTGTAAGGCAAAAAAAATATTTAAAAGATGAAACGTTTTTGAAGGTGTTTTTAAGCAAGCTGCCGGTTTGCAATTTCTCCCAGAATTATTTATAAGTGTTTAAAACCCACTTAAAATATAAAAAAAACCCCTTTTTATTTATAGTCAAACAGTATCTTTTATTTGACCTCAGATATTTTCTGTTTCCTTTTTGACTCCTCAAATCTTTTTGACATTCATTTAAAGTTTCTCTGAAATGGAAATGCAAGTGGGAAACCAAGCAGCTGGGGCTTACTGAGGAGTCAGGGATCTGTTGCAGGTAATGGATTCACAGTCCCCCAAATATCAGTCCAGCACCACTGTCATAATACCCCTCTTCTTCATGCAGTTAAGATGAAAAATACAGATGATAAATGGTACTCCTACATACCAGGGGATGGTGGGGGTCCTCAGAGACCGAGCGTTTGTTGAAATGCAAGATATTGCTTCTTGATTCCCCACTCTGTTTTATGGTGTGGCAAATTTATTATGGAGATAATATTCAATGCCCACACTTTACTGAATTTAAATCGAGGAGAACTTATCCAGGTCAGGGTTGGTTTTTTTTTCTCATCACTTTCAATGTCTGCAAACATCCTGCCTGTGTGAGTGCCTGTACCAGCGTGTCCGCTGTGTTTGCCAAGGTACAATGGAGGGAACACTTGGGTGCCACATGGTAAATGTTTCATGAAAAGAGTATCTAAAACCATCCGAGACTGTCTGCTCTGCACTCAAATGCAGGACATTATTTCTTGATTCCCTGTGATCCCTTTGGCATTGTAATTCTAAACTGTGCAAAGAGAAGTGGATGAAGGTGGATTACAAATTCTAGGCCGTATAAAGAACCTGTAATTATTTGTTAAACTGTTGTGTTTAGTCTCCTGTTCTGCTGTCTCCAGGCTGGGCTGTGCAGTGTTTTCCAGTTTAACTCCCTGACTGTTTTACTGGTGAATAAGGACAACATGAGCCTTCTTCTGCTTTCTCACAGGCTGGCAGATAAGATTTCTCCTTCAAATCCCAGGTGATGGCCTGAGAGTGTCTGCAGGCAGAGGATAACTGCCTGTGGGATACAAGCTCCAGTCCCCCCCAGCTGGGCTGATGGGACACTCTTTGACCTGCCAGCAGACATTTCTGTATGAGCACGATGTCTCCAGACATCTTCTCATGTTTTGTTTTTTTTTCTTTTGTTCTTGTTTCCCCTTAGACACAATTGAATTTGTTTTGCTTCAAGGTAGAATTTCCCTTAAAAAGCAAAAAAAAAGTATCTGCTTCTCTGTCCACCCTTCCTTTCTCAGACAATGAGTCCCCTGCTTCATCTGGAGATGTGTGTGTACTTATCTACACCTATGTATGGATCTACCTACATGTATATTCTTTCCTACCCTGTTCCACTGTGAGTTAAAATAGCAACCCTTTGCCAGTCTCTCCTCTCCCACCAGAGACAGGTAGGGTTATTTTGGAAGGTGTGAGTGTTGTTTGTTTTAATTTTTCTTTAAGTCACCAGAATGGTGTTAAATATAATTTCCATGAAATGCTCCAAACCCACTGCATTTGCCTGGGTGTATTGTTTTTCAGGCTCTCTCCCACCTCTAATCAGCTATGATTCGGCACAGTTGGCAGTCTCTGCTCAGCAAGCAGACTGTCTGAATCACAACTCAGCCCTAGAAAGGATGGTCTTTCTAGGTCAGGGCTAAATATACTGACTATGGGGGTGAGCACGGAAAAGTTCCCATTCCAGCTGCTACCCTGCACTGAGTCTGCAGGGATAAAACTCCCCACCTTGACAGCACATTGTGAGGCTTCATTCACTGGGATGTGCAAGGGCAAGAGGGAAAGTCCTGTGGAGTCCCTGCCCCACAGCACCGAGGGCCTTCGGGGCCGTGAGTGGCTCAGAGCAGCCTCGCCACGGCTCGGAGCTGGGTGGGAAAGGGCACCAGAGCAGTCCCTGGCACCTTGGCATGAACTGGGCCCACGTCTACCCTTAACCCTGCTCTTTCCTCGGACTCACAGCTGGTGGGATCAGGAGGCCTGGGTTCCCCTCCTGTCTGTGCCTGCCAGGCAGGGCGCCCCGGGAACGCGCTGCCTGCGGGATGCTGCTTGTTCTCCATCCTCAGGCAGGGAGGGACAGCTACCGGAGCTTTCCCTGATCTGAGGGACACTTCCAGGACGGCTGGCTGGCAAGGAAAGCCAGCTCAGGAACCCTGCTGTGCTGCAAAGCGGGGTACGGTGACATCCTCTGGGTGAGGATGCCCCGGAGCTGGGGACAGCACAGGCAGGGCAGCGCAGGGGGAGCCGAGCGCTGCCCTCGGGGTTGGCGTTTGCACGGAGCCCTCGGAGGCACGGCAGCCGCGCAAACGGAGCGCTCACCGCATCTCCCTCCAGCCCGGTCCAGCTACTCCTCCAGCCCAGCGCTGACACTTGGCAATCCGGCTGGAAAAATCAGAGCACAAATCCATGCGCTGTTTGAAGTCAGTAATGAAACAAACTCCCGTTTCCAGGAGTGGGACTGCATTTCCATTGGCCCCTTCCTATTAATTCTGTAATACCATCTTTCATTTTTATGTAACACAACCAGCCTCCTGCAAGAGTTTTCTTTCCTTTTAGAAGATGAAGCTTCAAGATTGTTACAGTTGCTAGAGGCAACTATTCTGCAAAATCTTTTTATAAAATGTATTTATCTAATTAAAAATCTTTTAACAGCACCATGCCTGTAGGATCAAAAATCTC
This sequence comes from Cnemophilus loriae, assembly GCA_013397755.1. Taxonomy (NCBI): domain Eukaryota; kingdom Metazoa; phylum Chordata; class Aves; order Passeriformes; family Corvidae; genus Cnemophilus; species Cnemophilus loriae. The sequence continues at coordinate 624,536 of VZTF01009280.1, read as the reverse complement.
ATTTATACTGTGCAGGACTGGAGCAAGTATTTGCTGCTTCTGTAGAGCCACAGATAAACAGGGACTGGAGGGGCATAAAATGACTGCTCCAACCCAGCTAATCCTAATGCACCTTTTCCAATAAAAAAGTGGGCTCTAAGACCTCTCTGGTTTATTACTGGAAGAAAAGTAATGGGGAGGGGGGAGGAGTAAGCTTATAATGGAGTCAATTCAATGTAGTTGGCAACAAGAGTAGAACAGCCTTACATCAGTGACATTTTCCAGTGAAACAAACCTGTTGTACAGAGAACAATTTTTAATTAACTCTATATCTCATGTGTCGAGGAACGTGAGCAAACTTCTTTATGACTTTACTTTTGGCTGCAAAGTGTATCCCAGTTTTTATTCTCCAAGAATAGATCCATGAGGTGAGTGGCAGGGAAGAGAGGGTTTCTAAATATGCATGTGAGACCGTACAAAGCAACTTTGCAGGCACTTTATTGATTTTATCTGCTTCTTTTTCACGAGGCAGAGCATTTATTAAGCACTAAGTGGTACTCAGAGAGTCTTTAAGAAGACAAGGCTTGTTGAAGTTAGTGGGGAGTTTGGAGAAACCAAGTACTTGTTGCTCAGATTTGACGAGAAGAGCCCAGGCTGCCCAAGTTGGTGGCCAGGGTGGCCCTGTCATCGTGGCAGTGCCACTGACCTGCTTTGGTGGCTCTTGTGGCTCCAGGAGTGGCCCAGGAGCTGCTGGTGCCCATCCCTCTGCTCTCCTGTGCCCACTGCAGAGCCCTCTGTGGACTCTGACCTAATGAAAGGAGAAAAAGCTTTTTCTTTGTGGTGGCACCACCATGTCCCATGTCCTGGCTCTTCTCTGGTGGGGTGAGAATGATCCCTGGTAAAACGGGACAAAGCTCAGGTGGGGAACCAGCGAAGGTGACTGTTTGCAGGTACTGGGTTGGCATGAGTGGCTTCTCAGGGGAAATCAGGAAGAAACTGGAAGTGTCTGTGCCGTGTCTGTGCCATGCTGCAGCCACACTGAAGCTCAGTGTAATGTCTGGAGATGTTTCTCCAGAAACCAAAGCTATCAAATCACAAAATAAAACACTTTGTGTATTTTTTTAACCTATCCTAGCTCAAAATAACTGTTGCTCTTAATTAACTTACCCAATCAACACCATCAACCAGCCCTTGCAGACTGCTGGTGTGTCTGGTTTGGCTGTGTTTCTGTGTGCTGGTGAAGATGTGGTCAGGGCAGGGCAGAGACTTGCACTGGCTGCAGTCTGAACTGGTGTGAGACAAAAAACCACAGAGAATGAGCGTAAAAAGCACATGAGCATCTCTTTGGCTTTGCCCATCTTTTGATTCCAGGAACTTTGTTCAAAATAGATCGCTCTCAGGGCCACCAAAGGAGGTCGATGATTTCCAGTCAAGCTGAAAAAATGAGTATTTCACGGGGAGTTGAAAAGGAATTTAAAAGAGCTACCTATAAACCAATTGGTTTCACGTCTGGTCCCGAGGCTCACCAGAGCTCAGGTATTTCTCTCAGTGGGGGTCCCTGCTTGGCCTGTACCCCATCACTGCTCCTTCCACTGATGTGCAGGGATCAGAGCTGCGTTGCAGACAGAGGAGTGGGGTGTTGAACAGCATAGATCATAGGGGAGCTGAATTTGTATGCTTTAGCACAAATTGGATTGCATTTCTAAAATCCTAATAAGCATAGAGATGGATCCAGAGGGATTGTTACAAACCAAAGCAGAATAATAAGCTCATCCAGAATTTAGCTAATGGACAAAAGGAGAGACAGTTCTCAAGTAATGGGCACATCAAATGAAGCAGAGAGCATCTCTCTAAGAAGAAATACGATCCCATTCTGGGATGCTGGGGCCTGCAGTGGGACATGGAGGGACTTTGCAAATTGTAGCAGTGCTGGGGAGAGGTGCTGGTGAGTGGGGAGCAGAGTCTCGCTCTTAAATATCAGAGTCAAGGAAGTACTTTAGGTATTGATGAAAAATTGCTTTTAGGAGACCAAGTCCTTCATTGAAGCTAATGGAGAATTTGTCATTGACTGCAGTGGGATCAGCACTAGACCTGTAACAAGAAAATAATAATGGTCTCGTCTGAGAAATAATAAAAAAAAAAAAGCCAGCATTCAGAGCAGCCAGGAGCGTTCTGTGTGGCTCCAGGAACACTGTACTTGGTGAATCATTTCTCTGTTAGATAGAGCATTTGTTCGGCTCCTGATTTATCTCCAAGCAAATTTAGACTACTCAAAATCGATTTGCTCGTTATAATTTTTCAATGCCTATGGGCAAACTCTTGGCTTCTGCTGTTCCCTGTTGTTGTTCCTGCTGAGCATTGGTTGCCTGGCTCACGTGGGCCTGTGCCCCCTCCCTGCCTGCGTGACGAAATGTTATAAATAGAGGCTGGGGAAAATCACAGCGCCCCGTGTTTCACAGGGGTGGGATTCATGGCTCAAAAGGGCTCTGTTACACTGCTCTTACATGGTTAGCCCCAAAATTCAGATTCCTTTTTTTTAGACTCAGTTCAAAGCACCCGTTCTTTAAAAGAACTGGGTGCACATGTTAACAGGCAATAAGGAAAAGCAAAGCACATCAGGCAGCAGCCAAAGAGACCTTAAAAGGCTTCCCTGAGAGCCACTGAGCCAGGAACCTGCAAATATCCATTAATGAAAGTTCTTTTGCTGATGCAGGTTTCCCACAATAATTTGATTGGGTCGGGTTGCTGTTTGGGAGGAGGGGACCTAAGGAACACCCCTGGACATTATCCTGGGGAGCCTTTGAAGGCAATACCAGCCCAGTGTCAGCACATTTTATGGACACTGTTGCAGCTCCTCTAGCGACTTGCTGGATGGGATTCAAGCAGTAGCCTGGAGGGGATTTTACAGACCTCTGGCCTTTTCTGTTGAAGCTGCTGCTTACCCAGGATCCTGTCCAAATTTTATTTAGATATTCCTATTTGGCCTCCCTGTTTAGAATTTTAATTACATTTGGCTGTTCCGCATGCCGTCAATCCAGTTTTGTGCTTCAGCGGGTGCCCCTCAGCACTGAGAACTCATTACCTGTGGGGGCACTGAAGGATCCTTCAGCCTTTATCACTTGCACTTCCTCTGAAATGCTGGGGCTTGCAGCCCTGCCTGTCCCAGAAGAGCTTTCACAGGAGGTGCCCCATTGCAGGAGCAGATCTGCTGGTGTTAACCTGTGTAAGAAGCTCTGTTCAGCCGCAAGAGCAGCCCAGGCTGAGCTCAGCTCTGTTACCAGGAGGTTCTGTGATCCTGGGCACCAGAAAGCTGCTGTTTCTAACTCACACGAGTGACACACGGGTTTGTCTCACGTCGGACTCAGCAGCTCATCCGATGCTGGGTTTAGCACCGAGCCATCGTGCCTTCACTGGGATCCTTTGTTCTTGCGGTACCTTACACCAAACACATTTTTTGGAAATGCTAAGAATTTGCATGATATTAAAATGCATGTTCCGCTGGGCTTTACAGTTAATTCCTTCTCTTTTTTTTCTTTTTCCTTTTTTTTTTTTTAAGAAATAGAGCTCAGTTTTACCATTGTTGATTTTTTTTCTTTCATTTAAGCAAAATTTTCAGCCATTCAGCTCCTCTGTTGAGATTTTTTTCTTTCATTACTTTATGGCAGATGAAAGTTAAGAGGTCCAATTACTAACATTTTATGATAGCACAGAATATTATTAAAGCACTTAAGAGGTTATTAACACCTTTTATGTACCTCATTATTTAAAAGCCTGCCATATTTAATCATTTTAGCACCATTAAATTGGCATTAACAACAACCCTATGACTTACACTCAGAAATGTCACCATTTGACAACACTAATGCAATAAAATATCTCACAGAAACCTGGAGGCACCAGGTGAACTATAAAAAAACACAAAAATTGGGATTTTTTTTCATGGCTTCCAACCACAGAGAGAGCTGCAAGGAGAGGCACGGGGGTGCCCACCTCACCCTGCTGGCAGTGCCTGCTCCGGAGAGCCAGGAGGGAGCCAGGGGAATGTGTTTGGCAGGAAAAGCTGGGTTTGGTGTAGGACCCTCTGCAGCAGGTGAGGGACACGAGGGACACTGAGACCTCCCTGTGCAGAGAAGCAGGAGCTGATCCTAGGCCAGTCCTCTCTGGAGTCCAAGTGCAGCCGAAGGTCAGGGGTCTTGCCAGGGCAAAGGGAGTCCTGGGAACCCTTCTGTGTCCCCGTGGGTGGGTGCCGTGGCACCTTTGCTGTGTCCAAGCCAAGTCACAGGCACAGGCTTTGAGGCCCTTAATTCCATGACTGTCACACTCCTTCCTATGCCTGGTGATGGATGAGCACCTCTGACAGGTGAGGGAACAGCAAAGCCCTTCATTCCCTGTCCTGCCAGGGCCCCTTGTTCACAGGAGTTACACATGTGCAGTTCCCTCTTCAAGCTGTATAATTATTTCTCCTGTGACTCTCCCCTTGGATCCCTTTCCTTTCTTTCTTCCCCTCTCCCTGTGCTGGGGGGCTGACACACAGTCTGGTAGTTGGTGATTGCACACTCAGCATCTGCCTCTGCCCTCTGATTATCAAGGACAAAACCCAACAGCAGACTGGAACATCACGTTAATCAAGTCAGAAATATTATTTTTACAGCCTTCTGATTATTTCTAACAACCTGCTAAAAGCCAGTGGGACTGGGTGGGTCAGGAAAGCTCTGGTGACATTGGGAGTGTTCCAGCCCCTGGAGTTTTTCCAGCTCCTGCAGTTTTCAGCTCACCAGCTGAAGGTTCAGTTCATGTGAGACTTTTCCACAGCAAAGTATGGGATGAATTGTGTTTTCTCTGTAAGGTTTACAAATAAATCCCTTTCCCATAATCATTATTTTCATAGACAAGTGTTACTAATATATTTTGGCATTTTAAAGCACATCCTTGAATTTACCCTGGCAACTGCTGTACAGCTGAACACACAATCAGGGAAATCTATTCCATGACTTTAGTAGTATTAGCAATTCTTTGTGATGGTCTAACACGGAAAAAAATTGGAAGAAGTCCCCAAAGCCTCAAATTTAGAGCCATAAAATGCCTCCTGAGTTATTTTTCAGATGTTGGCACTCAGACAAGTGACTATGTCAAAAACCCCAACAGGTCTATGCACAAAACCATCTGCTGGAAGGGTGCCAGCAGCACTATCAGGATATTAGTTCAGCCTTTTGGGGAGGGTAAATGTCAGTGTTTGTAGCTGGGAGGGGTCGGGGCGTTCGGTGTTAACGAGGCTGCCTGTCCACAGCCCAATCCCCCCTACCTACATGATCTGTGGGATCTTCCCTGTTTCCATTGCCCTTGAAGGGATGGATTAATATTCCAGCCCAGCCACGCTTGGGTTTGGTTTGCTGTTTGTAATACATCGATGTCTGCAGCAGTTAAATGCTGGTAGGTCTTCAGGTCTGTTAAACAAATTATGGGAGCCTTTAAACATCATTGCACTGGGCTTCATCCCCCACAGGCAGCATGCAGATCGCTCAGGTGCAGGTGGAGAGGAGGGAACAGGGCTTCCTGCCAATCCCCCTCTCCAGCAGAGCCAACTCCCTCGTTATCTGGGAAGAAGGGGGGTTAATTAGCATGTCTTGGTGTAGGGTTCAACAGCAGCGCCCCGGCCCTGAGGACAGAGATGTGTCTTGTTTTGTCCCCCAGGTCTGGGTCTATCTCTCCAAGTGCCTCTGGTATCTCTGAAGTTCCCTGGCCCTCCTTTCCTTCAGCTCCCCCACCCTTTTCAAGGATTTTTTTTGGTGTGTTTGTCTGCTGTAGCACCCTTCACTAGAAGCTCTGCCACGGTGATGGAGCCAGGCCGTGTCCTTGGGACCTGGGGTGCACCCCTGCAGGACCCTGGGGAGAAGGGAGGCTGTGGCTGGCTCTGTCATCTCCCTGCCCCAGCTGCTGCTGCCAGCCGGGGTGTTTGGGACAGGAGTGTCTCTGCAGGGCCAGCAGCAGCTCCCCTTGCCGTGGGCAGCGTGGGGCCGGTGCTCCTGCGGGGGCTGTGCCAGCACTGAGTGATCAAACTGGGCAAGGACTGGGCACCAAGGGGAAGAGCTGCTATACATTTATATATTATGCTTCATAATGCTATTCTGAAAATGGCAAAGCCCAGATCCTGCCTACATGAGCGAGTTTGATCTGTTACATCAGTACAGTTGCAGCAACAGGTCACCACTGCATTCAGTGCTGTAGAATAGCTCCCATGTGGCTTTTCCCACCAAGTCTTCACTACCAAAAGACGTGTGACTTTTATTTCTTTTTCTTCCTGGGCAGATAGCTAATAAATTGTAACTATTTTCCTGTAAAATCTGGGGGTGATGAGGCTGCAGGCCCAAAGGCAGCGTTGCTGGGTGAGAGTAGCCACAGGTCACTTGGCACTGGCCAAGGGAAATGGTTCAGTCCCTGTGGTTATTTCAGACTCACTGTTGCTCTTTACCTGCTGAGTTAACTTAGAAACCTGTCTCAGCACTCGTTCTGCTTGTGCCTAGGAACTGCCCTGGAACTCTCATCCCAGCCTGTGTAGCCAGGCCGGCAGAAGTTTCTAGTTTAGCCTGCCCTTCCTCGGTTGAGGGGACCATCTCCTCAGCAAGCAGAGCTGGGCAATTTGGCTGTGTTTCGCAGAGCATCATCAGCCAGGCTGGTGCAAACCCAGGATCATTTATCATCTGGGGCTGTGATGGATGAGGTGATACAAATGGGTGGCTTTGGTCCATTAGTGTTGGAACCAACTGATCTCCTTATTGGCAGCCTTATTGGAAAGACTCTTGGTGCCCCGTGGCACCTCTCCCTCTTTGGAGAAGGCCTCTGTCCTTCAGGGGGGACTGTGAGCGATCAGCACAGTGACCCCTCAGATTTTGCTGCCTCTGCTTTCTGGAGCTCTTTCCTACGCCGCCAGGGCTCTGTGGATACTCCATCTCCTGCTGCGAGGCCGAGTCAGCTCCCTGGGGACAGTGCCCAGGACCCCCAGGCAGGTGAGGCAGATCCCACAGCTTCTTTGCAGCCTGGGATTTGCGTGTCTGCATAGTGGCTGCTTTGCAGCACGAAGTTATTTGCATTTGTGTGGTTTTTTTTCTGCCCCAGATCCCACAGCAAGCTCTGCCCAGAGCTGCTGCCTCTCGCACGCAGCACAGCCCGGGCTGGCTCACTCCTGCAGCTCACCTGGTGCTTGCCACAGATTCAGCAGTTCAAGTTAAAGTTAGCCTTGGCTTTTAAGGTCTATTCCAACCCATTTAACTCCTCGGCTTTGTGTGAAAAACAAATGGGAGATATAAAAGCTTACATCAGCTCCTGCAACTCGCAAAGTGAATGGGAAAGCTGCAATAAATTTACAGTCAGAAAAAGAACTGTGTGTAAATTCTCACTTTGTTCAAAGACAGTTTATTATCAAAGGATAATTTTAGGTGACAGTTGTTGCTGGGGTATTTTGTGCTTTTTTAAAATTATTACTACTTTTTAGTTATACAGCGTAATTCTTGAGCAGATACTCAAACAAGCGAGATTGGCTCATCATTCCTCTTTAATTCCACATCATGTCACTTTGGAAGGGAAATGGCTTGGTAAAAGCCAGAGAGTTCAGATACGATGCTGGCAGATCGTTATGAAATATTCACAAGACATTTAGTTTAACTTGGTGCTAATTGAACACTGACAGCACAAGTTACTCCTGCCTGCAGCAATAGTCTATCACGTTTAGGCAAGTGGCATTCCTTCCCCTTTGATGCTCTCCGAGATTGGAGGTTGTGAGGGAGCACAGTTAACAACCAGTAAACACTCGGGAGCAGCACTGGAGATGGGTCCTGCACGGAGAATCCTCCAAAAAGTGGAGAGAGTTTATTTGCACAGGAGCTGTGATAAGGCTTCAACTCTGTCTATGAAAATACTCAGTATTAGGTGAGGGGTGACTCCAAATTGATACAGATTTTTTTTTTTTAATATCTTCCTGAGTGAAGACATGTAGAAGCAAGACTATTTGCAGACTACCTAATGTCACTTTTCTGAAGCCATGGCCCAAAAGGCCTCCTTGCCCTGAGATGAGAGGTTTCCAGGCAGTCAGAGCTGTACTGGTGTAACTGTATTTTTCTATGGAGACACGGCCTTGTTTACTTCTTTCCTCTTTGTTTCTATAGCTCAACAAGCTGTTTACTGATATTTGTGAATTTGTTTCTTATTTGCCAGTTCAGCTTCCCTGTGGACATTTAATAACAGGAATTTTCCTACCATTTTAATTGTCTCTTATTCCAGAGCCAAGCAGAGTTTGAAGCAGAGAATTAATGCCATCATTTTAGTCATCAGACATGATGTGTGGTCTAAGTAGCTTGGATCAAAACTCGGTGGCCAGCTTTGCCTGAAACCCTCTGGCCATCTGTGGCTTAGATGCAGTCATCTGCCTTGGGTGCCTCAGTTTCCCAGCTATGGTGAAAGGCCAAGCTGTGACTCAAGGACTTTTCTCATCTTCCCGGTTTGCTGCGGACTCCTCCTGTGTGGCCAGCACAGGGGGTGCCCAGCAGGAATGTGCAGGAACAGCTGCCTCAGCAGGGACCCTGCTCCCCCTGCACTGCAGCCCGGGCCAAGCCCATTTTGTCACTCTCGGTGTAGCTGAAGGACTGACTGACTGACTCCCATGTGCAGCAACATGTTAGAAAAGTGCCCCAGAACATTTTCAATCCACCACGGGAAATGTCCCCATCTGCCTAATTCACCTGTCCCGGGGAGTTAAACCGCAGGTGGAGTCGCATGTGAGAAGGTGTTGATGAAACTGTCACTGAGTACTGAGGTGACAGAGGCTCTGATTCCGTGAGTTCCTCTAGCAAACGGGGTGGTGGCTGACTAGAAAGGCAGGCAGCAGTGCAGCCACCACGACTGACCAAAGTAGCAGTAGTACAACTGGTAGTAACCATCTACGAGCTCCAGCAGCTTGGAGTAAAGCCCTGCTGTTCAGTGCTTGTACAACTGCAGGGAAAATGGGCATCCCCCTCCCCACAGCCCTGATGGGAAGCTACAAATGGGGGTAAACAGCCAAGGAATAAGAGTTTAAAAGTGAAGAACATTGCACAGGCAGCAGTCACAGCACGCACTGGTGTCGAGGCTGTGTTTTTCCCCTCTAAACAGAAATCATTAGAAATGGGGAGTGCTAAGAGAGGATTTAAAGGAGGTAGCTGCGACTTCTTTGAAGCTTGGGGCAGCGTGGAGGGTGAAGGATGGTTTCTGAGCTGGACAGGCTGGAAGCAGCAGCTGAGGACACTGCTGGGGGGATCCCCACTCCACTTGCCTCCAGTGCCAGCCATGGTGAAATCGAGATCACCCCAAAAGAGCTTCTATCTGAGGTGGGAGAGAGGAGGGACCAGGTGAATTTAAGCAACTAAGAAAAACATAATTTCATTAGCAGAAGGTTTTTTCAGCCCAAGCAGATTCTGGCTATAAGGTCATGGCTGAGCTGAAAGCCATAGAAAAGGAGTTTTACACGAGTTGGTTGACGGCTGTAGACAATGATCTGCCGGGAAAACACACCTTGCTTTCAACAAAAACATATTTTCAAAAGCCAAGGATGCAACACTGGACTAAAAGAGCTTCCAGACTTCCTTTCCATAGACCCCCCCACCCTCAAATTGTTGAATATCACTCTCCCAGTGATACTGGCTTTGGGAGGGTTGAATAAACTTACAGTCCCACTCTTCAGAGAAGCAGCAGCAGAGAGAGGGACATGAAATGTCCCATCCTCCCCAGAGTCCTGCTCCAACTGGCTTCCATAAGCATTGCTCCTCAGGAGGGAAAACAAATGAGGCTTTCAAAACTGTTTTACTTAATTCATTTCATTCTAGGCTAGAGCAAGGCAAATAGACAGGGGGAGGACTTCACTGATAAAGTTTTTTGGTTTTTTTTCAAAAGCTGAGAATACCAGAAGATAACACAACAGCAAATTAATGCATATTTTAAACCCTTGTAGCTAAACATTCCCTTTTGGGGCTGCGCCAGGTATCTCGTGGTGCCAGTGAAAATGGGATACAGATGTTCACTTGTTTGGATGGAGACACTGCAATAATTCATGCCTGCTACAAATGATCAGCTGCCTAGTGCTCACAAAGGAATACTCTGATCTTTTTATCAGGAATAAGAAAATATATCCCCTGTACCTACGTTAAGGAAAATAAGGCCTGTAAGAACTGTGAAATGTGTTTTTCAGTTTTCAAAATGTAATTTCTGTTGTAGCACCGCAGCCTGTGTTGCAACCGTCACGATTCCAGTCCAAGGGTGTCCTCAATCCAAGGGGAATGAGTTGGTGTCTGGGACAGGAATATAGAGCATTAAAATACCTGATGTGAAATGTGTATTCACAGAGGAGCTTTGGGATGCTGTTCCTGAGACTTTTTCCTTTGTTTCCTTTTTTACAACTTTCGCTTTAAATATTTGCGTCTTTTTGTAAGATGAATTTCGGTGGTTTTGACATGTTTTACCTCTGACTTTGAACTCGCTTGTGGTGAAAATAATCTCACCGAAGGCCATGGTGACAGTGCTCAGGAATGTGGTGTTTTTGTTTTAGTGGGCATTGTGGAAAAGGGAGCTGTATCCCCCAAAATACACAGAGATGTGAGGAGAAACAGCTGAGCCCATCAGGCTGCAGCACAACAGCAGGGCTGACACTCACCTTCTGCTTTTCCATGTACAGCAGGGCACTGCAAAACTGGCATGTGCCAGAAGGATTTGTTCCATCCCTGAATACCTGCACCGCTGGTTTCCCCCCCGTGCTGCTGTCAGGAGAGGTACAAACAGGTTCACACCTGCTGCATAGCTCGTGGTTGAAGGAATGCATGTGCAAATTTGGCAGGTAGGAATTGCTCTCTTCAAATCAGACTCCACTTCTTGAAATAGGAGCTCTCTGCTTTGCCTGCCTGCTGTTCTCTTTTTCACTTTTTTCTTGCAATGCCCCTATTAAAATGAAGATTTTTATAACTTTTTTTTTTTTTTTAATCTTCTTAATTCATTTTCATGGTGGGGCTGTAACCAAATCCAAACTGGCACTTCTGGGAATCCAGCCCCAGTGTTGTATGAGGGTTTTAAAGGTGTGCAGAGTTTTTTCTCTCACTCCCCCGATTTTTTTTTTCTTGGTAATTTTTGTGATGTGGATTTGGACCTGACACAACTGGCATCATTTGGGATGTAGTGACTTTTTCTCCTGGTTTATCTGGGAGGTGTTTAACCTTTTGCTCACCTTTCTCAGGTTGTAGGTTGACTTCTAATTGAAAAATCCCATTTAGAATCAAAACCCACTGAAAATCTTTGGATTCAGTGCACTTAAATGCAATGCTTTATTTCCCTATTTTCTTCAACTGTTTTTCTTGGCTTAAATGACTCACCAGATTTTTTTTCCAATTTAATGAAAAGTTTTGGCATTCTGAAAGGGCATTTTTTGCAGGACTGCTAACTGATTGTTTTTTCCTGTTACTGTTTACTACATTGTAATTGTAGTTTTTCACATCAGTGCAGACCATGGACAACCCCAGCTGGGCATATATACATACATACATACATACATACATATATATATATATATGCTGACTATTCAAAACTTTCCAAGGGAATTGTGGATCCCTGGATAGCAAATTTCTCTCTCTAACAGCTGAATACCTTTTCTCATTTCTCTGTGGACTCCTCGAAGTCCCCAGCCCCCAGAAGTTCACGGAGCACAGCTAAAAACTGTTTCAGGTTCATTCCCACTTGCTCACAGAATGCAGTAGTTCAGCCAAGACGTGCTGCCCCACTGGTGTTGCTTCACTGGAGCAAGTCACAGCCAGAAATAAAGGCAGGGTCTATTTTTTTCTTCTCTAAGTATGTTCAAAACATGAATTTCCATGAGTTTCCAACATAAGACCTATATCTGCATGGTAAGTAGAGTCACTTTCACTTGCAAATGAGGTTGGATCTGCTAAAAAATCTGCTAATTTGCAATAAAAATAGCATCCATCTTTGCTCTGCAAATATAGCCTCTTTGAAAACTGTCCCATTTTCAGAACTGCAGCAGCTTGTAGGATGGGAGAAAGGGGAAGGAGGAAATACCTTGCATTTGAAGTCACTTCGTATTTCTCCAGGACTATTTCACTCACCTTTAGTCATTCTATTGTGTGTTGTGTTGTCACATTAATTTTCACAGTAACAGACTGATACAAACAGTGTGACTGTACTGCAGAAGCAAGGGAAGCTGGATTGATTGGGAGGGAGAAGGATTTGTTCAGACATAAATATCTCCTGCCATATTGAGGGGAGTTAAAAAAAAAATGGCCAGCCAAGAAATTGCTTTTTTGTAGGAACGTTCTGTTTCTCTCTTTTTCCTATTTTTTTTTTTTCCCTTTTAATACATGCTTTAATGTGAGAGACCAGGAACAAGGGGAAAGCAAGTGGCTGTTTATTGAGTCTGGGGTGCTGAATGCAACTGCTCTTTCAGAGGGTGAAACTGCAGGGAATGGGAGACAAGGAGGGTGAAGAGGTGTGTGGAAGATGGTATTAAATAAGGAGGCCTGGTCATGTAAGGTCTTGTTGAGGAAAGTGCTGACTTTCTTGCAGGTTAAATGCTTGAAGGAATTGCAGAGTCAGGCTCCTACAAAATGAGGGCACACACCAAAAAATCAGCACCTCAGCACACAACCAGGTGAGGACATCAGGTGCAGAGAGGAAAGGCAGTGCAAGGCCTTCTATCCCAATCTCCCTGCACCCCAGGAAGGATGCAGAGATTGCAGAGAGGAGCAGGTATTGCTGTCCCTGTACTGCAGCACCGACCTGGCCACCACCTTTATCCCCTGGGATGGGGATGCCCTGTGCAGCTCTGCCCAGACTTTCAGAAAGCTGTTCTAGCACTCACATCACTCATGGCTTGGCAATGCTGCTTTTGCCCTGCCACGGCCAGTGGGATGACTTTCAGTGCAGGCTGGAAACATTCCCAGGGCTCCCATGGCTTTTCCTTTAAGGGAGGAGCTGAGAGATGCCTCAGCTTTGGAGCTGATTGAGTTCTCTGCTGGCACTTGTCACTCCTTGAGTATTCTGGGCTAGAGCTGGTGGTCTGGTGTAAGAAAATAAATCCGCCTCTGAGGAGGCTTGAAGAAAAGTCCCAGCATCTGATCAGAGGTTTTGCTATTAAGGATGGGATCAGCTGCAGCTCTAGGAATGCCTTATTCCTCACATTTCTCCTGTGCTAAGGACAGCTGGGCTGGGTCACACTGTCCCTTGTGCAGCATCTGAGCCTTGAAATGAGGTTCCCAGTTAATATGTCCCAAGCTTCTGACACCAAAAGCCTTGGGTGGAAACTTGCTTATGTCTGGCTGGTTGGCAGGAGGCAAAACTCTTAAAGGAAGAACAGCTAATTGCATATTCATAATGGCACGTACTTGGGAAAAGCCCTTAATTTCTACTGTGGTGGATCTAGAAATTCACCCCTGCCCATGCTCAGCAACACCCACCCCCAGTCTCTGAAGAACGTGGATCAAGCAGAGCTTTTTGGCCCTGTTCCTCTGAGAAAGAACCACTGATTTCTTCAGTTGGAGCACATTATTTTTTTAACAAAAGAGCATGATACAGCTCTATACACCAGTTGGAAGCAACGTGATTTGTGTCATGAATACTAATATGTGTTTGACGGTATCCTATAAATTCAACACGTTCTGAAGAGCGTTAACAAGAGTTGTAGGAACCATACTTAAATTCTTCCCCTGCTTTTTTGTCAATTAAAGGAAAAGGAAGCTAGTGAGAGTCTGTATTTGTATCCAAAACAAATATGGCTTGGGTCACGACAAGACTTCTGCACACCGTGCTAGACCTGGGTCTACAGCACATTCATTGATTTTTGTCTCCATGAATCACCCTAAAGCTATAGGCAACAAAAGCTGAAGCTATGTAGATGTGATTTCTAGTTCATTTGTTGTTCATTAGAAAGATTTTGTCTCTCTCATTTGCAGCACCCCTGCTGCTGCGTGTTCATTAGGAGAATGGAATGTATTCCAAATATTTCCTAGCTCTGGCAGGGCAGATGGTGGAAAGTAATTTTCCAAACTCTTCTGGAAAAGGGGAGGGGGAGGAACACACCCAAATAACCCCAAGTCACCCCCTGCACGCCAGAAGAATTTGGTATTTCTGAGTGCAGACGTGCCGTACACTTTCTGTCTCTCTGGTTGTACAGTGCAGCGTGTCGGAGTGGTGGGAAGTGTGTATGAATGGGAATGTATCACATTACATGTGGGATGTTAGCAAGGCTGGGATTTTTTTTCACAGGAAACTGCATTTGCAAAGAGCACACAGCAACACGCAGAACCCTAAAAGATGTGTGTGAAGGAGTGAGCAAGATTCATTTCCCTAAATCTTCTGGGCAACCCAATGCCTGAGGGAATCCCAGGGAGGGAGGACAGAGCCTGGGCCCCACTCCAGTTCCCCCATGAGAGGCGCGAGGCAAACTGGAAGCTTCTCAGACACCCCATCCCCATTCCCTGCCCTTGGCCGGCACGGGCAGGAGGATGTCCCAGTGCTCAGACAATGGTGGAGGAAGCGGCTCTGGCTGCATTTCCCTTCCGCTCCCCGGAGAGCCGGGCGAGCACACAGGCCAGGGCCAGATTTAGCTCTTGGATCCACATGAAACATCCCTGCGCCGACTGCTCCCTTCCTCCGTGCTCGGGCTCCTGTCACGGGAGTGGAAGTGGCGCACACAAGGGGAACAGAGGGGCCGGGCCCGCGTGCAGCAGCAGGGCCGGGAACACAATGCGGGGCAAACAAAGAGCGGGGCTGTGTTTGCTGCCTTCCCGGGGCCATTCACTTCTCCTGCTTGGAGCCCATTTCCTCCTTTCAGGAGCCTCTTGACCTGCAGCCCCCTCTCCTCGGCAGACAGACCCCAAAGCCCCGCGGCTGGATCCTAATGCCTCTTCAGATCAAACCAGCAAAACACTCGGAACACAGAGCCCGAGCTGTGTGTTTGCAGCCAGGCTTTAAGCTCCTTGGCGCTGGCACTGGGGGTTCCTGTTTGTTTTCCAACTCCTGGGGACAGCAATGGTGCTCTCGAGGTCAATACAAACAAACCAATGGAGGCTCCAGCCAGTGCAGCAGAGCTTATCCAAGTGCTGCCACTCCTGGGACTGGGCCGTGCTCCTGCCCATGGAAGGTGCCTCCAGCACTGACCGGGGCTGTCAGCTCAGGCCTGCACGCCCCAAATCTCACACAAGGAAACCTGGCAGAACACAGAACTTCCTCAAAAGAAGGGGGCCAATTGGCCGTCCGTGCCAAGACACCCAACTCGGGAGGGAGGTGCTTTGACAGCTGCTTTAAAGCCCTGTCAGATTTTCAAAGCTCGCTATCAGTGATGGATTTTCAAGCCCCCTCTTCCTCCAGGCACTCTCGCATTGCAATGTGTGGGTGCAGGTGGAGCTGCTGGGGTCTCTCACTTGATCCATTTCATAGAATCACAGAATGGTTTCTGTTGGAAAAGCCCTCTAAGGTCATCGAGCCCAGCCATTCCCCCAGCACTGCCAAGGCCACCTCTAAACCCTGTCCCTAAGCGCCACATCTACACATCCTTTACACCGAGCACGAGGCAGGAGTCCCCTCTGAGCCCGTGTTCAGCTTTCCGGCAGCTGCATCCCACGGCATCCGCCCTCTCCGTAGTCAAGTGTTGGTGCCTGCACGTGGCGCGGGCTCTGTGGAAGCGGGATGGGAAACGGAAGCATCCCGGAGCCGCCGTGACCTCAAACCCCATTGCCCGGCCACCCAGCAGAAAAAATCGGGAGCATTCCTTGCCAACAGCTGAGTGTGGTGTCCTGTGGGAGCTGCCTTTCCTCTCTGGCCGGCCAGAGCTTCCTCCAGCCGGGACTGTGCCACCAGCTGAGATTCAGGGATTTGTGTATCCCACATCCAACACCTGAACCTGTGTTTCCCACTGCCAGGCTGAGTTTTAAACTCCTCTCCATCAGCTACGGCCAGTGGCCTTCAGAGATGAGCAGGGGCTGTAATTGATTCATCAGGGCTCCTGTTAATTGGGCTTTGCTCAATTGTTGTGACATATTTCGTTCCCGATTATTACGCTCTGGAGCCAAGGTTCCTTTAGGTAATTTATGCTGTAGCCTACGTATGTGTAAAAAATTTATTGCAATCGTGTTTTTAATTAAAATGCATGCGATAATACTAAAAGCAGAGAGGGGGAGGGAGGGAGGAGAACGCAGATTAAGTTTTTAATTGTTTTAATAGTGAGATTTGTTTCAGAGAGAACAGGGCATATTGGTTTCCTTGGAAACATTGGCGATGTATTAGCTGTATAAAATCTAGCATAAAAGATTTGAGAAAGTGAAGCTTTTAGGTTTTAACTGATGTTGTAACTCTTTTCATTTGGAAAATCAGATTCACACATGCTCCCTGGAGTCCCAAAAAGGTGTCTGTCTTGTGTTTTCTCTTAAACCTTAGAATCTGTAATTTCGTAGATTATCGGAATCATTAGAAATCCAAAACTGCAATAACAACAAGAAAAAAACCACCCTTCAACAATTCAATATCCCTGATTCATATGATTTAATTAGATGTGCCTGTAAGTTCTCTTTGTGCCAAACACTACCAGGCTCAGGCAAGACTCCACGTGATTTGACAAAGAAGTGCAAAAAATTTGGCTTTTTTAAAATGTTCCAGTAAAACTAGAGATTATTGGTATTGGACAGGGGGTGATGTTTGATATACATCCTGTGTTCAGTTACTTTATTGTACATCACCTGGACGTACAACATACAATGCACAGACAGTTTCAAGCTCAGAGAATCACTGAGCCTCATGATGATGATCTGCCCTCACACAAAGTCTTCAAGTCCTCTATTTTTCTTGGCTTATGTTTTAGGAACCAGAGAATCCCCGGAGAGCCTCATCCCCAGAAACAGCACGTCAGGTTTGGGGCTACAACACTGCAAGGCAGTACAGGAGGTCAAATGTACATTTTAAGGATGTTCTCATCTGAAGTTAAAACACTTTCTTTTCATTCTCTTTGAAAAGCAGGCTCTCAAATTATCAGTTTTGTGTCTTTGTGAGGGAGGATTCTGCTCTCTGCAGCCGAGTGGGACTGAAACAAGCGATTTTAATATCTGTGATTCACCTCGGAGCCCGAACTGTGATGATACAGTGCATCTAGGGATCAAATACTGCAGAAACGCTCTCTTTGAAACAAAAGGGGGGAAGTAGACTGCAGATAAAGCACCAGATGTAGGATTTTGGACCATCAGAAGAGAATGGATGGCTTGGTTTTAGCACGTAAGACTAATCACTCAGTTGAAATCATTTCAGCAGCTGAGTAAATAGACTTATGGAAAAGACATTTATGGGAGCATTTGTGTTCCAGGATCCTCCCTCTTTCCTAGCCCTCCGGTTTGTTTGCTTTTCTGTCTCGTTGGTGTCGAAGCCTCCCCGCTCGCAGGTTTACGAGGCAGCGGTGACGGTGTCAGCCGTGCCCTGTGCGAGCAGAGAGGGGCTCCGAGCTCCGCATCCTGCCCAGCGACAGGGGCCCCTCTCGGCTGCCCCTGGCTGCGGGCCACCCGCACGGGGACCGGCAGCACCGGCCCCGGGGCACTGCCACCGGCAGCTCCCGGCTCGGACAGCCCCGGTGACGGGGCGGTGTTTGCTGGGGTGCCCCGGACAGGCACACGGAGCGTGTGACATGAGTAAAGCCTAAAGCAAAGCGGAGTGTAAAGCACGGGCCGGGCTGGCTCGGCCTGCACAGGGAATGGGGAACTTCATGGCCCAGCGCTGCCTGGCTGTCCGTCTGTCCTGCCTGGCCTGAGCCTTGGCTGTCCGTCCATCCTGCCCGGTGGATGCAGACAAACCCTGGCTGTCTGTCTGTCCTGCCTGGCCTGAGCCCTGTCTGTCTGTCCCGCCTGGCCGGTGCAGGCAGAGCCCCGGCTGTCTGTCCGTCCGTCCATCCGGCTGTGCACGGCGGCTGTGCCCGGCTCAGGGCAGGGCACGGTCACCGCTCGACACCCCGCAGAGGTGATGCCATATGTCCCTGCGTGCTGTGCGTGCGGGCGGCTGAACCGGTTCATGACCGGGGCAGGAAGCGCTGGCAGCGCCGCGGGTGCCGTGACACACCCAAGGCACACACAGCCTGCAGCGCCGGGGGTCGGGGCGGCCCCCCTGCTCCCGGCAGCGCCGGTGGCGCGGGGCCCGCGCTGTCCCTTTAAGGCGGCGGCGCGGGAAGGCGCGCGCCGCGCCTTTGTCACGGCCCCGGGTCACGGCGCGGTCACGGCCCCGCCCCACGTGGCGCCGCCGCCCGCATGGCCGCGCGCCGCGCCCCCTGCGCTGATTGGCTGTCTGGCGCCCCGCGGCCGCGGCCGTCACTTCTGATTGGCTGAGCCCGCGCGGGGGGCGGGGCAGCGCCCGCTTGTGGCACCGGGGCCATCCGGGGCTGCCCGGCGGCCTCCGCGGGATTTAAAGGGGCCGCGCCCCGGCGGGCGAGGGCAGTTCTGTTCTGGGGGCACGGTCCCGCTGGGTTTTCCATACGAGACCGAGGGCGCATTCTTGGGGATACCCTTATGGTACCCCACGAGTGATGGTGATGCCGAGAGGAGGGCTCGGGCTCCCCCTGTGCTGACGCTGAATGGCGACTCAAGGCAGGGGCATCTTCAGAGCCTCCTCCTCCTCCCGGAGCTTCCCTGTGGCAGGCGCGGAGGGGCTCCAGGGATGAGCCCCGAGCCGCTGCCGGCGTTGGGCAGGGAGCGGGGCCTGCCCTGCCCCGGCTGCCCGGCAGCTCCGGCCCAGCCGTGTGTGTCCGGGCAGAAAAACGCAGAGCAGAGCTCGCTTTGTCTGAGCGCACCTTTCAAGCAAGAAACAAAAGCACCAAAGCGCAGCAAATGTGTTTTGACGAACACGAGCGTGTCCGTGTGTAGTATTTTTGCCTGTGAGTGCACTGGGCGGGTGTAGATGGGCATCGAACAAGGACAGGTCCATCCACGAGCTGTTCGCAGCTGCTCCCTTCCAAAACACGGCTGAGAGCGGTTCCGAGCTGCCTTCCAGCATCACTCAAGTGCTTCTTCAGATGAGCCTGAAGTCTTCACTTGGCTATGGCAGAGCTCAGGGTCACCTTTGTTTGCTTTCCAAAGCGCCATTCCCCTCTCCGAAATGCCTGTTGTTCCCTCAAGAAAAGTCAGGGAGTATTTACTGTTTATGCAGTTCAAACTCTTCCCTCGGCGCTGTTTTATCTTACATGTGCCATCCTGGTTTCTCTAGCACGAGGAAATGAAATGTGCTCAGGCGGGGAGCTGTGAATTCAGAGGGTGATGTATTTCCTACCAGTGCCTCAATAAAATGTAAAGGTAGGGTGGAGTCTTTCCAGTGATGTCAGCCGGAGTTATATCAGGCCCCAAATGAGACAGAATGGGTTGGAATAACATTCTGGTGGCTTCAGTGAAAATTTTCATTAAAATACTCACTGACTCTTTATCCCTCCTGGTCGGGAACAAAACCTCCTAAGTGGGACCCTTACCTAAAGCTGCTGAGCATCTGTGTCCCTGTGGCATTGTTCTGCTCTGTTCTAATTGCTGGGGAGAAAACCTGAGTTTCTGGTACCAAACAGTTAAAAAAATAAACTTAAACTGAGAGGTTAGTCACCGGAAAGTGGAAACCATGTCTGAAATTGTTAGAAATAAGGCTTGCTTGAAAATAAATATAGAATTATTCACCATGGTAACTATTGCCCTATTGCGTTAGTGCGTATCGATTTAACATTAATCCAAAGACTAATGCTGTGAAATATTTGGACTCTTTAATGGACAACTGTTTAGTTAACAAAGCTTTGGGGAGTTGTGGAGTTTTTTTTGTTTTGTTTTCGCTTAGGTTGTCTTGAACACAGTTTGACTCTTAAGGTTACTTATTTCTCAGATGGATCTTGCTTTTCCATTACATTTCATGAATTTATCCTTAGTGCTGCACTATAATGATCTAAGTGATGCTGGAGTGTTGCAGTGAGGAATAAAAGGAAAGATTTAAATGTGACTGCACAGGCAAATGCCTGACTTCTGGTCTGGCACTGAGCAAAATTACATTACAATCCCCGACTAGCCAGAGCAGAGTGATGTGCCCTTGTCCTTCAGTTTGTCCGAGGATCCCCGATGATCTCAGAGCTCCTGTGTGTCCCTTCCCATGGCTGAGGAGCCTGAGGCCCAGGGAGCAGCCTTGGCTCTCCCTGGAATTTTATGGCAAACCCAGGAAGCGAAGGGAGATCTTGCAGTTCCAGACTCATCCTGGAGCCGTCTGAGGTGTCTCCAGGGAAAACAGAAAAAGAAGTGGAAAAAAGCTGATCAGTGACAGAATGCAGGAGCCAAAATCAACAACAGTGTGTTCTGGAAGTGTCCCACGGATGAGCAGCACTCGCTGCTGGGACAGAAGCTCTGAGAAATGCGTTGGGCTGGAGGCTGGATGGTGTCATTACAAAGAACAGGGTGAAGCATTTAAGTTAGCTGATGTACTTTTAATTTTTACAAGCCCATCTGGGATGACTTTAATTATTTGTTCTTAAATCATGGTGGAAAAATGCTGATTATTCTTAAAGCCACATGAGTCGTTCAGATGAAATGGAGATGGTGGTAAACAGAGCATTTTTAAACCAGCATCGACTTGCAAACAGTTATTTTTTCTTTATTTTTCAAGAAGGTTGGGAAGATGTGTGAACTTGCAGCAGCCTGCACCTGAAACGGGAGCCTTTATCCACTAAAGCTTTGTGAACTTGTAAAAACTCCCCCTAGAACAAGCTGATTCACGGGGTGAGGGCGGGGGCCTCTCCCACAGCTCCAGTGCAGCCTGGGCAGCGGGTTCTGGCCGTGCCATTGCTCAGGCCACCCCGCTGCCCGTCCCTGTGCCCGGGGGTGATGCCTTTTGAAAGGCAAAGCCGTGCTTGCTGCAGCAGAGATTGCAGAGAAGGACCCTCCACTCAAGGAACTGGCCTGCCTCAGAAGAATAATCCATTGCTTAGAGCTGCACTTGCTCTCTTGAGACTGGTTGAGGATGTCCCAGCTGTCGGAAAAGCCAAGCATTCTGAATCAAACGTGAACTGTGGCCACATCCACGCGCCCCAGGAGCTCGGAGGACTCAGCAGCGGTGGCAGGGCTGGTGCTGCCAGCTGGGATCTCACATGACACGGGGACACGTGCAGTCTTCACCTTGACTTATTTAAGGCAGTGCTACGTGTTCGGCCGGGAAAGGATGTTAGCTGCAAGCTGGTAGGCTCAGATAAGATTCCAGCCACCTTTTCCGGCCAGTCAAGCAAGGTGCTTTGGAAAAGCGTCGCTAATATTCAACTGCCAAGTGTTTTAAACATAATATAAAGATATATTTCCAGATAAACAATAATAAAAGTGTGTTGATTGATCAAGCATATCTGAACTGGAATTTTTCTTCAGAGTTT
This sequence comes from Cnemophilus loriae, assembly GCA_013397755.1. Lineage (NCBI taxonomy): Eukaryota > Metazoa > Chordata > Aves > Passeriformes > Corvidae > Cnemophilus > Cnemophilus loriae. Next base: position 603,133 of record VZTF01009280.1, on the reverse strand, counting down.
TGACCGTGTGCGTGCCTGGCTTTAACTTTCTTGATATCCTTTCTGGGGCTGGTGGGCCCAGTGTCCCTGTAACAGGGGTAATGTTTCTTCACATTTTCACAAAGCATTTCTAAAAATCTGACTGCCACAAAATACATTGAGCCCCCAGGAATAACCTGAAAGAATCGGGATTACCCTTCCTGCATTACTGATGAGAAAACTGAGGCAGGGAACAAAATATAAAATAGGATTGGAAATGCTGTATCTATGGTTCTAGCACAGATTTTTTTTCAGATTATTGTCCCTAATCTCCCTGCACACCAACCTCCACCTCTGGTGCCTTCCCGGCACCTTCCCCTGCCTTTGGGAATGGCATTTGTTGGACAATTCACGTCTGCCCAATGCTGGGAAGCACAAACTTCTCTAAGCTTGTTTCTATCTGAGCTACATGATCCCCTTCCGTGTTTCCTTTGGATTAGTAATTGTTGGGAGTTACCATCTGTCGAGTGGCAAAGAGTAAAAGATTAAACAACCTGGCAATTCCTTGTTCCTTCTCTCCAGGCATTTTCGCAGGACTGGATGGGGCTGCAGGAGTAAAGTACAGGTGGGTATTTAACATTAGTTTGTAGTAGTCATGTAGAAATAAATTCCATTTTGGTGGGGGAGAAATAAAGGTTAAACCTTACCAGTGAGTGCCACTGTCTCTGACCCAAATTTTGAGACCATCCATCTTCCGTGATTGCTTCAGCTTTGTAGGAATAGGATTTCTGCAGGTCGGTCGCCTGCCCCCACCTCGGTGCATCTTCCCAGCAGCATCTCTGGGGAATGCAGGTGCAGCTGGGGACTCCTCAGATACTCCCAAATCCTAAATCGGAGCTATCAACAGTTATGGGGAAGTGTGCTTTCTTAGAAGATAACTGAAGCTGCCCTTATCTCCCGGGAACAGGATTCACCAAGTATTACAGCAGCCACTTCGCACCACTGTAGTTAAGCTTGTTTCAGCATTCTCATTATAAACCTTTGTTTTCACAGGTTTATTTCCCAGGAAAAAAAAAAAACAAAAATCTGACTTGACTAAAGCTTGGCACACTGAGCCCTCAGGGAAGAGATGATGTTTTTTCCTTTTACCTGTCTTGCAGTGAATGGGGTCACTCCATTTTACAGGTGTGGTTTGAAACAAAAGTGGGAATGCGTCTGGAATAGTTCCTGAGCTCTGAGCAGCACCACTGGCGCTACCATGGGAGCTAATGGTAGAATTTTCACTGAGCTCAGCCATGGCCAGACTGGCCCTTACAGGTTTATCCCCCTCATTTCTTTTCCAGTCTTTCCCATTTTTCTGTCTGAAATGCTGCACTGGGGACTGGCTGTGTGAAGTGAGGCTGAAGCCCTGTGGCTCAGTGCTGTGGGGCCAGGGCTGGAGGGGGTCCCCGCAGCTGGGTGGGTGTTTGCGGGGTGAGCCTGATTTTTGGGTGGTTTTCCAGCAGGATACACAAATCCAGGTGCTTTTGGAGCTGATCTGCAAAATCTCTGCCAGGTCCTGGTGGACGCTGGAAGCTGGGGGTGCCACTGGACCCACCTGGCATGGGCTCAGTGCAGGTGGTACTTTAAAGATCCTCTGTGGGTGGGTGGGTGCACAAGTAGGACTGGAGCATCTCCTATGAGGAAAGGCTGAGAGAGCTGGGCCTGTTCGGACTCAGGAAGGGATGACTGAGAGGGGACCTCATCCGTGCGTGTAAATATCTAAAGGGTGCCAAGAAGATGGGCCAGGCTCTGCTCGGTGGTGCTGAGCAATAGGACAAGAGGCTACAAAACTGATGGCCAGGAATTTCCACCAGAACATGCGGAACAACTTTGTTCCTGTGCAGGTGAACGAGCACTGAACAGATTGCCCACAGAGGGTGTGGAGTCTCCCTCGCTGGCGATATTCCAGAGCCGTCTGGACACAATCCCGTGCCCTGTGCTCCGGGATGACCCTGCCTGAGGCGGGAGGTGGGACANTCGCTGGCGATATTCCAGAGCCGTCTGGACACAATCCCGTGCCCTGTGCTCCGGGATGCCCCTGCCTGAGGGGGGAGGTGGGACACCAGGTGACCCACGGTGGTCCCTTCCAGCCTCCCCCGCTCTGTGGTTCCGGGGGTCCCGCGCCCCCCGGGAGCTGCCGCCGCCCCGCCTGGGCGCGTCCCGGGGGGGCCGCACCGGGGGCTGCCCCAGCCCCGGGGGAAGGGAAGGGAAGGGAAGGGAAGGGAAAGGAAGGGAAGGGCAGTCCCC
>VZTF01009280.1:576992-600533 GCA_013397755.1 Cnemophilus loriae | reverse complement strand
TTTAAATGTATAACTTCATGGGGCTGAACAGCACGGCCGTAGCTATTCAGCCCAATGTGTCCTGCACATGCAACTGCAAAAGGTCTTTGTTCCAGAGCATGGAGATCAGTAAGTACTCGTCCTGCTGCTCCCGGGGAGGGTGCGGGAGGTGCCCGGGGTGCGGGAGTGCCCGGCGGCCCCGCCGCGGGCGGGGAAGTTCCCGCGGGGGCTCCCGGCGGCGCCCGGGACCCTTGGCTGCGATGCGCTTTCCCGGAGTGGTTTTCCTCCCCCCTCCGTGCGAGCCCCGCTCTCTCATCTGTTGCAGCTGGGATGTCGGTGCGGCTGCGACACGGCGCGGGCCGGGCTGGCGGAGCTGCCCGGGATCAGCCTCACCCGGCCGCTCCCCGCCGGCACCGGGGCTGAGATCCCCGCTCTTCCCCATCGCGGCTCCATCATCAGCCGCGTCTCGTCCCTTCGCCGCGGTGCCCCGGTGCCCCTGCCCCGCGCCTTCCCCTCCTGCGGGGGTGATGCTGGGGGGCCCCCGAGCCTCTTCCGGGGGTCTGCGCTACCCCCGTGTAAATCTCCCTCGCCTCGGTACCGGGGGGGCACCGCGCTCCGGACACCCGAGTAGGGTTTGTATTTGGGAACCTGTTCCCCCCGTCTCCAGCCCCTCGGGGCTTTATGTTCCGAAGGGCGATTTGGGTTTTTTCATCAATATTTTTCAGCCCTCGCAGAGTAGCAGTGAGGGTAGTGCCTGACCTAAATATCCACTACTTCTCTATGTGCTCTTTCACTCTTGGAAATGAAGTGCACGGAGGTGAGAGAGAAGGAATGTTACTGCTGAGGGCAGAGGAATGAGTTGGGCTCTTTGGCAGTTTTAAGCAAATGGTATTTTCTGTAAAGGGAAGGTTTTCAAGTCATCCCAGAGCGGGAGGGTTGTCAGGATTGTACCCTGCTTAGCACCTTGTTCCGTGCCGTGAAATCCAAACCCTGCGCAGACTAATGCGAAATGGCCCAAAAGGAAAACTTGGGAAAGAGTCTGGATTTTGCATATATTCCTGGCACTGCGACGGGGCAGGCTGGCGCTCGGTGCGTGCAGGGAGAGCCAGCTGAGCCGTGCCTGTTTCTGCTAGCACAGGATCTGCCCCGTTACCTCCAGCGGGGCTGCAGAGCATCTGTCCCTTGGTATTTTGGATGGCTTTTGTCCAGTGTCATCTGCCTTCTCCTTCTCCAGTTTCATCGTTGTTTAATTCAGGTGTCTGAGTCCCGGAGAAGGTCTGCAGGCATTTGTATACCGGGTACTAAAATGTGTTCATTCTGAATTTTAGCATAAACCATACCCTTTGTACTGTATGCACTTTTAATCTTGATTTAATCTCATTCGTGTTCAGACAAAACTAAGCTGGATTTGCCTGATTTTATTAACACTACCGGTACTGAATAGACCATTATTCTTCCCTGACTTTAACAGGCCGGGCTAGATGTGCATACCAATAGCAGTGTATAAATAATGAAGATACAGTTCTTTTTTGTGTCAGCCAGTTGCTGAGCATAAGCTGTGTCCCACAGAATCCCAAGGATGAGAGACTTTACTTTGTGCCTGATCAAGGCTCATGGTTATGATAAAAGTTGTGAATTAAAATGTGTAATGTCTTTTGAAGAAAAAGCTTCTATTCCAGTCTAACTCTTGGCATGAGGTTTTATTGGAACAACTCAGGCTTTTAATTTCACTCCTTGACTTTTCAGAAATAGCATAGTTCATAATTTTTCCCCCCGTTTTTTTCAGCATATGAAAGGCTTGGTAAGAGGCAGATGCTGCTTATGGATGGGGGGTGTGAGAGACAGGGAACAGTGAATTACACCGGAGGAGACCTTGCCCAAATTCGGATAGGTGTTGTGGGAGCCTCGTGCCTGATGCTCCCAAGGTCCTTCCCTGACTTGTCCCCGGCCCTGTGTCAGCTCTGGGGTCCTGACACTCAGGTGCTGAGTTCCCATTAGCTCCTGGGAGCCTTGGACTGAGCTCCCTTACGGTTGCCCTTCCTTATTTCGTGTTGGGGTAGATTTCTTATCACCAGTGTTATTATTTATTTCCTGCTGATGGCGGGCAGCATTGGCTCACCTCTGTGCTACAGGAGAGCTTTGGTGGCACTGCAGGGGCTGTTACCTGATCGCTTCCTCCACCTGGCTCCAGTGGAAAGGGCAGAGCTGAGCCTCCCTGAGATAAATTCATTCTACAGCGTTTTTCCTCCTCCAGTCGCTCGATTTTGTGTATCTTTCTGATACGACTTTGCAGGAACCTCAGAGCAGCTACCTCCAGATGCTCCTTAATTTTGCAGCCAAAATTTACAGTTACGAGGCAGGAACGCTTCAGGAAAGTGGCACGGGGAGGAACACGCAAACTGCTCTGGTTTACAACCCTCTAAATAGGTTAACTGTCCAAGCGATGCCCAAAAACCCTTCTCCTCGCAGGCTTTATTCCGTATGGCGGCTGCGGCGCTGCGGTGGAGGAAGCAGCTGGTTTCTGTGTGTGGCGCTCCCAGATTAGGATTATAAAAGGGCTTTTTGGGGGCGGGGGCGCGAGTCTCGCCCGCCGCCGGGCTGGAGTGCCAATATGCCGGGCGGTGCTAAGCAGCCAGACGTCTGCAGCAGTGGGCTCTAATCGCCTCGGCTGGGTGAAGGAGGTCAGGGGTGACCGGCGTGGCGGAAGAGGCTGTAAATAACTAATTATTTGGCGCGGGGAGCAGAGCCAGGCGCCGTGCCTGCCTCCCCACCGGGCACCGGCACCTGCCCGCTCCGGCCGCGCCACGGGCACGGCTCCCGCGGGGTGCGGGTGCCAAGGCGGGGATCCCGCGGGCACCTGGGCATGCCTGCGGGAGGTGTGAGGGCCGCTCTCTCCGGGCTGGGTGGCTCTGGGCAGAGGCTTTGCTCATGCGGACGCTTTGGTCGTGCAGGAGTGTTATCCGAGGCGTTGGGGATTTTTGGGAGGCGTCGTTGCATCTCCCAGGAGTCGAGGCAGATCCCCCCGACTGCAGCGCCGTGTCTGGCTGGGCCAAGTGAGCCGTGAGAGCAGGTTCCTGTCCAAGCCAAGACTTCTAGGTTTTCACATTCTTTGGTTTAATATCAAACCAAATGCATATGGCTCAACCAGGGATTGCGTCTCCTTTCCACTTTCGCACTGCTTTTCTGACAAATGCGTTTCTTTACTGACACTCTGTCAGCAGCAGTTACGGCTTATTCCAGGGCAGAGGGGATAAGAACCACGTGCTTCTTTATTCCCCCCCAAAGTTTTCCTCATGGAGGGAAGCCAGAGCTGCTCCCAGCATTTCAGCAAGCCTGAAAGTGCTTGCGGAGAGGATGTTCAGTTTGTGGCATCTCAGTTCGCCCTCAGCCAAACTGGGGAGTTCCCTGTGTCTGGCTCTGGCCGTTTGTCTGTGACAAGCTGTGCTTTTTGCTGAGATCAGCGTCCCAAGGTATGATCCTGGAGGAGCAGAGCACGAGTGGCTTTTGCTTATGGTGGCCCAAGAGCTGTCTGTGTGTGCCCTTGGCCATCCCAGGGGACCCGGACACTCTGCAGTCCCAGCCCTGTGGCTCCCACCTTTCATACCCAAAGAAAGGCCTGATTCCCTGAGCCTGCAGAGCGCAGGGGTTTTTATTAAAATCACAGTTTATTTTGTGCCCTCAGGTAGTGATTTTAATCTTAGTGTATTATAATCGATGTCGAATGGTAGAATGAAAAGACACAGAGGGGGAAATGCAGGGAAAATAGTCAAACTTTGTTTTTTTCCTGTGGGTGAACACCTGGACTGTGCTGTGCTGCACAGCGGGACTGGCACACGGCACCAGAGGTGATCCTGTATAATCATTTATAATGCAAAGAGGAGGCAAGACATAGTTCATTCTTCCTTTTCAGTCAGTGTCAGGATGTTTTCAGAGGAGGGTGTTTGCTGCAGTAAGTCCTGTTACCTTCTGCCATGAAGGCATCTTCCACCCCCGGAATGTTTGCCTTCGTTTGTTTAGTAGTGTGTTTTCAGATCCTGGTTGTGAGAAGACTTGCACTGAAGGGTGTGTGGGGAACAGCAACCGTATTCTTTTCCTTAAAGCCAGGAATTCCCAAGGTAGGGTCTGGGATTACCTCTAAATTTTTGGGATATTGAATTAGCTGCTACCACTGCTTCCTTTGCGAATGGAGAGAAGAGCACCCACAAACACATGTTCTTACTTTTATTTGCTATTGCTCACCGAATATACTAATAATTGTAGATTTCTCAGGCTGAAGTTGGTGGTGTGATAAATCCAGTTTTAGAATGAATTTGTAAACCTAAATTATAAGTGGAGAGACATGAGGAGACCTTTCCAAGGGAAGTACCAAACTACATGGTGGCACTAATAAGAGGGTAATTACAATCCAGCTCCTTTCCTGAGTAACTCATTGTACACTCATGTATGTCGGTGTTGTTTCATTCAGGTAGCAGCAGCCGTCAGAATTTGCTAAGCCTAATTAGTGAAAAAAAAGGTCATTTATTTGCAGTGGTGTCTCATGTGAAAACTGCCAGCCAGTTTGCTTCCTGGAGGGAGATCCCGTACTGGTGTGTGGTTTGTCTTATCAGATCCTGCCCGTTCTGTGATACACGGTGCATCTGCTCCTGGCGGGTTTCATCAAAGTGATAAAGCCTGGCTGGAGAGCTCATGAGGAGAGAGGTACAAGGGCCACTTCGCTGCAATTAAGTGGAAATTTGGTTCACGCCATGAGCACACTCCCAGACGTCCATAAAGCACAGGAATCACTGATGTCCACGGGGATGTTTTTATACAGTGTTCTTCCTGTCTGTGCGGCTGAATTGCCGGGTGATTATTTTATAACTATTTTGGGTGGCAGAAGGTGGGTCACTCGGGCAGGTCCCAGGTGAGGAAACGCATCACAGACCTGCTCCGTCTGCGAGCGGCGCGGCGAGCCCGGAGAACAGGGAGGAACAGGGAGGAACAGGGAGGAACAGGGAGGATTTCTGTGGCAGCAGGATCTGGCCCCTCATCTCCATCTTCCTGAACTGATCAGTGGCTGCTGCGTTGCTGCTTCCTTGCTGCAGGGAATGCAGTAGTGGTCTGGGAGCTCCTCCGGGAGCGGTGGGTGAGTGTAGGGGAGCAGGGCAAGGGCAATCCTGGCGCTGAGCATGGGAACAGCTCTGAGTGCCAGCACCTGGAACCTGGACACACAGTGCTGAGAGCTGGAGAGACCCTGCACGCACACCCCTCTGAGAGCTGGAGAGACCCTGCACGCACACCCCTCTGAGAGCTGGAGAGACCCTGCACACACACACCACCAAGGGCTGACAAGTTTTCAATACTTGAGGAGGTCTCAGGGTACTCTGTGTGTGTGTGCACACAGGCATAAACACATCCGTGAAACTGAATTTAGTAATACAGGAAAGTGGCTCCAAATGAACTGGTTAATGAAGTAGTTGGTAAAGGAGTTGTGGAGTTTGGGCTTTTTTGATTGGTTTTTTTTTGGTTGTTTTTTTTTTAAAGCAGATAAATTTCAGCTGTAAGAATTTATCATTCAAATCAGAGGATTTGGGGAGCTATTGAGAGTAAAGAGAGCTTTGATGATTTGGCAAGGAATACAGCTTCTAAGGCAGCACTTTGATCTGCATTTTAAATGCTTCTTTGTAATGACAGTTTCACAATTTCTTTTCTCATTTTGAGTCAGTTTTGCAGAGGTATGTTTTGAGAGAAAATAGTAACAGCACACATTATTCTTGTTGGCTTTGGAGCCAGCTAGAACTTGTAGTTCATCCCAGATCTTTTGGCTACCATGGTAAATTTATGATTGCACCAAAAAGGAAATTAGTAAAGATGTTAAATATTATCAAACCTTTGCAAATCTTTTGAAATCTCTCCGGTGTGAAAACTAAACTTGCATTAGCATTTCTGCTGTGGTGTGTTGAACAGCGTTTATCCAGGCATCCACCTAATACTGCAGGTTCCTGATTTAGCTTTTTTTTTCCTTCTGAAGGACGCGCTACTGTTTAGCACATGCATACTTTTAGTCTTGCATTACCTTGGCTCTAGTGACTCAAGCTTTCTCAAGACAAACCTACTGGGAACCTTTTTCCTTCCCTTCTATCTACAGCACCTCCTCAGAGCAACTCTCGTTGGAGGGAGAAGGTTGTTGTTGCCTGCATGTTCTTATATAAGAGCGCTTGTTGCATTAATTTATGTAGTATGGAGAGGGGTAGGAATTGGGAATGTTTATTAAGGTTTTAATTTAAATTTTGCATAGCATCTTGAATCTTGAATCCAGTTTGGGGAGGGGTTTATACCTCTCATTGGAAATCAGCAGCCTCAAGCACGAGAACAAATAAGCGGGTTTTCCCAAATTGGTTTAGAGCTGTGTGGCAGCTCTTCTGGTACTGGTTTTGGCCTCTCCTGAGCTGTGGCTCTGAGCTGTACCAGGCTGGCAGCTCTCTGCTTGTGGAGCAGGTGTGTAAAACAGGGCACACATTTCATTTGCAAGGTAAATTCACCCAGGAAGTTGGGTCTTCAGTACATGCAAAGGGTACTGGTAGGCCTTAGACAAATAGTGATGTGTGTACATTTGACTTGCATCCCTCCCAAACTGTCAGTGACTGTGCTCAGTGGGGCGTTATCCCTGTTTTTGGATCTCTCTGGTACATGGTGCTGATTTGGAGCATGTGGCCCCGAGACATGTCAGTCATCCATCCCACTCAGAGATGGTACAGCCAGGGCACTGTCTGTGTTGAGGCTCAGGTTGGCATCAAGTCCACCTTCGCTTTTAGATTTTTTTAACTAAATCCCACTTTTTCACAGCGTACAGCGAGGTAGCAGTGCTAAGGCTGTAATCCATCAGTGTCCCCTTTTTCTCCAGGTAGTCAGATTTCCCGTTTCTCACTGAGGCAGGACTAGGCTAACGCTCCATTTAGAAGAGGGTGTGTTTTTCACTGTGTGTGGTGTGTGTTAGTGTGTCCCAGACTGTGGTGTTATGTAAAGACACCTTGCACATCTTTGGAAACTTGCCTCACAAGTTGTCAGTGCTGGTGGATGTCCACAGTGCTTCCAAGTGGTTCACACATTTGTGTTTGATGTATTCAGTCTCGCACATCTCTTTAATAAAATGCCTCAGACTGGGTAATTTTTCACTTGGAGGGCACATTGAAAAGCGTGCAGTTAGAAAGGCAAGTGCTTTTGCACATGGCGGTTCTCTGAACCATTCCTGAGACCCTGCTGATGCCTGCAGAGCTGAGGGATTGTGCCTGTGATGGTTTGTGCTCTTCAGCAGGTGCAACAGGATTTCCCACATTTGCAAACTTGGCCCAAGCAACCCAGCAATGCAGAATTTAGCCTTGGCGAATGAAAACTGATTAACCCCCAGGCTTGGAGCGTACCAAGGATGAAAAAAGTTACTGGCACAAAAATCAAGGCTACTTTTCAAAGAATATGTGCAAGACATGGCTTGGGGATTTTTTTCCATCTCTTCATTCTGTCCAATATGTAAAGTAGCTGGTTTGTTACTCTAACCCCCTACAAATGATTGTCAGTAATAATTCTGTAAAACTGTGAATCAACTCTGCATGACTTTGTGCAAATAGACTGAGTAATTTCTTTGTTCTTTTCTTCTTACTTTGTAATTGGAGTCTGTAAAAGCCCAAAGGTTTGGTCTTGTGGAAAGCATGATTCATTTATTGGTGTCTGTGCCGACTAGTTATCTTTCAGTAATTCCAGAGTGCTGCTACAAGCCAAGAGTGATTCATACATGGCTAAGTGCACAAACAAATGGGGTCATGGCCATCTGCAGAAACTTTTCTAATCTATTTATGGTATCGGAGAAAGAAGTGGGTGTATTAAGGATGATGGAATAGGTGTCAATTACATTAGTGACTATAACCGGTTAAGTAACGCTCACCATTACTCAAAACCACATCTGCTCCTTGCTAAAGATCACAACAGCAGGTCCTGTTTAAATGTTAACGCAGGTCTGATAGGAGAGATGGATTGAGTGTCTGGCCTGCCTCCTGAGGAGCTCGCCATCCTCACAGCTCTTCTGCCTTCCTTGAGATTCAGACAGGGATCAGGAACTTCCACTGGGAATATCTGTAGTGGCAAAGTCCGTCTCTGCTGTTGCAGAGCTTGGTCACTGTAAGCTTTACACACAGAATTTGGCCTTATACTTACCTTGTGTTGATGATCAGGGTAGGGTTTGTCACTGGCACACCAGGCAGAATGGCTGTGCAACATCTCACAGCGGTGGTCAGGTGGTCAGTTTTCCTTCCAACTGCATCTTCAGTGGTTTAAAATCTTGAGGGAAGATGACCAGCATCTTACAAGGTGGCCTTTCTCTACTTCTGTCCCTTTTCACTAATTGTGGGAATTAATTCTCCCTTTGTAACTCTGATAACAAAACAGCCCTGGCTGCAGCTGTGTCAGAAATGAATTCTCCGTTCAGGTTTTAGGCTTTTGCTTTGGGGGAGGCCGTTTGCTCCTGCCCTGCTCGGGAGTGGAGGAGCCGGGCCCAGGGCTGGAGCTGGTTGTGAGGAGGAGAGAGTTTGAGATCAGCAATAGGAAATAGCAGGGCAAGAAGCACCCCAGAGGCCTGTGGTGGAGGGTCTCTGGTGGGCTCCCTCTGGAACTCTGACTGCCAGAGCCTGCCTGCTCTTCACCCTTGCACACTGCAGCTGCTTTTGCACCTGAGATATGTGTCTCCAACAAGATCTTGCCGTTGCAGAGCGTGGAGTGGTCTCACAGTGTGTTAGAAACATCCCATGTCCGCAGGATGGACGGGTGTTACTCGTGATGAGGTTTGGAAGTGGCCATGGCCTCGTCTCCCCGAGCCCTGGGAGACCTGTACAGTCACTGCTCAGTTCGATTTCAGAGGGCTTGACTAGAACACAGAGCTCACGGACTCCAATTTCTGTAAACTGAATTTGAGCATCAGCACTGGCCAAAAACATGGAAGAATTTGGCAACACATCCTTGTTGTCCTTTCACTGATGTTTTGAGCACTGTGTTCTGCTGCACCCTCGCTGCACTTGCTCCCATGAAGGGAGACGAGGCCTGGCTGACACCCTGAGTTCTCTGCGGACGGGGAAGTGACCCAGACTTTTGCCCAAAGGACTGATGAGCCTCTCCTGATGTCTGAGCAGCTTTCTTCTCCTGCCCTTGCTTTACTTAAGTCAACAGATTGTGTAAGCCACATGCGAGATTTACCTGCAGGGCAAGTGGGAGAGAAGCAGTGCCATTTGGATGAATTCCCAAGAGACATCTAACCGCTGAGCGTTCAGACTCACATTTCCAAGCCCGAGTCCTACAACAGTCCTGGATCTGCTCGTCGCCTCTTCCATCCGTGGCTTTGGCTGCCGAGGACGAGTCCCGGGGAATTTGCCGGCTGTGGCCGCTGGCTGGCAGCTCCCCTGCGGGCTGGACTCCGTGCTGAGCAAGCTTGGAAATTCTCCCCCTTAGTGGTTTCTGTTTAATGTTATGCTTAATGTCGTTATTTCTTACAAAAACAAAAGATCCCCCCAAAGCAGAGCGGAGCCCCGCGCCTCCCACACCCTCCCGCGCTGTTTCCCGCGGTGCTGGGCGTACATGGGGCTGACTCCTGGAGCCCTGAGCTCTCTTCAGGGGTCGAAACCCACAGCTCAGCAGCTGAAATGACCCAGGGTTGGGCTTGTCCTTGGTGCCTGTTCCAGGCCTGAAACCGGGCTGGATTTCCTTGTGCTCTTCACGGGTATTTGTGCAGTGAGACCTCGAGAGTCAGTGGCTGTCGGTGTCCCCTGCGCTGGCTTGGCTGCAAGGGCTCGGCTTCACAGAGGGCACATGTCTCAGCTGCTTTCCTGGAGGAGCAAGTCCTGCTCTTTCTGTGTTGTTTTCATTAGTTCCAACATTATTCTGCCTTACCAAGGGTGGTCTCTTGGCTTCAATACCTCAGAATAGCATACACAGATTGAGCTGTTTAGCTCTGAAAGTACCTTGTCCTGCTAGGTGCTCTCTTTAGGACACTGAAGAAACAACATGATTGATGGGCACTTGCTTCACACAATTCAGGAAAAATTATCTTAAATTGCAATTATTTCCCACGTAATAAGCAGGAATCTCATTTTTGTTGTTACACTTACATTACTGTGATGGGACTTTGCTTGAATGGGAAGATGTGTTTTCGAATTCAGTGTTTCCCTCTCCAGCTGCTCAGACACACGCAAGGTGTGTAACACTTAATGATACTGATCACTGGTGTGTAATGCAATCAGGGTTTATGTTTCTCTAGTGTGACTTATTCATAGCTATATATACACACTGCACCTTCCTCAGCTTTTTCTGGGAATGCAGGTGCTGGCTGTCTTGTCAGCTGATGAGCCAGAGACTGGCTCAAAAACAAGGAGAGGGGGCAGAGGTCTCTGATGGGGGTCCTGTGCGAGGTGCAGAACGAACTGCAGGGTTACAAACACATTCTGTCCTGCTGATAGCTTTTAATCCTCATCGTTCTCATGGGTTTTCTTGATAAATACACTTCTCAACCTCCACTGAGTTGCCATCCAAGCCTGAATTGTAAGGAACAATAAACATAATGGACAGACTCAATTTAATAGATTTCGCTATGAGCTTTTTATTAGTGCAGCTTTTTAAAAAAGAAGGAGAAAGAGATGACTGCATTTATTTACTTGAAGTGCAGCAAGCAGCTCTTTGAAATCCGAGGGAAGCGTGCCCGAGTGGGCTCAGTTCAGCTGGTGGTTGTGGCACGAGGGAAGGATCCATCCTGCTGCACAGCCTGCAGAGCGCTGGCCGGCCTGGAATGGGTTAACAGTGCGTGCAGATGTTCAGGAATTCCTCTTCTGACTTGGCCGTGGGGTTTTGCTGCTCTTCAGAGCACAAGTGCACTCCAGTCGCAGCAGGTTCATGGGTTTGGAGATGCCTTTCATCCTCTCCTGTTCTCACTGCGTGCTCGGGAAGGGATCACGCCGTATCTTGCAGCCATGTGTCCTCCTTGGTTGCGTTTCTTGAGATTTGCAGACCCACATAAAGCATCCATTAAATTAAGCAAAATGGCCTTTAGAAAGCTACGTTTCAAGTGGAAGAAATGCTTTATGTAACGTAGGGGTATGTGAGGGGACCTAAATACAAGCTTAAATTGGCTGTTACGAAAATAGGTATAATTGGGTTTTTGCACAGTGATTTTACAGCTTCTGAGTTTAATGTCCTGATGAAATCCTGCATCCAGTCCACGTGCAGCCGAGGAGATGGGGGTAGAGGAGCCTGAGTAATGGGACTTGTTCTAGGAACAGCCTTGCCCTCGATTGCAAAACTGGACATACCTGTCATTTGCTGAGGCTCTGCTGTGTCTGAGAGGTGTCTGGAGTGAGGTGGTTCCCTCTCACCTGTGTTTGCCCTTCGGTCTCTCCCCTCAGCCACCCCGTGTCAGGGTCAGGGGCTGTGTCAGGCCACGTCAGGGCCTCTGACTGTGGTTGTGACTGCTTGCAGGTGAAAAATGTGGCTGTACCCCCCTAACTGGGCACGTGCCAAGAGCTGCAGCTTTGTTTTCCAGCCAGATCAATGCAGTTCGTTTAAGTCGTTGGGTAATTTAGTAGCTGGAGGCACTTCTGTGGGCTTGGCGTGAGAGCGACTGCTTCACTTCCCACCTCGGGAAGGCTGGGAAGGGTTTCCCTCTCAACCCAGGCTTCCCCAGCTGCATCCGGGCACAGATGATGCTGTGGGGTCGTTGTCCAGCCATTCTGGGATCAGGAGCCTGAGGAAGTGGAGGATATCACATTTTAACCTTGCATCTTCATATTAATCCCGATGGTTTTTCCTGTTTTAATATTTAAAGCCGTTCCGTTCTTCTGTCTGGAGAGACAGAGTATTGGCTCTCCTGGGTAAAGATTGACACATCCTCTTTTGGAAAGCTCATCCCAAAGCAGATTTTCTTCATAGAAATCAAGATGCCTTTGAATCCTGTTGGCAGAAATTGGAAGAATATTTTTTTTTATTTAGTCCGTCTTCAACCAGTTAGGCCTGAGAGCTGATTTCCTTTCTAGCTTAATAAAGGTCTTGCAAGGATGAAAAAAATCTGTTGCTTTCCTTGGAGTCTCTTAGCCAAGGCATGGGAGGAAAGCCTGGCACTGCGAGACAGGGCGGAAAAAGCTGAGATAGTATTTGCTGCTTCTTTGAAACTATCCCTTTTTAATTGTCTAAACAGCATTTCAAAGAAAATCTCTGCTCTTCTCTATCTTCTTCCAGCATTATAATTCTATATAATCACTTTTCTTTCTCTAAAAGAATTGAGCGTGATTTTTTTTTTTTTTTTTTTTTGCGGAAGGGAGAAGGGATAAATTCCAGATGTTGCTCGGATACACTTTTTGCCTCTGTTTAATGTTTAGTGGCTTTCAGTAAATATGCTGCAAGAGGTGGGGCTGGTGTTTTTATTCCAGGACAAATCATCTACAACAAATCCCATCTGCCGATGCGGGGAGAGCATATCTTGGGTGTGACCTGGTGGGGTTGGAGCTGATCCTGCCTTTCCTGCCATGCAGAAAGGCAGCAGAGGCTGAGGCTGCCCCAGGTGCTCCTTTGGGCTCTTTGCCCTTGGTCACTCATGGTCTTCACGCTGCCCTTCCCGCACCACTGCCGAGCTCCGGCTCCGTGAGCGCGGGGTCGGATCCCTGGCGTGGGAATGGGCACTTCTGCTCTAAACTGGCACAGGGCGTTTTTGGGAGCAGCTCTGCTCTGCAGGCAGCCCTGGGTGGGTGAGGGCTGTCACGTGCTCCGTGCTGTCCCATGTGGGATGCTCGGTTTAGAGGGACTGTCCTGGCGAGCCAGGCTTTTTGTTGCTGGTGTTGCAGCCCAACAAAGAGCATCCGTGTGCCCTGCACCAGTGTGGGGCTGGATCCAGGAGCTGGGCTCTGCAGATGGGCAGCCCTTTTCCCTCCTTTCTTGCCTTTTCAGTGCATGCCACGCTTATCCCTGCTTTGCAGG
This sequence comes from Cnemophilus loriae, assembly GCA_013397755.1. NCBI lineage: Eukaryota > Metazoa > Chordata > Aves > Passeriformes > Corvidae > Cnemophilus > Cnemophilus loriae. The sequence goes on along the minus strand of VZTF01009280.1, from coordinate 587,576 downwards.
CGTGCGGGCTGAAGCAGCAGTGATTTTCCAGCATGTGTTGCACAGAGGCGTTGTGGGACCAACACGGCAGCTCCGTTCCTTGTTTCATGTTTTCACCTGTTTAGGCGAAGTACATCCCTGCTTTGTTGGCAGCCTGTTGGGTTGCACAAACAGTATAAGACAAAACCACGAGCAGGTGTTGGTCCAGCCAGGGTAATTACTGGTTCCATGCTGCTGCTGGTAGGCAGAGAGCCTGAGCCACCCTTCCCATGGAGCTGTCTGGCAGCACTGCGGCTGCAGAAGGACTCCGGGCACGGCTCAGCCACTCCCTGGATCTCTTCCCTGCTGCCGATTGCATAAAAAAAGTTTATGCATATAAGGAGGGAGTGAGGAGAGCTGGGGGTGGCTCTGGTCAGGTTTAAAGCACCGACTTTATGTGCCAATTCTCATTTGCATTTAAAAAGTTGGCAAATGCATGGCTGAACCTAAAGGGCAGATGTGAGGATGGGAGACGCAGGCGTGCTGAGAGAGAGGGGAGAAGCAACATCCCAAAGTCTTGCCTGACTTCAGAAGGTTCAGGCTGGCTTCTCCCACACATCCCAGACCATGGCCAGACATCTTGGATGAGACATGATGGGGACAGCACGCCCATATGTGCAGAGGGTGTCACGCTGCGTCGCCTGGGCTGTGGGGCAGGGAGGAGGGAGACATTGCTTTCTACCCTTTGGGAAATTTAGCCAGAGAAAAGCTGATCCTGATCCAGCTAGCTCCATGCACAGGATCTCTTTTTCTCAACCTTTAAATTTCCTTTGGACTCCCACCCTTTTGGGTCTCCCAAGATCTTCTGGCATCCACTTTTTCTCAGACTCCACATTTTACTTTTGAGACTCCCACCCTTTTTGGCCTCCAGTCTTCTTTTGGCCTTTCACTCCTTTCCAGCCTCCCGCCCCTTTTCAGGCTCTGTGCAGTGAGCTGGCTGAGCAGGAGGAGGAGGTCCGAGCTTGTTGCCACATGTCGGTGTTTGGCTCGGCAGAATTCCTCTCTTTGCTTTCCTGTCGCGCTCGGTGTCAGTGCCCGTTCCAGTGGGGTGGTGGTGGTGCTCATGGGCCTAGAGGCTCTTGGCTGCCCATGTGCATTCAGGTGACACCTCATGTTTGCAGGGCCACTTTTGAACACCTGCATGTGAAGCATCTAAATCAGCCTGACTTCATATCAGTGAGCCCAGCCTGCGACCCATTGTTATTTAGCTGGTGCAGTAATTTACAGCGGCACGCTGATCCTAAATCTTTCCCTGGGATTAAAAAGTTGCTTTTCTCTGTCCTCCCAGGTGCATGGAAAGTAACTTTTTAAAGCTTTATTTGAGAGGAATGATGTGCTGATATATTCCCTTGAGCCTCCCAGCCTGCTCTTTTGCTGCAGAAGCAGGAGCAGTGTGAGGAGCAGGCGGTGTGTCCGTGGCCCCAGCGTGGTGTGTCTGGCAGTGACAGCCTCCCTTGCTCTCGGGTTAAAGTCCACTTCTATAGGCCAGTAGGACTCTTTCCGATCAGACTGTACTAATTAGTACCAATTAACCATTATCAGTGACAGACAGTTCTTACAGGCTTCATAAAAGAGTCCTGTGTACACGTGTTTCTCTGGCGAACCTCCTGCGGGATGCAGAGCTCCCACCCAGCCCACAGTGTCTCAGCTTGCCGGGCACTGGGGAGGATCCACGTCCCGTAATCCCTTCAGTGTGGCAGGTAGTCACACACTGATGGGTGAGAGAGAAGACATGAGTTGCCTTCTATTGCAAACTTTTTGCTGCTTTGTTCCCTTGACTTGAAAATACATCTGCTGGGCACTGCTCCTGGGGTGTTGCGCAAGATTTTGCTGTGGCTCTTCCTCTTCAGCGCTCCACAGCCACTGCCCCCGCTGTGGGCATGGTGTGTCAGGAGACCCTGAGCTTTCACAAGGCTCAGCAGCATGTGTGGCTCAGCTCTCTGTGTTTGCAGAGGAGACAGAGTGTGATAAATAGTCCACCTGTGCCTTGAAGTGCAGAGTGCTGCCCAGGGCCATGGACAGGCAGTCTGTCACTGTTGAATGGGGCAGAGAGGTCTCTGGGGTGGGCTGAGTGATCCCAGAAACTTCACAAACCTCTGCGAAGCTTTGGCATTGCCATCAGGCGAGATGAAGAGAGCAGTCCTGGGGCAGCAGGGGAGAGGGGAATGGGACCTCGAGAGACAACATCTGGTGTGGGAAAAGCACGTGGGGTCATTAACCAGGCGTGGTGGCACCTCTGGGACTGCTGGAGATGGCAGGCGTGGGAGCAGGTGTCTGCTGGCCACGGGGGAGCTCTGCCAGGACGAGTCCCCAGGAGGGGAGCTGGGGTGTGTGTGCAGCCGCTCGGAGGTGGCTCCCATCACTGACGGATCCTTTCTGTTTTTCTTTCAAATGTCTCCAGGCACTGAATGTTTAGGTCGCACCTTTCCAGGTAAACTGGGTAAGTGAAGTATTTCAAGAGTTGCCAAGATCTAATTACGAAGGCTGATTGCATGATTGCAGCTGCTGTACCGTAAACACCCCGGTTACTGCTCCACGGAACGGGTGGGACATGGCCTGGCCCCCAGAGCAGCAGGTACCTGCTCTTCTGGTGCAGAGGGGGATGCAGTGGTGTCTTCAGAGGCTGGCTGTGCAAACCTGCTGTTTTCTGTCTGTCCATATCTGGCTGCACTTTGATAATCCTGGATTGGATTTTTTTTTTTCTTCTGCTCTTCAATGTAGAAACATGTTCAAAAGCTGAGTGTGACTTTAAGCACGAGTACTCTTCCGTTTGCTGCTACTCTGGCCAACTGATGAGCAGCGTTACATTGAGGAAAGAGACTTTCACTCTATTTTATGAAAGTAGTTGACATCCTGAACCGTTTTAAGTCATGAGATGTGAGACTTCTGCTGAGTTTGGCCAGAGATGCCCATGTTCAGCACAGACAAAAACAGGTGTTGGAAGCCCTGTTAAACCAGGCTGCTGGATTTGAGCTGAACCTGTTTGCACAAGAGCCTTTAAAAAGACACTATTATAATGTTTGTGGGTCTGTCTCTCAGTTTAGAATCGAGTTTATGACAGTACCTCAGAAGCAAGGTGTCTTTGCTCAAATGTGGTATCCCAAGTCTGCTGGGGAAGAACCAGCTAAATAAAGTGTTAACAAATGGTGAATAAATGATTTTAATAAATGGCAAATCAATTGGTATAGAGCCTGGGAAGTCAATAGAGCTTATGACCTTGGCTTATGACCACACTCAGATCCTTAACGTGCTTATAATGCCTACAAATCTTTCATTAGGCTTTTATCAAGCATCAATTAGTAAAAGTCATAATCTAAAATAAGAGGGAAAAAAAGAATTATTTCAGTTCCTTTATTTCGAGCCTGGTGGCACAATTTGGTTGCACAGCAGGACAGTCCTTGCTTATGCAAAAAAGCCGTGAGACACCACCGGTCCCCCGGCAGCGTTATCGTGGTGCAGACATCAGGCAGGGGAACTGCAGGAGCACGAGGCTGGGATCAGCCCCGGAGCTGGGACACTCACACCAGCCCCTGGGGAAACTGTCCTGCAGCAGTCAATGGTTTATTTACATTTATTTTATATTAATGCCTTAAGATCTCAGCAGATCAGGCGGGCAGAGGGAGCCCCGGTGTCCCAGTGCTGTGAGCGGCTGCTCGGGGCGTTTTCGCTCCAGCAAAAGGTGTTTGGCTGTCGCTCCACGGTTGTAAAACTCACACCCGTTTTCTTGTGCTGTGATTTGGGGAAGCGTGTGAGCGGGGTTGTGTTCGAGCTGTGCTGCTCTTCCTGCTTTCCCTGGTCTTCCCATTTTGTGTGTGTGTGTGTTTGTGCCTCGGGGAGGGAGGCAGAGATGCAAGTGAAAACATGCGGTTTTCTTAGAATATAAATAACAGAAAATTAAGTATAATTTTTGTTTGTTGTAGAGTCATTCCCTGCAGTCTCTAGTTGTTTGCTCCTTTGCTGTGCTCCTGTACTCTTTGGGTTTTTTTCATCTTACCAGATGGATACTGTTTGGAGTGTGCTGCAGGACACTTCAGTGATCTTGCTGCGGGGTTAATTGTGCACCCAGCGAAGAGCTGTGCTTGCAGACATCAGTGCATGCCCGGGCTTCTGAAAGCCCGGCCTGCCAGACGGGGCTGCCTCTATCAGACGGCTTTTTGCCTCGCCTTTGTTGTCTGGGTCCTTGTCTGCAGCTCCAGCCTGGGCCGGCATTCCCAGACATCGCCACCTCCACCACCCGCGTCCTCCCGGAGCGTCCTGGTGCTGCCTGCAGAGCCAGAACCACAGCGAGAGATGCCCGTGCCCATCCTTGTGCCACCTGGGATAAAACCCTGCATGTGGTGGGTCAGAACACCAAACCTGGGCAGGGAGCAGCACTACCTCCCTCAAGGGAGGTTTGGCTTTCACTGGGCTTTTTTTCCTGGGTTTTTAAGGTATTCCACCATCTCCCTGGTAACTCCTGGGTGTTTGTGGCGTGGATGTCAGACTCTTGGATTCCTGTAAATGACTTGTGGATCCCTGTCGTGCCTGCTGAGAGGGAAAAGTTCGGCTGAGCCGCAGCCTCTGCCCAGATCTGTGCACTGGGGCATGGTCAGGCACCCCTGTGTCCCCTCTATGGGGAGTAAAAAAAGAGGTGCTGCAGTTTCTGCTGGATTTTGTGTCAGCTCTCCTGCTTCTCACAGAGGGTGGCTTGGAAATGGGTACAGAGGGGGAAGGAGAGAATGCCCTCAACAAATGGCTATTCATCTTACTTAGGAGGAGATGCATTCCTTGAACTCTCTAAAATCAAAGGGCAGGGTGGAGGGTTTGCACCAAGCAAAACTCACATAACTAAACATGTAAGTACATGAAAATGCATGATTTCTTAGAGGTTTGGGTGAATGCTGAGAGAAGCTGGGTCATGCTCTGCATTCACTGTGGTGCTCCCCTGTGAAAATGCCAGTGTGCACCATTCTTTATTTTATTGTTGTGGGTTTGGGCATTTTGTTATATTAGTCTTAAATGCGTTTGTTTCCATAGCTGCGCACTGCTGATAAAATCCCAGTGTGGGATCTCTCAGTCTCCCTGTGCATGTGCACCAAAAATAAATCCCAGGCAGTTGTCAGGAGATGAGCTGCTGCCATGGCAGGTGCCAAGCGGTGAGGAAGTTCTGGCTGGACCCTGCTGAGGCTGCAGGTGTGTGGCATCTCGCCCTGGTGCCACCACGCAGTGTCCTGCCACAGCTCCTGGCTCTGTTGGTGCCTCAGTGGTCCCAGGGACTTGGAGCACCTGGGGAAGGAGTTGCCACAGGACTGGTGATGTTTTGGAGCTGGGGCAGAAAGCAACAGAGGCAGGGGGAGAAGAAAGTCCTCGTCCTTCACCTTTTTGTTGTGTAAGGTATGGATGTGGTAGGGTGTGCTGGTGAAGGATTGGCAGCTGGTGGCTACCAGGGTACTAAAACTCCTCTCTTGCTCTGAATTCACTGTATTCACCATCAGCTGTTGATATTTCACCTCTCATCACAAGGAGGTGGGGATTCAATAGCTGTTTAAACTATCTCAGTTGCTGGGTCTGGTTTTGCTTGGTCTCAGGCTGTAAGTCCAGAGGTCCAGCCTGGAGGTAGCAGAAGGATGGGGGGTTCCCTGCAGCTGCCTGAGGTGCCTGCTGGCTGTGCCCAGGGTTGCAGGTCCCGTGTGGAGCGGTGCCACTGGGCCAGTGAGTGTCACTGATGCCCAGGGTGGCACCACACCAGTGCCACTATGGGTCATACTAATTTCACATCTGTACAGCTGGGCTGGAGCACATCGTCCTGGTGTTTACCTTTCCTTCAGGAATAGTGAAACTAAAGGGCTTTGTTTTGCCCAAAGTTCTGATCTGCAGGTTTGCAGGTTTGCATTCTGCCCCACTGTGTGCTGGGTGTGCTCGGGGCAGTTGTTGCTCCTGCTGCCTGAGCTTGCATGGCCAGGGTGGGGGATTACCCCAAAACCTTGTCCTCAGGGCACATGGGGGTGGCTGGCCGGGAGTGCTTCCCCTCACTGCTCTGCCAGGGGTGTCCTTAACCCCCCCCGGATGCTCTCGGTCCTTTAATGCATCTTTTTAAGTACTGGGTAATAGTGTTTTCTTTCTGGCAGTAGGTCTTTTGTTTTCTCTTCGTGCAGTTCCCTGGCAGTAACCTGCCATTAGCTCCAGCATTTATTTAGGGTATTTGTATTTTTATATGTGGGGACCTCAACATTAAGAAGCCAAGGGGTTTGATCAGGGTCACACAAGAAATATGTGTTAAAGCTGGGACTTCAGCTTTTTCTGAATGTTGAGCTGACCTCTAGGCTTGGCAGAGAGGGAGCATCTTGGTTTGTCCCCTTTTAACTGAGCCAGACAGAGAAAGCAGAACATAAAGGCTCTGTGGAAGGAAGTTTTTTTTTTTTTTTTTTTTGCTCTTTCCTGTTGGCAGTCTGCACGGAGCTGGAATTGCAGGATCGCTGTGTTCAGGAGCGTGAGGATGGTATGTGCGAAATACACGGAGGGCAAAGGGAAACCCGGCGCTGGAAATCTGATGGGCTCCTTCACCTCCACCGGTTCCAGCTGCGCTGGGAAGTGGGAGCTGCCCTGCAAAGCCTGCTAGAGCCTGTGCTGGGGAGGCAGGGTGGGCTGTGCGTGCCCCCTCCCCCGGCAGCGGTTCGGGGCGATGCTGCAGCTGGGGCTGCCCCGGCCCCGCAGCGCCTCTGTGCCCGCCTTGTCTGAGCAGCCCCAGTGTGCCGGAGCACAATGCTCCCTTCACTCCCCGTCAGACTGGAGGTCTAGACGCTCTCCCTGCCTTTTGTTGTCAGGGTCACAGGTTAGGGAGCGTTCCCAGCTCCTTTTTCCCTCCGCCGATCAGGAAGCCCTCCCCGCACCCGAGTGCTGCGCCGGGGCACCCCTCCGGAGGGAGTCACCCCGCTACCCAAACACACTCAGACTGAAAATTATTGTGGCAGCTCCCAGAAAGAAATGTGCTTTTGAAAGGCACTCGGGATCACCCCCACTCCAGTTCTTGCCGGCACAGATGCTCAGCTGACACCAGCTAAATAGAAACCTTTTAGCCCTTGCCAGTAAGTCTGGAGCAAACTGCCAAAAAGCATCCAGGACCAAGATACAAAACGAAGTCAGGCCTAAGCAAAGTACTTGCAAACGAAGGATGGAACTGATGTGTTCTGTCTCTTGATTTTTAGCCCATGAGGTGCTTCAGTCTCGAGGTTGTTTTTTTTTTCTAAATACAGTGGTGGCATTTTAAAGGTTTTCAGCAGATACAAAGCAAGTAAGTCCCCTAGCAACAAAGGGAAGGTTTTTTTCCCTTAATGCAGGCTTTTTTAACATGAAGCATTTGTGAAATTTTCCTTCCCCTTTAAAGGCAAGTTTGGCCGAGGGAGACATTTTTAGTGGCTTTTAGACGTATTTAGAGATGGGACTTGAACCTGTGATGTGCATCTGCTTGCTGCCCCTGCCCCAGGCCACCTTTGTCAGCTGTGCCCTGGCCAGGAAGTGCCTCTGGGCTGCAGCCCCTTCTCTGGAGGAAGGAGGTGCAGAGGAGGGAATGGTTTGATAAAGAAGTTGGGAACAACTTTTTTCTTCTTCCTGGCGAGAAGACATAACAAAAAATTGGCAGGTTCATGGTTTTTATTATTGAATTAAAATCTGTTAAATAGTCACAGAGAGCCAAAACCTGGAATTGCTGTTAGGAACTGCTCTTGGTGAAGTGAAATGCTTCTGGATCTGGTTCACTTCTGCATTGCATGTGTGTGTGTGCATGTGTATCATGTGTGAAGAATGAGTCTATGAAGCTCAAATAGAGGTTTTAAATAGAAATAATGCTGGCAGCTCTTTCTCCCTGAATCCAAGGCTATTATGTGTCTGGCTCTTGCCAACATGAATTGCAGAGGAAGTTCATGTGAACTCCATGGCTGATTTGACAGCTGCACAGCCATGGTGGTTTTGAAGCCCAGGCACTGCTGAGCAGAAGCGATGACATTTTTTGTTGTTTCTTCTTTTCAGAGGGTGAGGAGGGACCCAGGGAGCCTATTTCCCACCCCAGTCGTGGCATATGCAGGGATGGGCACGTTGGGCAGTGGTGGCCCAACTTCTTCCCCAAAGCTTTATCCGTGGTCCCAGATGCTTCCACTCTCAGGGGAATGTCACTGACTTTGCTGCCTGGGGGACACGGGGAGCACACAGACCATGCCACTGGCAGTGGTGGAGACCACAGAGCCCCCACACCTGCCCCTCTCGCCCCTGTGGGAGTCCTGGTGCACCTGTGTGCAGTGGGAGCAGTTTGGGGTTAATTCCTCTGCAAACCTGCAGTGCAGTGAATGATGCTGCTTGTACGGGGCGTGGGGGGAAATAATGTTAAATTAAACTCTCCGTAAGGGAAGAAAAGCATCCAGCCCCATTCTTTACTGCTCATTTTAGTAATTTCTTCCAGATAACCTACACATCTGTGTCAGTGCAATTAAAGCAGAAATTCTGTCTAATGAACAGTTGTAGCCCTTGGGCTATTGCGGAATGAACAATGAAGTTGGAAACAGTCTTATTAAAATAATAATTAAGAAACAAGGGTTGGGAGACAGAGGGAGGGGCAGATGAGGTGGTGGTGGGATGCTATAGGGTGAGGAGCAGAGAAGAGCTGAATTCAGCCCAGTTCTGAACTTCCAGGGGTGACTCTCACCATGACCCTCTCCTGTAGAGGGGAGTGGGCAGCAAGGCTGGACCTGGGGTTGGGCACAGGGTCGTGCCAGGGGCATGTGGTCATGCCAGTGGTCATGCCATGTCACAGCAAAACAGTCTCTCAAGCCAGTCCTGCACTGGGGTGGAAGTGGTGGCCCGGGGGTGGCTGTGGCCTGGCCCCATCACGGGCAGCGTTTGCCCTCCTGTTCAGCAGATCGGCGATTTTGCCTGTGTATTTTAATTTGAGGTTTTTTGGTTCTTCAACAGCTGATAAAGCTCAGAGAGGAAGGAGAATGTTTCTTGTGTTAGACAGAATTATATTTTGTTTTGCTTTTTCCAGAAAACCATCCTTTCTCGTAAAAAAACCAACACTCTGCACACCCACATAGTTTGCTTTAACTTTCTTTTCTCTTCTGCATTCCTGAGGACTGGGACTGACCAGGCTGAACTGTGTCAGTGATGAGGACTGGCCAGTTTTTCTCATGGGATACAGTTTATTCTTTTGTTTCTAAGTAAATAAAAACAAAAAATTCCTTTTTGGTGTTGTTAACCCTTGGGATTATAATAGTGTCTCTCCACGAGTCATCATTTTATGCCAAGAAATCAGTTAAAACTTGGAGCTGGCTTTTTCAGACTTAATACACTCCTATTTAGAAATGCATGTGCTGCAGAAAGCTACTGACATTTCAGATTAATAAAATAAATTTTTAAAAAAAAAGCAAATACCATAAAAAAAGAGGCCAGACAAATCCCACTGGAATGATACATTGGAATGATTTTAGCGGGATTTATATCTATGAGCAGTGGGGGTTTTGTGGTTTTTTTTTTTCTTTTGAAATGGTTGTGAACCAGAGTGATTACTTATCATTTTCATTTTAACTCCATCTGACAAATCGTTTTAGATGGAGAAAGCAATACTGCGTCTTTAAATGGCTACTCTGTCAGCGCATCTTGCAGGGCTTTAAATGCCCTTTGTTATCGCAGTCTAGACAGGACGCAGGCGGAATATTTGATATGTTATAAGGCAGAGATGTGACAAGGTTGAATTAATTTACTGGCTTATTTAAAACTGAATTTCAAAACATTTTTCCTTACGAACTTGTCTTTTTCTCTAGCCTATATCTTTTTTTTTCCCCGAAGTTCGTGCAGTATGTTTCAACTGTTTAGACTGGGAGAGGAGACATTGGCTTACTGCAGCCTGCAGTACTTTAATTGCCCTTTTTATGACTGTCTAGACATCATGCAGATGCATGTTTGTGGTGAGAAGACATTTCCCCCTCTGGTTATACGATAGTCTGAAACCTTTACATTCCCTATCTCCTTACCCCCTCTGCCTTGGAATGCGCTTTACTCCCTCCATCCCTGAAAAGCACTTTTTCCCGCAGTTTTATTTTTTGAAGGACGCTTCAGCCCCCGTTTTCCTGCTCTTTTCCACATGCTGGTGTGCAAACGCTTCGTGGGGATGGAGGTGTGAGGCGGGGACGGCTGTCGGGTGTCGCTGCGCCCAGCGGGGGTGTCCCCGCAGCCCCGTCCCCGCTGAGGGTGCGGGTCCCCAGCCGCGGGCCGTACGAGCGGGCTTTGAATGGGTGCGGAGTTTTAGTTATGCAAATCGGTGCATTAATTAACCCCGTTGCTATAGCTACTGCTTTATTGTTAAATGCAGTGAAAAGGGGACAGGCTGTGTCCGTGGATAATCCTCCCGTCGGTGCTGTGCCCCCTCCCGCCCCGCCGAGCGCCCTGCGCCCGGTGCGGGGCAGCTGCCGCCCGCATCCCGCATCCCGGCGGGCAGGTGGCGGGGCAGTGCCGGCCCCACAGCGGCCGGGATGGGCCAGCCGGGGCTCCGCCGCCTCCCCCCGAGCCCATTGTGGGGGCTGACCCGGGGGTCGGCTCCTC
>VZTF01009280.1:560400-576954 GCA_013397755.1 Cnemophilus loriae | reverse complement strand
TGCTCGGGGGAGGGGGCAGAGCACCCTGGGATGGGGATGGGGATGCTTGGGGGAGGGGGCAGAGCACCCCGAGATGGAGATGGGGATGCTCGGGAGAGGGGGCAGAGCACCCTGGGATGGGGATGCTCAGGGAGGGCAGGGAACCCCAGGATGGAGGTGCTCAGGGAAGGCCAGGACGGGGATGTTCAGGAAGGAGAGGGGACCCCAGCCCTGTTCTTGGCCCCAAACCCCATCTGTGCCAGGCCTTCTCTTTGTGTGCGCCCTAAAACCTGCGCATACAGAACCCCCCCAACGAAACAGACTTCCCAGCAGATCTGCTGTGGGAGTTAAAACCTTTCTCAGGCTGTTGCTGCAGCTGAGGTGGAAGTAAATTTATTACCTTTAATTTTGTCAGATTTGGGGCGGTTGTACTCACCTCCCCCATTCACTCTGGTGTGTGTGTGTATATATATATAAATATAATTTTTTTCACATCTCTGTGAGAGTGTGCACATGCATTCGCTCCCATCTGGTGGTAGCGACCAGTTCAGACCAGTTCAATAACTGAACTTGAATCCTGCAGTGACCAGACACAGTGTGCCTGTCTGGGCATTTGCATGCATTTTGCATATTTTTTTCCCTGCAATGCATAATTTTGCCTGTAACTTAAGATTGTCCTTGTTCCCTGGGAGTAACTTGCCTTGCGAAAGGTCACTCCTCTGGTGAGCGGGAGCTGCAGAGTAGCACAGATGATAACGGTGCTTGGGAAGAGGCAGAGCAGGGAATGTTTCCCGTTTTTTGGCCCTGGACCGTGCTGAGGAAATCCGGTCGCAGTTCCAGCCCTGTCATGACCTGCGTGGCTTTGGCCAACTTGCTCAATCCGGGTTTCGCCACCCGTCTGCGAGCCAGGGCAGCCCCTGTGGCACTGCCACCCAGGGCTGCGTGCCCTGGAGCCCCCGCGGGAGCTGCAGCCTCAGGACAGGGGCACAGCAGGGTCCCCGGCGCCGTTCCCAAATGTCATGGGGCTCCTCGGGGCTGTGCTGGTTGATAAGTGAGGTGGTGTGAGGGAGCCATGCTGGTACACAGGAGAAATGCTGGAGGAGCACGGGTTCCCCAGCCACAGTTCAGGGCGTTTTGTGGCTTTTCTGCACCTCAGTCGTGTTCCTGAGCCGGGTGCTGGGTGTGAGTGGATGGGTGTCATGCTTGTGGCAGGGAGGCACAGGCACTGCTGCTGTCTGTGTCTCACTTGAGGTGCCTCTGCTTGAGCACTGGTCCCGCAGGACTTGCTGGGCACCGTGACAGCGGTTGGGTGCTGGCACTGGGGCACCTGGAGCTGCCTTGGGCTCTGGCGGCGTCATGGCTGAGCGCGCTGGGAATTGACCAGCAGATGGTTTCCCCAGGAATAAGTGGAATTGGAAACTTTCTAGGGGACAGCCAGGGTGGAGAGACACCTGGTGAAACCCGGCGTATGTGGTGTTTGTTCAGCTGGGAGAGGCAGTGTTCGATGCCGATGACATTCACAAACCCCCATCTCCGCAGCCCCGCGCCGTCCCCGCCGGCTGTTGTGCGCTGGGGTGTCCCACGCGGAGAGGGACAGCCTGTGCCACCCCGCTGCTCTGCCGCTGCCTGCCTTTCAGTGTGCGCAGCAAGTGCAGCCTGCTGGGTCCTCGTGACCTCCAGAATTCAAGGCGCCTCGTTGTGCTGGGCTGGGTGACAAATGCATCCCATATTCCCTGGTGTCTCGGCGGCAGCAGGAGGAGGGAGCAGGCTCCGGCGCTGCCGGGTGACGCGGCGCAGGTGGATGCAGCTGATGGAGGCTGCAGGTGCCCTGTCAGCGCGAGGCAGCTCCGTTGCAGTGGGAGACAGGGCTGGGGGGAAGCTGGAATCAGAAACCCAATCCCTGTAATTGCTGTTAGCTTGCTGGAGAGGGGGCAAAGCCCTCCCTGAATGGAGCACTTGCTCTCCTTGGAGCGTCCGCGTCTGGCAATTTGTCTGTCGAAACAGATGTGGGCAGCGACAAACATCTATTTCTATAACTAGAAACAAATTTGGTAATTGCCTCTTTCAACAGGACTTGCTCAAGCAGGAAATGAAATTCCTAAATGGCAGTTAGCAAAAGTATTTATAGCTAAGTTCATAAATGAGATGTGCTTTCCTTTGTCATGAGTTTCTGCTGGGTGGAAGGGAAAAAAAAACCTCTACAGTAGCAAGCCACATATTGATCAGGAGAGTTTCCAGGGTATACGAAAATACTTATTTATTAATGTGTTTATTTTTACTGGCTGTTAGAAATACCCCTGACAAACAAAACCTGTTTGGTCTTTCAGGGTCAGCTGGTGGGGTTTGATCCGGATGTTGTGTGCTGTGTTTTTTCACTCATTATTTGGTAGATTTTTTTTTTTTTTCTGGTTCAGGCTATTTATGATTGCAGACGGTAAACTCCTGTTCCTGTGTCCCTCTCTCTGGATGCTCATGTTCAAAGGGGTGGGTGATGTTCTGCCCTCGCCCCTGCCCAGACATCATCCAGGCCTGATGCCATTGTGCTTCCTCTCTGGAAGCCGGAGATACTCTGGATGTTCTCAGCTTGGTGGGGGCCATGACCCCCTGCTCAACATTTTCTAGTGAGCAAGCAAATTTACCTGTCTTTTAAGTGCAAAATCAAAATGACTTTATTCTTTTAATCCAGTTTAGCTGTTCTCACCCTTGGGAGTAACTTCAAAAGCCATGTACTCCTTCCAGTCATCTCGGTAGGCTGGGATCAGCCTTCCTGTGTGTGAAATGCCTTGTCTAAAAATCCTGGAAAAGGGGAGGGCGAGAGAAATAGGCACAGAAAGGAGAGAAGGGGATGGCATATGCAAGATTTCAGAGAGTCTGCGTGTCCCAAAGAACCTCGTTAGCTCTCATTGCTCTGAAGGAGCTGTTTCATGTCTTCAGGAGTTTCTCTAAACAAGTCTCCGGCTGACAGGTCTCTGCTTAGAGCCGGGAAGTGTCCTGGCTAACAGAGCTGCTGACCCCAGCTCTCACATTTGCCATTTCCCTGTAAAAGCTGAGTTCTGCCGTGCTGATCCTGCCTCTCTGGCCCTTGGATGCATGTCCCGCTCCCCACAGCTGCCACCGAGCTGGGTGAGCTCGGGAAGGTCGCCTTCTGAAAACAGGCCCAGTGGTGTGGCCAGGACAGTTGCTGTGTTTTTTAAGCACTAAAAAATTTTCTGAGGCCCAACCAGTCTGATATTTCTGTGACTATTAAGCATGAAATGGGGCTGTTTCCTCTAAAACAAACAAAAATGGGGGTGGGGGGATGAGGCCATCATTTGCCAGTGACTCAGAGGATGTGATGCTTGATTACCTGGGGTGACAGATGAAGAAAAAGAACTGTATTAAACACAGTTACGGCCCAAGGCTTGGCACTATGAACAAGACCACTTGAGGCCCTATCCCTTGTTTTCCAGCAATGTTTTATTTTTTTCAACTGGCTCCTTTTCTGAGTCTCACTTGCTCCCTGCCCTCCTGCCCCATCTCAGCCCGTCATCACTGGCTCTCACGGCGTCATTTCTGCTCGCCGCATCAGAATTGACTGTGCTGGATCCAGAAAAGCAGTTTAGCTGTTAACTGTACTGATGATGCGTGAAGCAGGCCCAAAATGAGCTCTTCCCAGCTGTCCTGCCTGTTGTCACAGGCCTGATCCTGGTCCCTTTGATGCCTCGGTGTTGCTGCGGCTTCAAGGTGCTGCCAGTCAGTGCGAGCAGCGGCACTATCAATACTGAGATCATATTCTGTATCTCTGTGCAGTACTTCCCGTGCTGTCTTGTAAACAAACGCGATTGTTGACAGTCTGATGGGCCCTTCCTATCTGGTTTTATGGAGGTATTAGAAGATAAATGTAGCAGATGCTAATACAAAAATAGTGCAGTAATGACTTTGCCTGCTCTGATTGTTTCTAAGATGACCTAGCAGACGAGAGAGCGGCAGAGAGTGAGTAATCTGCCATCTGAAGTTCTTTGTTCTTTCATCTCTTCTTTGCTGTCCACAGCCTCTGAGAGGGAGAACACTCTTTAAGGAGAGGAAGAATGTGTGTGAGTGTGTAAGAATGTGTAAGAGTGTGTGTGAGTGTGTAAGAGCGTGAGTTTTTTAACTTTTTTTCTTACGAATTATGGCTAGTGCAGCTACATTTCTTCAGCTTAGCCGTCATCTCCTGAGTAACTCATTCTCATCGCATCTCACATGATACACAATTCCAGTACATATAGAAATTGTAACTGAAGCTCGGGGATGGCTGGTTTGACCTGCAGATGTGTGTTATACCCAGCTGAAAGCAAGGGTCATCTGGGCTGAGACCCTGCCTGAAAGCTGTTCTGCCCACCTGTAAGTGATAGCTGGAGTATCTGGAATGATTGCAGCAAAATACAGGTTTTGGTTTGGTTTTTTTTTTTCTCCTTTATGCTCGAGGTGATTTGGAGAGTTTGTCTTCTGCAGAGATACTCTGTGTGGAAGGAAGAGCATTAATAAAGTTTATAGGAAGCATTTTATGAACTGAAGTGTAGCTGTAAAAGGCAAGGCAATGCATTTAAAGTGTAACCTGGCCTCACCTCCCCTACGGCCGTGAGGGCGCTCCCAGCATCACCATTGACTCAAATCACTCTCCCTCCTTGTAAATGTATTAATTAATTTGAACCTGTGGGTGCCAGTATTTTGTTTCCAAGGACTCGAGGAAGCTCCCAGATGTGCCTTCCTGCAGCAACTTCTGTGGAGCCATGAGCGTGGTCTGCAGTGGGAGGAGTGTGGCCGGCGCCTCAGTGTGGGGCCCACACATAAATCCATAAATTTCAGATACTTTAGAGCTTTATGGTCTTGGTGACTGGGCAGCAGAGTGGGCAGCAAGGGCACGAGCTTCTTCTAAATACAGGAGAGTGGAGTGCACGGGTTTTGGAAGCAGTGGAGTCCCCATCACTCGTTAATACCTCGCTGTAATCCACTGCGAAGCCCTTGTTCAAGGCCACCCGTGGTTTGAAAGTGGCAAGCGAGCAGTGAAAGTGAAGAATGGGACGTGACAAGTGCTTCTCCTTGGTCACGAATACCCCGTTTTTAGGGTGGTGAGAATCTGGGGGAAAGAATGCTTAGTTGCAAAACGGTTGCACGCACAGTGCCCGGCTCCCGGAGCTGCCGCGTCTAGACAGAAAATACGGAAAAGCAGGTTGTGTCACTTAGATGTGATGTCTGAACCTGTTAGTTTGAAGCGTATTCTGGAATAAAAATTATGCAAAATTAAATTAGTGTGACCTTGCTTTGCATTTGGAGGCGGAATATGCCCATCTTGTAAAGCCTAGTGCATTTATAACACTTCCCTTGGGGAAAATTACAGAGAGAAATGGAATGAGGTCTCTTCTAATTGAAAAGTGACAATGATTAGGAAGCCAAATACAAAATGTGTTGAGTATTTTTTTTCTTGTTTTGTTGTGTGTGTGTTTTTAAGAATACCAGTAGAATTATAAATTATGTGCTTTGCAGTTTGGCTTGTTTTTCATTCCCCAAAGGCTTTTTATTAGCATAGCAGCTGAATTGCACTTGTATAATAACATATTAACTCAAACTTTGGGTTTTTAATGATCTTTCTTCATTAGTTTGACTGAGCTGCTTGGATAAAAATCTTACTGAGTATATCCAGCTTTGCAGTGTGTTGGGTTTGTTTTCCCTTCTGCAGAAAAGAAGCCCATGAAGACAAGTTAAAACAGAGGGAGAGTTGGCAGAAACTTTGGTGCCTCGAGTGGGTATGAGTCTCTTGAAACATGAAAAGCACAAATTGAGTGTGTGGGCTTTTGGTGGTTTTTTTGTTTGGTTTTACTTTTATTTTATTTTTTCCAAAGGCCATATTGGGCAACCTGAGTGCTCTTGGGATTAAAGCTCATCTCTGCACACGGGATGGGTTTGCTCCTGGGCATGGTAAGGCTGGGCTGCTCCTCAGAGCCTGGGCTCAGGGTGGAAATGGGGCAGGAGGAGCATCCCTGCTGGAACGCAGCATCACGTTTGTTCTGGTAATCATCCTGTGCCTTCCTGTTGCACCTCTTGTGTAATCCTCAGTTACAGCAGTCCCAGAGCACTGAGGGATGGGTGAGACACTGGTGTGTTGTCCCAGCTGCTGATGGAATTCCCACCCTTTCTTCTGCTTCGGGCTCTGCTGGTTCTGTGTCTGTGTGTGCAGGAGGCCTGGTTTAGGTCATTTGTAAGTGACACATCTTGTGTGTTCCTTCCTGAGGAGGAGCTGGGGCAGCGCTTCCTGATGGCCAAAACTTCACCTGTGTCACTGAAGCACCAGGACCAATTTAGCAAGGTTTGGTTCATTTGAGGGATCTCTTGTCCTAGGAAAGGAACTTCTCTTTACTACTACTTGGGCCTTGTTTTTCTTTAGAAATATAACCCCTTTTAACAGAAAAGGAAGTTTTCCATCGCTGTCTTAATTTATATTTTTTCTTGTGTTTTCTTACCGTGGCCAAAGCACATGCTGCATTTTGAGGCTGAAGTGATTCATCTTCAAAACATTTGGGGTTTTTTTGCTCAGTTTTTTTCTTTTCCATAAAGATTTGTGCAAAAGATGGGCTCTGCACCCAGGCTGGGTGGCGGCTCTGCTGCCCACGGGGAGGGCAGGCATGCGGGCTGTGGGATCTGGCTCTTCATGGGTGACCGGGGGAGCACCCAGGGGAGCTGTGGGATGCCCTGTGCCTGGCTGGGGTGCTGGGGCTTCACCCTGCTGGAGGCTGGGGGGATGCTGTCAGTGCTCAGTTACAGCTGGCACCAGCTGGACATGTCTTTGGGATGTGTAGGGACACCCCTGCATAGTTGGGGTGACATGAGAAGAGCCATTGTGCCATTTTTTTAACATGATTTTGCATCGTCCCTTTAGGTTTTGGTGCCTTTGTGCCTGTGGTCAGTCTGGGTTCTGCTCAGAAGCAACGAGCTCCTGTTCCAGCCAGTTCCTCCAGCACAGGGCACCAGGGGCAGCTGCTGGGTCCCACAGAGGAGCTGTGCTGCTTTGGGGCTGGATCACATTTTTGGGAATGTGGTTTTCTTCCATGCTCTTCCTCTCACAGTAGCACTGGGAAACTTGTTGGGGTTGCTGTGAAAGACCCAGAGCTTCTCTTTTATGCTAGCTAAAAAACATTTTTAAGGCAAAACTCCTGTACAGCGTTTGGCTTTTAATCCCTCTCTTCCCACCCTGTGTGCAGCCTTCCAGAGTAGAGGCAGATGTGTTTTAGGGGTGCTGGAAGGATATGGGCTCCGTGTCCCTCATCCATCCAGCTCAAAGTGCCAGATAAGGCTCCTGCTTTCAAGGCATAATTCTGCTTTCTGCAGGCGGTGGGCAGAGCTGGTGGAGCATTTTGGGCAGTGGCAGAAATAGCTGCTGTTTAGCAGAAAGAGCTCCAAGGTAACTGGCAGCACTCACCACCTGGACTGTTTTCTTGACATTTATTTGCTTTTACTGGCACTCAAATGCCACCTGTCAGGAGAAAACTTTCCATAAAAAAAAAAAAAAACAAACCTAATAAATTTGCCTGACTCAGCAGAAGCCACTCCAGCTGGTATGAGTGGTGCCCTTTGAGGTCTGATGGGCCTTGCTGTGTGTCTGCAGATATATATGTGTGTGTCTGTATAGATTAAATACAGATGGCAGCATCCATGATAGCTTAGGGCATGGCTTTCCCAAACTGGATTTTATAGCTGTCGCTACTGAGAAGCAAACAAAGTGTAAATCCCCGGAATGATTGAATTTTGCTGTCTGGCCCCTTCTTTATGCTGGGCCCTGGAGCTGCTGCTGCCCAGTCCTGGGCATTGCTGGCATGAAGGGGGCTGGGGGAGTGACTGAGCAGTTTGGGAATGGCATGTACTCCCTGGGCACCAAATTCATGGAAATAATGACCCAGCACTATGTTTGCCTCCAGTACTCAATTTTCCTAAGCCTCAGAGAGGTGTGAGGAATTATTTCCTTAGGAAATTTTAGGAGTGGCTTCTCGCTGCCTCCTGCCAAGTGTCTGCAGAGTTAACCGGATAGTCTGTTGTTTGCTTGTTCTTGTTTGTTTGGAGGGGTTTTGGCAGTTTTCCTTTCTGCCAGTTCAAGCCACTCAAGCTGCCACTGTCAGCTGGCCGAGCCCTGAGCCGAGGGCTGTCTGGAGCTCCGGGATGTGGCCCCCGTGGCAGACGCATCGCACCCATCTGGCGTCTCACCCAAAAGCAGGAGGTCTCCCCGCCTGCTTCCTGTGGCAGGGGGGCTGCCACTGCCTGCTGTGCTGTGCTGTCCCCTGGGCCCCCCCGTCTGACCCCTGGGACAGAGGGGACGTGTGCTTGTGCAGGGATGTGCCAAGGAGGACTCAGTCTTGTCCTCCCCAAAGGAAGGAGTGGTGGTGATGGGAAGAGAACTGCAGAAATTTAGCTTGCATTTAGCTGAGCTGTTTCATTAGGGTGACTTGTGTTGGTTCACGGCTCCACAGCCCCCAGAGAGGCATGTGAGGCACTGGGATGCTCCTGGTTTTGTGCCCAGCACTGGGGATACCCAGGAGGACTTTGAGAAGTCCAGTCTGTGCTGTAGCCTGGAAACACTCTGCAGTATAGATTGTCTTTAAAGATCCCTCCTGGAGACTCCTCTGTGACACTGAAAAAGTGAATGAAATGAGGTTTTTGTGGGCTCAGGGCACACAGAGCCCACGTGTCAGAGCTGTAACAGGAAGGGTGCAGTGGTGTCAGTGGTGTCTCAGCCACTTCAGTTGTTCTTGTGCTCAGTTACCTGCCGCTGTTCCTGATGGCTCAAAGTCTGTCTGTCTGTCTCTCTTGCAGCGGAGTTGGAGTTTGTACAGATAATCATAATCGTGGTGGTGATGATGGTGATGGTGGTGGTGATCACGTGTCTGCTGAACCACTACAAACTCTCTGCGCGATCCTTCATCAGCCGGCACAGCCAGGGCAGGCGGCGAGACGAGAACCTCTCCTCAGTAAGTCACACCCTGCTCTTCCAGCCACACATGCCACGTTAAGTTTGGCCTTGGCATCGTCTGTCTCTGTTATTGGGGGTGGGGGGGGCATTTTAGGGGTGCCTCTGGCTCTTTAGGGTGCTGTGTGTGCTAAGGTATGGACAGCCATAGCCTCTGCCTTTGCCCTGAGCTTTGCAATTCGGGTTTTACATCAGCGACTGCACGAAGCTGTTCTTGGCATGCCCTGTTCCTGAAACCACCACCCCCAGCTGGTTCGGGTTCGTATGCCTTGGTTTAGCAGTCCCAAACTATCGATTCCTTTGGCTCCAGTTAGAGAGTCTCAAGTGACTATATAAAAACTTCCTGCCTGCCTGGCGGAGAGCAGGAAATCCTGACTGACTTGCTCCAGTTTTCACCAGTGCTGCTGCCATTACTGCGGTGGAAGGGGCAGAAAACACTTGTCAGCCAGACAAGCAGAGATCTCTCCAAGGGGATGTCTGAGAGGCTCTCTGTAACCCAGGCTCCCAGCTTCATAAAAGCCCGAGGAGAAACGTGTGAATTGTACCTCTGACAGGGATTTTGAGGGGAAGCCTCGCCAGCCTCGAGGCAGATGTTGGTTCACGCAGTTTCCTCAAATGTAGTGGCTCGAAGAGACTTAGAATGATGTATAGAGAAAAGGCATCACATTTTCTTGGAGGGTGAGCATGTACTTTTCACTGCTGCCTCTGTGGCTCTGTCTTCAGTGCAGGGGTGTCTTGTACTGATACTTCTCTTTTTTAGCATTTGCCCTGAAGGGTCTTAGAGCCCTTTAAATAGGGCTCTCTCAAGGTCACTGCTCCATGCCCCCTCCTCTGCAGGCTGCCAGGGCAGGCTGGACACACCACTGGTGCTGTGGGGTGCTCTGTGTGGGGCCGTGCTCCCCTGAATCAAATCCGTACTCGCTGTAGGAAAAGGATCAACTATGGGGATTGCTCAGGGGGCTTTTCTTCTATTTTTCCATTTTCTTTCCTCTATTTTTTTTTTTTGAGAGAGAGATATCTGAGATCTGTCACTAAGCCAGCCTTCAGTGCAGTTGCAGGCTGCCCAGGCTGTCCCTCGTAGCTGCTGTTTTTGTCACACACCACACGCAGCAGACAGAGGTCCCTTCTCGGCCGCTTTGTGAGGGGGATGCCCCGTGGGCAGGAGACCTGTGCAAACCCCAACCCAATTAACCTCCCCCTCGTGCTGTGGGCTGTGGAGCACCTCTCCAGAGGGCACGGCGTGATCCCAGCTCGGGGTCGTCTGTCGGTGCCGCAGCGGGATCGGAGCGCTGGGAATGCCCGATCCCACGGGATGCCTGATCCCACGTTAAACCAGCTGGTGTGAGGGTGGACATGGCTCAGGCACCTCCCTGCTGTGGGGATCGGAGCCCAGCTCCCCACACACATCCCAGCTCCACCCGGAAATCTTACGTTCCTCTTACGGTCCCGTGCACCCACTTCCAGCAGCAGCAGAGTGTGGGCATCCGAGCACATGAGTTATTAAAAATAGCAGAAACATTGCTTTCCCATTTTCAGATTCTTCTACTGTATTATCATGTCCAGAATGTTTTACTTGCACAATACCGAATGTGTCGTTTTACATTTTCAAAGCAAAGTTCAGATCAAGCCCTCTTTATTTTAATACAGTGATTTCTGTTTTCTTAAGTGGCCTGTTTTCTGTTTTCTTTAAAAAGAGTTAAGAAGGCTAACGTGGAAAGAAAAGAGCAAATCCCATGGAGATCGACCAAAACTTTCAGGTTGAATGAAAAATTGACTCTTTAAAAAACAATTCCTTTTTCCCCTTTATTATTTTTTCTACTTTAAATTTTGCCAGGCCAAAATTTCCAGCCATTTTTTTGGCTCAGCTCTGTTACTTATTCAGCCTTCAGACATATCAGTGATTAAATGGCTTTTCAGCAGAGTTTGACCTCCATGCCTCTGCTTGACCCTGGTGAGGATGTGGAGTCTTCAAAACCATTTTCGGAGCTAAGGAGAGAAATAGGAATGTATAATCTTGGTTGTTTTTGTATTTTTTCCCGTCTTTATGTTTTTTCCCCATCTCCCTGCCCTGTCCATGCTGTGTGTGCAGCCCTGATGGAGCAGCAGCAGAGATTCCCTGTGGTCCCAGCACCCTCCTGATGGGACAGAGAAGCCCCTCGTGCGCTAATGAGCGGGAAGCTCGTTACAGTGGGATCCAGCATAATAAAGATCTTAAAGGCAGCAGCTTTCAGGCTCAGCACAGCCTGTCTGTCAGTGGAAAACAGCTCCAGTCGGAAGGAAGGCAGGAGCCTGGCAGGCAGAGGCCACACTGGGCTGGATACTGGTTTATGCAATCCATTAAACTTGCACTGAACTGGTGCTGGGCTTTTTAAATCCCAAACTTCATTTTGGTGTCGTGACCGCAGACGGGCACTGGAGCTGCATTCACGCTTTTCATCTGCTGAAATATTAAAGCAGTTCATCCCATGGTCAGGATGCTGCTGGGTCTGCTGGAGTTGTCCTTTTTTTGTTGCTGCAGCTCAAAAATTACAGCTGAAGGAGAAATTAATTTCCCTAAAGGGTTTTTTAATGCGGCTCTCACTGTCTAGCAGTTTTTTTATTACTTCATGCGTTTCTACATCACCGTACTCGCTGTACTTAAACTCTTGTCTCCTCATGACAAGTACCTTTTATTTTCCAGAACTGAGAATATTTAAGAAATGCTACTGTTAACTTTTTTTGCCATAAGAATGGCACTGTCCCTGCACCTTTGGAACAGTGGTATCCCACTCCCCCAAGAAAAAGTAGTGTAAGTGCGATTTCCAAGCACACCTTTGTCCCCCAAAATAGAAAATTAGTCTTCCTGAAGGCTCAGAGACTTAATCTGTACCAGAAAATTCTCTGACATCACTAAAACAAGTAGTTCTAAAAAAGTTGAATATTGATCTCTAAAAATAAATTTAAAAGTAATTTTAGGTTCTGCAGCAAGTCCTGCAATACTTGCGGAGGCTTTTACAGCTGTGTTGCTCACCAGACAGCACAATCTCAGCTTTCATTTCAGAAACCTGTGGGTTTTTAGACTGTTCATTGTTGAGATGGATGCAAGTCCTAAATATTCTGAAAATCAGAGGCGAGTGAGGAGAGGCTGAGGGTTTGCAGTGATGTTGCTCCTGCAGTTTTGCTTGACTCAGTGGGGCCGTGTAGCCATCCCAGGGCCAAGGTGAAGTCTAAAAGCAGGGATGTATTCTGTCGCTGAGGCTTTGCCCTCCTCTGACTACTGATTTCCAGCAGTTTTAGTCTTGCTACGGAGTCTTTAGGAGAGCTGAGCTGTTCCCCAGATGGGCTTTGTGGTAGTGCGTGAGGCAGGGGTCAGTGCTGGGGAGCACTGGGTGCCTGTGGTCAGTCAGCTGTGGGCATAGGAGCATGGCCAGGCCCTGGAATCCTGGGAGAGGTGGTTAATAATGGCTGCAGAGACCCAGCTCCTACAGAAAACGGGTCTCCTGTCTGCTCCTCATCTCTCTGCACATCCCATTTCAATGCTGTTTCTGCTGGTTTGCTACTCCTGCATCCACATGTTGCCCAGGGCATCATTCCTGGACCTCGTCTGTACAGACAGATGAATGGTGTGTGAGCCAGAGCTCCGATTCCAAACACGTGGGCAGGATCTTGGTGCAGGCTCTGGCTGAGGGGGCACTTCGGGGGAGGGCGTGTTTTGGGTGGAGCAGCCCTGCCCGTCACCTGCCACGGCGGGATGTCCCAGCTGAGCCTGGCCATGCTGGGAAGCACCAGGCTGCAGCCACCCTCGTGGGAGCTGCCTGACATCGCTCCCGGGAAAGGGGGGAGCAGATGGGATATTGCCATGGCACTGCCCACTGCCAAGTTAAATATAAAACATCTAGCAGAAGGCAGCGGGGTACTCGCAGCTCAGGAAGTCTGCCACGGGGGCACGGCAAAGTAAACACAATTTTGGGAGTGCTTCCCGCTCCTGCCCACTGCTCCGGCATCCTTTGGGATGAGGTGACGGGCTGGCAGCACCTGCGGTGGCACTGGAAATCATCCCCGGGCCCTTTGGTGTCAGTGCCTGAGCACGGAGGTGGAGGTGAGGATTTGTCCTGTGGCAGATGCAGTTCCTCTTGGATCTTCTGGCTGCTGGGGGAATTTGACTGCAGACTCTCCCTGCAGGCAAGAAATCCATGTAAAGTGGACCAGACTAAACAGTCGATGCCTGTGTAAACAGTTGCATGTTGGAGTCTCGAGGTCTGGAATGAAGCAGGGTTGTCTTGCTCGGGAAGGGCCGTGGGGCCGCAGCTCAGCCAGCACATTCCTCAGCTGCGGCCAGGGAAGGTGCTGGCGTTGTGGCAATTCACCTCTGCTCCAAGGAGATGCTCCTGAAAAAACCGTGGAGAAGGGGGAAGACTCTGAGCGGTCTCATTTCCATTTAAATCACTGTTTTCCTTGCGCTGGCACCAGCCCTGCCTTGAGGTTTGTGTGCAGAGCTGAGCTTTGAAACCCGGAACCTGATGGGTTCCCTCCGTACCTGGCACCACGTGCAACGCCAAAGGAGAAAATACATTCCAGAATTGGGGAAAAATGAGAAAACAAGAGGGTGGGGGCTATAATGGCTGGTTTCTCTGGAGATTTTAACGTGGTGCTGGTGCTGTGTTTGGGGCAGGTAGAGGAATACGTGTTCTCACAGCAGGAGGGTGTGTGGTTTGCTCAGATCGGCCTCTGAGTGCAACACTTAAAGGGAAAAAGGGGGTTTATTTTTCCCTTGGCATTTTTTTTTCCACTGATGCTACATACTTCTGCCTGTGCCTGGCTTACTAGTGCCAGGACTGGAGATTCACCTGCAAGGAACTGGGAATTTCCGAGTTATAATTACAAGCCTTCTGGCTGTTTTCCTCCAGCTCTGCCCGCCAGAGGGATGTTGCTATATGTGAATATTAGCAATATTTAAATATTGCAGTTCCTAAGGCAAAAATGTCTGGGGTGAACTGTGCGTGCTCAGAGTATCACCAGCAGATGGGAAGAACCTTTGTTTGTTTGTTTTGATCATGAATTGTAAACTAGTCTCAGGGTTAGGGGGAAATCGTGGCTTCACCGTGCCTGGGGTTGCTGGCACTGAGGTTTGGATCTCAGGATCAGGGTGATGCTTGCAGTGTAAGGAAGCCTCTGCACTTCAGTCCCTCAGTCTATTTAAGCTGAGGACCACTTTCTCTTTGGGGAAAAAATACTCTGAAACCATCCTGTTGCTACAGATTTTTTTCTTTTTTTTTTTTTTTTTTTTTTTTTTAGCCAAATCAAAATTAGGCTTAACATTTGGTTATTCACTTATTATCTTTATTTTCCCATGATGTCTGTGGTTGTGAGCATCAGAATGTGGGTGTGAGGGGTGTTTTTTTGGTTTGGTTTTTGTTGTTTTTGTTGGGTTTTTTTTTAATCTTGTCATTATTTCATGGAGCATTTTTTGATGTCTTGTGAATCACCCACAGCTCATGGATCACAAATTGAAAAATACTGCTCTGGCATGTTTGAACCAGGGGAAGAACCGTGCTGGGGGTGTGGGGGCGGGAGGGGGGAAGTCTGCAAACGGGAGAGGGTTGTTTGCTGGTGCCATTCTCATCATTCATTCTGCAAACGATCCATTAAACGGAGACGGAGGTGCAAGGGGAGGGAAGTTGTGATCGGAAGGGGTGTTTTCAGTGGTGATGTGGTAACACTTGAGCATGCATCCACATGGTGCCCAGCACACATGGTCGTGGTTGGAGGAGCTGGTTGGAGTTGGTGCAGGCGGGGCAGCAACGCGTTGGTGGCAGCGTCTTCTCTAGGTGACACCTGGCATGAGCTGTTTGCAGAAGGAGCTTAACCCCCGTGGCACTCAGACTCACCCTGCCCTCTCCTCTCCTTTCCCATGCAGGAGGGAAGCCTGTGGCCTTCGGAAAGCACCGTGTCGGGGACCGGCATAACCGAGGTGAGGGCGTCGCGGGTGCCGCCGCCTGTCCCCTGTCCCCTGTCCCGCAGCACCTCTCACCCTCTTTCCTGTCCCTTCCAGCAGCAGATCTACACCCCGCGGCCCAGCGAGCGCCTGGCAGTGCCCTCCTTCCTGCAGAGGGACCGCTTCAACCGGTTCCAGCCCACGTACCCGTACCTGCAGCACGAGATCGACCTGCCGCCCACCATCTCGCTGTCGGACGGCGAGGAGCCCCCGCCCTACCAGGGACCCTGCACGCTGCAGCTGCGCGACCCCGAGCAGCAGATGGAGCTCAACAGGGAGTCCGTGCGGGCCCCCCCAAACAGAACCATCTTCGACAGTGACTTGATAGATAACTCGGTGTTCGGGGGGCCGTGCCCCCCCAGCAGTAACTCTGGCATCAGCGCCACCTGCTACGGCAGCAGCGGCAGGATGGAGGGGCCGCCGCCGACCTACAGCGAGGTGATCGGCCACTACCCCGGCTCCACCTTTTACCAGCACCAGCAGAACAACAGCGGGATGCCCCCCATCTTGGAGGGCAGCAGACTCCATCCCTCACAGATCAATGGCCTTGAGAGCACAACGACGACGACGACGACGACGGCGTGGAACAAAGAGAAAGAGAAACAAAAAGGGCACCCCTTTTAAAAAAAAAAAAAAAAAGAAAAAAAAGGCAAAAAGAGAAAAAGAAAAAGGCAAGAAAGTAAATGGAACACTCTGCACTTCTCATTAAAAGAAAAAGGAGAGAGAGAGAGTTGAGGAAGATGAGCAAAGAGAAAAAAAAAAAAGCCCTTCCCCATCTCTCCGTGTATAAATATTTACTCGTTATGTCTGGTCTGAATGCACAAGCCTACCAAGCTTGCAAAAACATTTCTTTATTGAGCTGTGTCTAGACGTTTAAAAAGGAAAAAAAAAAATCAACTGTAGTCTTTTTTTTTGTTTGTTTCTAGTTGGGCTGTGTGTGAATGCTTTTTTTTTTTGTTTGATTATTTCACTTATCTTTAAAAACAAAATATTTGCACAAAAACCATTTTGTTTAAAGATCTGCAATATAAATATATAAATATATATTAAAAATAAGAGAAAGTGTATGTGTAAGGAGCAGGAGTATTTTTGTATTAGAAGAGGCCTATTCAAAAAAAAAAAGTTGTTTTCTGAACTAGAAGAAAAATGGCAATTTTTTGAGTGCCAACTCAAAAAGCGTGTATTACATTGTAAAAAACAAAAAACAAAAAAAAATCAAAAGCAGGGGTTTAGAGTTATTTATATAAATGTTGAAATTTTGCACTATTTTTTAATATAAATATGTCAGTGCTTGTGTTGGTCAAAGCCTCTATCATGTCTACCATGAACCTGTTAAGGGATCTATGTGGAAGTGAAGAACAAAGTAGCTGGAAGGGGAGGAGGATCGCTGGAGTGGAGATGCCAGCCCTGGGAGGAGCGGTGAGCGAGACTGCAGCTTATGCAAATCCTTAATTTCCAGAGTCCCCGCGCGTGGCCGCCGACAGCCACGGCTTTATACATTCCCTACAAAGCAAGAGGAGTCGGTGTGTGTCTGTTTGTCATCCGGTAGGATTATTGGAGTAACAAGGTAAAATGAAAACTCCCTGCTTCCCGCAGTCAGGAATGACTGAAGCAGGCAAAAATTACT
>VZTF01009280.1:543734-560355 GCA_013397755.1 Cnemophilus loriae | reverse complement strand
TTTTTTTTTTTTTTTTTGACAACCTCTAACTTTTTGGAGGGGAGGGTGGTGGGGGTTGAGAATAAACTTCTGTGTCTGAAGGAACAAAAGTGTTTTTTGGTTTATTTCTTTCCATGTTCAACTGAAGGGCCCCGTTGGAGCCAAAGCGGTGGTTGTGGAAGTCGATGCGAGGAACTGGTAACGCACCCACTGGCTGCCCTTCAGCTGGGTTTAAATGGCTCGTTGAAAGGACGAGGTGGAAAGTGTGGTGGTGGTGAACATCATTTTCATTTTGTTTCAACCTCCCAAACCTCAGTTTGGGATAAACGGGCGCAGCCGTGACCCGCGGCTCCGCCGTCCCTGGTTGTCGCTGTTTTTTGTTACCAGCTAAAGAGGCACCAGGTACAGTAGATGGAAATGAATCTGCTCCTGTGTTGTATTCATTAAAGGCTACAAAAATAATGCTTAAGGCTTTAGAAGCAACCCCCCCCTTCCCTCTTCTGGGACGCCCTCCCCCCCAGGTCCCGCTGCCCTCCCGCCGCCGGGCGTTGCGCGTGGTTAATTTATCTTGGTTTCCGAAGCGTTTTGTCTTGCTCTGCTCTTGTTTACATTTTCTGTCACCTCGGTGTCTGGCAGGGGCCTCGCCCTCGCGGTGAATTCATACGTGACCGAGTGAGTGAGTGGGAAACCTGAGAGAGTGAGGGGGAGAAGGCGAAAGGGAACAAATCCCGCCGTGGGTCCCGTCTCTGTGAGCGCGAGGAAGGGTCGGTAGGGAGCCACGGAGAGCGAGGATTTTACAAGGGGGTGTGATTTGATGTCCTGCAGGATGCTATCTAGTAGAGTGACATAAATGAAAGATATAAAGGCAATAACTATTGTTTTTAAGCAACTTTTTTATTACTTGAAAAAGGAAAAAAAACCTAACCATGAGAACGGTTTTGAAGTTCTGACCATTTGAACGGTATTTATATGTATTTTAAAGAAGATGATGAATAGCTGAACTTGAAGTTTGATCATTTTTTTTTTGCTTTTTTTAAAATTTTTATTTCTGCCTAGAAATAGTCCTGTACCTTCTCAATACTTCAAACTGCTTTTCCACAGCTCTTGAAATCTTCATAGTTTTACAGTCATGTAACCTAAATTTTGATGACCTAAAAAAAAAAAAAGGAAAAAAAAAAGGAAAAAAAGCCACAAAAAAAAAAAAGTAATGCAAAGGAATAAATCTAGTTTGTCATGAAAGGTACAAAACTGACGAATTTGTACGAGTTTTTAAAATGTATCTTTCCTTTATGTAACATGTCTATTTAGTGCCTTATTAAAGAAACGGTAACCCTCCCTTATTAGAGAGGGGGACACAAAATCATCGTTAGCATCACAAGTAACCAGCGTCTGGTCTCTTGCTCCTTTGGACCTTGCATTCACTTTTCCAGTCCCTTTTTCCCGGAGCAGCTCCCTGTGCCTGGCCACGCCGGCTGCTCCCTCGGCCGCTGCTCTGCTCCGACTGTTCTTAGGGAACTTGAACACGTTTTATGCACATTATCCTACCCGGGGAGGTAGGAGTCTGTGGTGGATATTGTAAATGAGATACCAACCAAAAGAGAAAGCGAAATATAATATCTACTGCCCTCTTGAGCCAAAATGCGTGAATAGTGTTGTTGGGGTTTGGGTGTTTGTTTTTTATTTTGTTTTGTTTTTTTGGGGGAGGGAGGGGGGGGTTGTTCAGTGGTCTGAACTAGTTTTGTTTGCTATTAAAAAAATACGGTTACCTCAGCAGATTTTGGGTGGAGTATGCATCACATGTGTAAAACTGAGCAGTGAGTAAAGAGGTGGTGTGGGGACCAGAGGTTGTTAAGGAACGAGATTGTCTTGTCACAGCGTGTCACCTGGCCACCAAACCCCGAGGAAAAGTCAGGGAAGTGGGCAGGAGCTGGATAGGCACAGAAGGGTAGTGGGAGAAGGTCTGAAGATGCAGTGCAATCGAACCCAGCTCTCATGCTTGAAAGTCCTCAAAATTTCAACTGATTCTCTTTTTCTTTTCCCCCTATTTTTTTCCTCCCTCCCCAGTCCTCTCCCACTGTGAGCTTTTATTTGTCTAGCGTCACCCCCAGCTCTGCGGTTCAGCGATCAGTTTGTTGAGTTCCTGGGTCCAGTTTCATTTACCTCTTTCTCTAGTTTGGGGAACTTAATGAGTGTGAAACGGGGTGGCTCACCAACACCAAATTTCTGTCGCAGACGATGCCTTTCAGCCTATCCATGCACACACCCCAAGCTGCCACCTTTCCCTGGGCTGCTGCAGCCCCAGTGGGGCGAGGCCCAGGTCCCAGGCAGTGGGTGCAGCTCCTCAGCAGAGCTCGGTTGTTACCTTTTGTCTTTCTTCTGTCCATCCCTCTCTTTGCAGTCCTGAGAACTGTGTATTTCAAGTGCAGATACCGGATCTGGGGCCCAGATCAACTCCAAGTTCTGAGTGGGTGTTTAGAAATAATGGTCTGTTCTTTTTTTTTTTTTTTGTATTGTTATTATTGTTGTTGTTATTGTTATTGTTATTATTATTACTACTATTTAATGTTACTTTTCGCCTCGGGGTCCATTTCTTCCCCATTCCCGTGTCCCGAATTGCCACCAAGGCAGGGAATTTGCTTTGCACACCCTTGCTGATGCCCCATTCCCTCTGGCCTTGGTGCAGCTCAGTGGAGAGTGGTGCTAGAGTGTCCTGCAGCTGCCAGCAGAGAGATTCAGGCCCCTTAAAAGTGATTTATTTTTAAAGAAATACAGAAGAATCAAGGCATTGCTAATGCTTAGCAACCTCACGTCCTAGCCTGCCTTTTTGCTCGGAGTTTAGAGTCGCGTTAGCTTTAAGAGGGGTTGTTCATCTTACAGAGTTTCTTAGCTTACAGTACGGCAAACAGCATCCCAAAAGTGCCCCCAAACCTTACTGGCCTGGAATGGGAGCGTGGCTTTGTCGATCTGGTGGGGAGGAAGGATTGGTTTCGTTTGGGGCTGACACTGGTCAAACACGTGTTCCCTTCACAACCCTCGGTTCCACCGGTTTGAGGATTCGGCTTTACTAATCCAGCGTGTTGTTTCCATAAGTGTTACAAAATTCATTCTGTCTTAAGTGGGGGTCTAAGGAAATCCGGTTGCTTTCTGGAGAATCACCCTTTTGTATGCGTATTGAATTATAAAATTGCACTAACTGCTATATTAAAAAATAAAGAAATCAAAGCCCAATGTTTTTCCTAAGGATTGGGAAAAGACTGAATCAGATGTGTAGCATTAACAGTGCTAGGCCAGAACAGAATGAATTTTAATCTCTTCTGTCTCTGTACCGCTCAGAGATTTTCTGTGTACAACACAAAGCTACAAAAAAAAAAAACAAAAAGAAGTTTTCCAGAAACTGCGCTTCAAATTTTTGCTGTACTATAGAAGCTCATGAAGGACAACATTAAAGTCCTAATTTGCCTGCCTTATAGACACATTTCATTGTATTAATATTTTCTTAAACTTCCAGTTGCATTGTGTTGGCTTTGGAGTTTGTTATAGGCAGTCCTGTATCCTGAGTTCTGTTCAATTTAAACTTATGTAAACTATTGACAGCACATGCAATGCAGTACTTATCTATATTTTGCTGTTTTAGTATGAATATGTACTCTGATGCCAATTTACAAAAATCTGTTGTAAACGCTTCTTGTGTACCAGTAACCGATAGTGGCAATTATATGTCATTCTAAAAGCTGCAATACTTATACAATAAATTTTACAATACTTTGGAAAATTTGCCTTCACCTTTTGATTTGTTACCAAAAAAAAAAAAAAAGGTCATGGTTTGTCAACACAATGTAATTTCAATCTTCCTATTTTCTTCTCAAACGATGGAAAATGAATCTGCTCAGTTTTGGATAAGTTTTGGATATTTGTGTGGGATCCCCCCTTCCTTGTTCTGAACCACGGCCCCAGCTCTGGATTGCCACCCGTGTTCTCCCCGTGGAGCTGTGGCTGGTTCCTGGTGTATTTGCGTGCTCCGTGTGTGTGTGTGCGTGTACAGCTGTTTCCTTTTGAGGAGACCAGGTGGCACAGCTCTAATCCCAGAAGAAGCATCCCTGGTTTGCACCAGTGTGTCCAACACTCACGGTCCTGCCTTTCAGCCGAGAACATCACTGATGGTCAGAAGGTCTTAACTTGAATAACGTCAATCAACAAGAACTGCGTAGATTGACTCAAATCCTAAGCACAGAGAATTTGTGTGACTTTTTTTTTTCCTTTCTGAGACTGTGGTCAAATTGCAGTGATCACATTAAAGCGATTGAAAACTTGACTGTTTGCAGGGGGTTTTCTTTTGCGTGTCTGAAGGATGGATGTCCTGTAGATTCACCTGGACCTCGGGTTTTCTCTTGGGGCTAAGGGATGTGTAGTCATTAATCCCCGGGTTTTGCTGCCAGCTCTGCCTAAGCCCTCGCTCTCCCCAGCCCTTCTCTCTGGCTGGTCACAAACCTCTGTTTCAGGTGGCAGCACCGTTAAAAGTGGCCCCTGGCTTTGACAAGGAGCCCCTCCAGCTGCTTTGGATGAGCAAGTGGCGGACACTTGGCTTTGTTTTGGGCACGAGGCGCTCCTGGGGGCTCCAGCAGGTTGCTGGGATGCTCTGCCTGGCCAGTTATTTGCAACACAGCCCCAGGCTGATGGTCAGTTGGGAGAATGTCTCTGGGAAGGAATGAAAGCAGCTTAATTGCAGCCCAGGGAGGAGAACCCCCAGTCCACCCCTCCGGCTCCAGTTCTGGAACTGTGCCACTCGCCTCCTGGTTGTGGTTTGTTTCGTGGGATTCCTGGTGTCCCCTGTGCATTGCTGCTGGAAAGACAACCCGGGGTGATGCAGTGCTGGAAAGAGCTGGCCTTGGTTGGAACGCTTTTCCCAGTGGTAGGAAGTCAGATGCTTTCAAGGCTGTGCCAGTGCTGTGACCCCAGCGCTGGCTCGAGCAGCTCCAAACCCTCTTTCCCATCTCATGCCCAAAGAAACGCCAAAACACAAAATTTCTGAGAGCAGGCAATGCCCCTGCCCCAACCTCAGGATCACAAATATCCAAGTGGAATACATCCACCTTGCCCCAGGCATGGTGAGGCAGGGAAAGGGCAGGGTTTGGTTTGAATCAGTGTTTCAAAATTACATTTTTGGAATCGCAGCTGAAACCAACATCTTCCCACAGAAAAAGAGAACTCAGCTGAAACCACATTTTCCAAAAGGGAATTTTTTTAAATGACAAAAAAAAAGAAATCAAGTTCAACCAGTGCAGTGCGTGGGAATGGGCAGAGGTAGCTGTTACTAAGCTACCTTTCCATGTCTGTTGGGGAGATCTGGGGACACTGCAGCACCACTGATTGGCAAAAGATTATTTTTAAATTTTTGGGTTTTGGTCGGGGGTTTTTTTTTCAGCTCAATGGAAGAAACAATTTTGTGACTTCTGGAAACCACAGGTGGCAAAGCCTTTGATTTTAAACAGATTTCTGTGCTGCAAATGGAATGGGAGTTAAGAAATCAGGTTCAGATTTTCCCTGCGCTTCCAGCATCGAAGCCCTTCCTGCAGCTCTTGTGGGCCTCCATGGTGCGCTGGCTGGAAGGTGCAAATTCCAGCTGCAGAGACTTTAAACTTCATAGAAGCATTTTTTATTTTTTTCTTTTTGTCTCTATATTTTATCTGTTCGTCCTGATCCAACTGTTCCCCTCTGCTGCTGCCTCTCTGCCGTCCTCGGGAGTCCTGTCCATCCTGCTCCTGCCCTCCTGGCAGATGATTCATTGCTCACGCTCATGCCTGTGTTTAATCTGGTTTGTGCCTGGAGGGCACGAAGCAAAACCCCTCTGGGGCTTGTTCAGCTCCAGTCCTGGTGCTCAGGGATGGTCCCACCAGTGATTCCCTCCCAGGAAAGACAGGAATGCCTTGGGGTGCTTTGGGGTGGGGAAGGCGTGAAACCAGGAGTCAGCCTCTTGCTTTTTAACCTGCTCAAGCTGCATTACCCTGGGTTGATTTATTGGGGCTTTTTTTCTTCATGCTGTGCAGGCAGAGCCCTGTCTGACCACTGAGGGAGGGGAAGCCTTGACCAGGGACAGAAACCCTGAGTAAAGTGGCTGGAAACAGATTCTCCCTCCTGGTGAGAGCCGCAGAGATGGGTTTCACTGAGATTTGTTAAGAAAGCAACGTGCTCTCACAGGGATCCTGCTGTTGACTCTCCCAGCTGTAATGGGAATTTACTCCAAACACTTGCTGCTATCCTTTTTTTTCAGAAAAAAATATGTAGAAATTCCCACTGCTTTGGCATAACACAGGACTGTGTAACAGCATCAGTAGCAAAAGCAAAAGACCAGACAGGAGAGAAGAGGAAATAATTCCTGCCTTGGGCTTCTAGACATGCTCAGGCTGGAAAAGTACTGCCCAAGGGTCCCTTCATTTAAGGTCTGATGGGGTCAAAACTGATTCCCCCTCCCTCTTTCCCCTGCTCAGGAGCCCTGCAGATAGCTCTCCCCTCTCCGTGGAACACCGTGCAGGAACACTCAGGGGCCTTGCTCAGGGATGGGCAGGGATGGGCAGGGATGGGCAGAGATGGGCAGGGATGGGCAGGCAGGGCAGCTGGTCCAGGTGGGGGCTGTGTCCCAGGTGGGCACGATCTTGCCATGGCCCAGGAGGTGAATTTAAGCAGCTCCAGGGAGGGTGGGGGTTTGCTCCGGGGGCTTCTCTGCGCTTCTGCTGAGTCGGAGCTATAGGAGGTTTTGCAGAGAGTCTTTCCTGACTGAGTTTCTGAAGCTGCCTGGATGATGGGAAGAAAAGATAAACCCTCTGAAACAGCAGCCACCTTTTTTTGAGGTGAGATTGGGATTTTTGGCGTTTTTAAGGGTACCTGAAAGTGGGTTTCAGGCTGCCCTGGAGCCACACACTGCAGGAGCTGTATGTGTACTTTTTCTTCCTCTGTGGCTGAAAGCACGTTGATCATGGCAGCTCCAGGGCCTCCTTCCTGTCTGCCTTCTCCCCTGGGGAACTTTTCCTGCTCCCTGAGTGAGCAGGGCTTGCTGTCTGCTGGAGATTATCCCCATGTGCTGCCCAGCAAGTCAGGCTGGTGGCTGCACCACTTCTGAATTTCCTCCCTGTCTCTGCTCATGGAGAGCCTGTTGTCAGGTAACATTGAAAGGTGCCTAAATGAAAATTAGAGCTCTGGCTGGTCAGACTGATGGCTCTGCACTGGGCAGAGGAGAGGTGACAGGAAGCCCTCCATGCAGTGAGCTTGGAGTGGGGTTTGCAATGCAGAAATGGGGGAGGGCACTGACTGCAGGATTCACCCGTTGTGAGCTCCTGGTGGGTGTTCATTCCCCCCTTGCTCAGTCCCGACTCAGTTCAAATGCACACGGTTGCCTTGGGATCGATTGTTATCAGCAGCAATAAATCACAATCACAGCAGCCAGTGGTGAGTTTTAGATGCCAGTCAAAATGCAGCTCCGTGGAGAATTTATCTCTGCAAAGGCAGGGAACCTGGACATTGAACAATTAGATCAGCGTGGCTCTGTGAAGCTGCATTTGATTAAGAGAGTAACTGCAGTACAAAATTATTGCTTGGTGTTGCTGTGCATTGCTAATATGCAGCCTGGCTTTAAAAACACAGAGACTGGAGATGGGAGCATAAAACACCTCTGTGCATCGCTCTCCAAGCAATGCCTGCACCAGGATCCCACCTCGTCCTTCCCGCTGTGGCCTCGCTGCTGTTAGAGCATGCAAAGGAGAGAAGAGGTGGCTCTGGCTGCAGTGGAAGCTTGGCACAGATGTCCCATCTTGTTTCCTCATACCACAGAAGCCACTGGGCTGCTTCCCAGACCTTTCAGATGGGGACACCTGACCCGGAGCCTCTGGGCAGGGCATGGGGCGGTGGCTGCACGTCCCAGGCAGTCCCTGCAGTGCCACGGGTGGGAATTCCCAGTTTGCCTCTCTTTGTGTTCCCAACAAGGGATGGGCTTGGCCACAGCTCCTGCTCCAAGGCAGCACCATTGAACCCACATCTCCAGTACCAAGAGCAGCCAGCTGCCTTTCTGCAAGAGGTCTTTACAGATTTCTACTACTTGGACCCATTAAGAAAGGTGGGAATTAAGCATCCAAAACACTCCAGCTCTAAAATAGCCATGCAGGCACGCAGTCCTGCAATGCCAACCACTTCAGGGCGCTTTGTGGTGTTTTGAGGAGTGTGTCTGTAGGTCTGGGGTCATCAGCAGAGCTGGTGAGAGTGTGGGGAGGGAGCTGGGTTGAGTTTTAACTTGAGGTCAGTGCACACCAAGGGCTTTCCCAGGGAAGATGATGGGCTCCAAGCACGCGTTCGCTCCAGACAATTTATTAATGTGCACTCAGGGATTTTTCTTCCTTGAATCTCAAACCTCAGCTCTGTAAGGTTCAGATGAGCAGAACCAGGTTAAAAAACAAATGTTGAATGACCCTGGTGGGCCCCACTGCCTATCTCGTCTCTATTTTTCTCTTGAGAGCTGCTGTTTCTCTCTGCTCTGCTGAGCAGGTCTGTTGATTTTCTGTTCTGAGGAGGAAAGCCTGAGGTTCTCCAAGAGCCTGGCCCTGGTGCTCTGCCTCCCTGCTCCCAGGGCAGCCCTTCCGTGGGCATGGAAGAGCCTGAGCTAAATATAAGCTGTGGAAGGGAAAACAGGGGGAGTTGGAGGAGGTTGAGTGAGAGGATCTGTTTATTTTCCCTCTGATCTCTGAGCCCAGTTATGTTTTATTGCTTTGCAAACAGGAGGTCTGGAACACTTCCTTCCCTCCTGTGCCAGTGCAAGGTCAGCTGGGTGCATGATTCCTGCACTTGAAGGAAAAAATACTATTTACAGTAATGTTGTACGAGTGGCATGAAACTGGAATTGTATTTACTTTCTCCAGGCCAGGTTTTACTGTAAATGCCCAAATAAGCTATTTGTATAAACAATTTCTGCATATTTGCTCAGTGTCTGGATGTACTTCCAGCCTGCTGCTGAGAATTTAGATCTGATGAGTAACCTGGGGCAGAAGAGCACCTTTGGTTGCAGAAAAGGTGATGCAGGCAGGTGCTTTATGTGCAGTGGATCTCAAGGAAGGTGAGGCACCTCCAGCACGCTTGTTCCTTACATCTGCAGAAGGATGTGGTCGCCCATAGCCTGGCAGTGCTTCAAAAGAAACCCATTTTGGGGTGCGTGGTGTTTGAGTAGCTGTGTCAGAGAACAAAGGGACAGTACCAAGGAATGTAACTGAGATTCCTCATGGTGTAGAAAAGCCTGGTATGAGGTAAGGCTTTAAGGAAGCAGACTAACTCAGGAAAATGTGTTCAAGTGTACTCAGCTCTCCCCATTCGTCAGAACATGCCCCGGTCCTCAGTGAGGTTTCAGCTCGGAACGGAGATCTCGGACTGAGTCACGAGCAAATGTAACTTGTGAGTAATTGCTGGAACCAAATGTCAGCTTGGAAAACGGGCTTTCTCTTCTCTAAAAGTTCTGGTTTATGGGAAAAGGCAGTGGTTTTTCTTTCGTGCTGTGGCTTTTGGTTCCCTGTGTGGGTAAAAGCACAGCCACGAGTCGCTGCTTCTGCATGTGCTGCCCGTGTGTGGGAGTTTGGCACCCCAGGGCACTGCTCATTGCTGCTTTCTGTCTTGGTCCTCAGCTTCTGGACTGGCTTTAGGCCTTGGGCAAATGGCACAAATGTCATCCAGCACAGGTACATGTTGCTTTTAAAAAAATGCTGCGTTACCAGCCCTACGCAGAAAAACCCCCTGAACCCTGAGGCTCTGCATCCTGCTGTTCTCCATCCCCACGTGCTCTCTCTGTGCTGTCTCTGTGCCCCTGGGTCCCTGGTAGCCCAGGACTTGTCTGAGGCTTGAGGCCAAGGCTCAGCTGCACAAAATCCCAGTGCCCCAGCCCCGGCCCCCAGTGCATCCCAATGTCCCCGTGGCAAACCCAGGGGTGACACTTCCCACCACGGTGATCCCCGACCTGCCTTTCCTGGATATTGTAATTTCTCCTCTGGATCTGGCTGAGATACAGGGTGACAGGCTAGAACTCGAGTGGAATCAAAACTGCATTTTAATTGTAAACATTTGTCCAGAAATTAATGTTTCTGAACTAATGTTTCTCCCCGACCAATGTGTTCAGAAACAAATGACTCTCACTAATTGATTTTCCCCTGTATAACGGGAATTGTACACGTCGAAAATCAACCATGCATAAACGAAAATCCCCCTCTTTCAGCAGGTATCCATGTAATCACTCAACTGATGTGTTTGCTTGTCCTCTGGCAGATATCACCTAGGAGTCACATGGCTGGCTGGAGGGGGCTAATCTCTCCAATTTTTGTTCCTTGTGCTGGATTAAACATTGAAAATCACTATAAACAGGCTTCCATATCTAACAAATTTGCTTATAATCCCTAACATGAGGGAATGTTATCAATGGCTTCCTCCAGTGGAAAGGTGTCTTTGATACCTTCACGCCTCTGAGATCAGTAATCCCATTTGTCCCAACACATAAAACAGTTTTGAGCATCTTCCAGGAGCCTTTTAGCAGCTGATCGACGGCTCCTCCACAGTGAAGGCAGAAGGGACCTGGCTCTGAAGCCCTTGGCTCTTCTGTGCCAAACCAACTGCCTCAAACCCCCAGGACCCTCCCAGAGAACTGACAGCCCGAGGGAGTGGGAGCAGAGAGAAGCAAGAGTAAAATCAGTTGTGAAACTGAAAGGCTGCGATTCACTGCTCCTTGTAAGAGGCAGGTGAGATCTTGCCCTGCTGCAAACCAGCTCCTGAAGGTGACAACAGCTTTCAGTCACTCTAGGAGGGTTAGGAGCAAGTCCTGGTGTGTAAATGAGTGTGTTTTAGGAGAGCTGTGATGGTATTAACCAATTTTGCCTCTTCCAGTAACACCCACGATGGGTCCCAGCATCCTGCAGTGCTTTTCAGGAGTTTCCCTGAGGTGCTTTGACCTCTCTTACCATCAGTCTGAACAGGCAAAACTAATCAAGGTTTGTTCAAAAGTAATTTTGCATCAGAGCTTCTCTTGAGGAGCAGATAATCAGGTTTTATTTATTTATTTGTTTGTTAATAAAGCTGTATAACAAAGGATTTCATCATTCCAGCAATACTGAATGTAATGTGCTTGCAATAATTAATGCCACTACTAATGGAGGATTGGAAGTTTGCCTTAATTATATCATTAAGACACATTTCATGCATTTAATTGTTTTTGTAAAATGACAGCCAAGCTCTCCTGCCGCATATTTCCCATTTCCAGATTCAATTACTTCCCATGCAAGGGCAACCTGCTAGTAATGGCCTCTCACAGTTTTTGCTTTCCAGGGGAAATCAAGTGGGTTTTGGTTAGATATGCCAATACTTTTCAGGTTAGCAAAGCTTTTACGTGTTGTTTGTCAATGTTAGCGATGAACAGATGCACTGAGCTCTCCCTTCCTCCTTGCTGGCCTGGATTTCATGAAAAATAGGGGTGGGGGGAAGGGGAAAATGTGTCAAGACAGAACAGGAAGGTTAAAAATCAGTCACGGGCTTTATCACGTGTCCTGCTGCACCTGTGGGAGGTTAAGTTTGGGTAAAACACCCCATGTCTGATCCAAAGGCAGGAGTCTTGGAATCAGAAACTGCAGCCTCGGAGGGGATGATGTCGTGATCTTTCTCATGGGACAGCACCAGTCAGGAGGCTCGGGGCTTCCTGTGCCAAGTTTCCTGCTTGTTCTTTGGAACAAAGCTTGTGTCTGTAAGGCCAGAATCAGTCACCCACAGCAAGCCCAGGCTCCTGGAGAGGCATCTCGGAGGTGTGTGGATCAGTGAGGTCCATTGTGCTCCAAACCAGGACCCAGAGCCCTCGGCAGTGGTGACGCACGTGGATGTTTGGGATGAGTAAATACAGCTTTCACTGGACAGGAATTTATGGTTATGTCTGCAGCTCCCAGCTGCTCAGGGGGATGGGAGTGGTGTGCTCTCTCTAGTTTGTGCCTTCTCTGACTGCAGCTCTTTCCCAAATCTGTAATCACTGCGGCATAACTGCACAAAGGCAAAGTTCAGGGTGAGGGTGGTAGGAAAGGGGAATCTCTGCTGCAATACAGAAAATATTAAGTTGCTTTGAGCAGCATCACTGTTAGATTTTGGACACGTGAGATAAGCCAAAACCTCCACAAGTTCCATCCAGGTGGCTATTGCTGTTAGCATGGCAAAGCCAGCAGCCCAGAGTTGGAATGTAACAAAAAGCAGGTAAAGCAAGTGGAGGAATGCAAGTGGATTTGTGCAGACGACAGAGTGGGAACTCCCATGCCAGGCGGCAGACACAGCAACTGGTGAATACTTTGAAAACCTTTCCAAGTTGTTCGTGCAGCACTGACTGTGGGAAGCATTTGGGAGCAGGCTTTTGTTCTCAGACCGTAACCATGCTGCTGACTTGACGAGTCCTTGACCTCAATTAGTTCCGTTTGTTATTTGGAGCCCAGTGGGAATGAAGTCAAATGTGTCTTTCCTTCTCTTCTTTCTTCCCATCCTTTCTTGCTCGGTGTATGAAAGAGCTGAAACTTGGCCAAGGCACAAATCCCCTTCAGCCCTTGTTGGGTTTTGCTCTGGGGGATCTGCAGGAGAGGTGGAGGAGCTGTGAGCTCTGCAGAGGCACAGAGAGGAACCCACCAGGAGAAATGTCCTGCTGGATGTGCTGCACGTCTGCTCTGCCACTGGCCTGCTGGAAACCTCGAGCACGAAACTTCACGTGCCTCTTTCTCACACATCTTAAAACTGCTGAGGGACATTCAGG
Organism: Cnemophilus loriae; assembly: GCA_013397755.1. NCBI lineage: Eukaryota > Metazoa > Chordata > Aves > Passeriformes > Corvidae > Cnemophilus > Cnemophilus loriae. The sequence goes on along the minus strand of VZTF01009280.1, from coordinate 547,589 downwards.
CACCACGTCCTCACCGTAACTGAGACACCAGAGAAACACCAGATACAAAACCAGCTAAGTGAGAGGTGTGAGAAGCACTGATTTCCACTGCACAAAGCAGTGCAACACCATCTCACTTCTACAAGGAAACTGAATTTCCAGTTCAATTTTGCTTATAGATTCTGCGTCTGGAGTGTTTCATCAATAAATACCTTCCCCCCTCAGCCCTCTCCTTGCTGTGATTGTTAGTAACAAATTTATGTTGTGTTTCATTTCAGGTTGTCCAACAAATTTTGGAACAAAACTGAGCACCATTAATTGTCGTTCTCGGAATAAACCAACAACACAATTTATCAATGTGGCAATAACAGTAATGTTTGTATTTCCCAGTCTTGAAATACTTGGATTGGAGATGACAACATTATAATTGAAAATAATGGTAATTATCTGTCTGCAAACGTGGTTTGTTGCTACGCTCAATATCTTCTTTGAAACCAGCCATGAACAGAAGTCACCATAAGCAACAATAAACTAAAAATTCATTTTCCTAGACATCGGTGCACTGCATCTGTTGTGTGGGAAATAACTCTGATTTTTCTTTTGTTTGGGATTCCAAAATGGTCTGTGGATGGAGGATTTCAAATCAATACCATCAGGAAAAATCAACTGGCTCTATTTGGCTGAATTTGAAATGTTATATGATAATATGAGTGTTTTTAATATATGGATATATATGTATGTACACCTTGAGATCATTCATATGGAAACAAGACACCTGCTGTATCAAGATGAGAAGGAAACAGCAACAGCATTCTTCATGCTTTCCTAGTGAAAATTTCCAAATATATGTTGTCAAACTGTGGGCAACACATTGAGTTGTGTATGAGCTGAGCACTGCCTGAGCCCAAGGAACAGCGTTTCCTCCTGCTTCCAGGGCCCTGGGCACTGCTCCCACCTGCCCCGTGCTCCAGGACCCTGGGAAGGGGCTCAGTGAGGTCTCACCCAGCCCCAGCAAATTTTGGTTGGATGGTTTTTCTGGAGCAGGCTTAAACTTGAATACTAAAACACATTCAGAGTCCTTCCCTGGAAAATAACGTACCAGGGCACGGCAGGGATGTTTTACATTGTGTTTATTACATATTCCCTTTTTTATTGCTGATTTCAAGTAATACCCTCCCTTCTGCATTGCCAGTGCCAGCAGGTGAGACACCTGTCCCAGCTCCCCTGCTCCAGCAGGGACAGGGACCTCCCAGCTGGGCAGGGGAACCACGGAGCAGCATCTCTGCAGAGCATCACCGGTGCAAGCGAGAACCAAATGAGCGTTTTGGACCCTTCCAACCTGCGTTTGGGGCAGGAGGAGGCAGGAAAGAGCTTTGAAGGTGAGGTGACGCCCCACAGCTGGACTCAGGGAGGGACACCCGGTGTCAGGGTGGGGTCCAGCACCAGCTCTGCACAGCCGTTTAACACCTTCTCCTTGGATCCTCATCACACTGTAAGCTACTGAGATGATTCCCTTATGAACTAGTTTCTGTTGTCCTTATTAACCAAGGATTAATTAATTATTAATTAAGCAACTCAGGCTACTTATTAATTCAACTTGTTAATTAAGTATAAGATGCTAACGAGGCGGCTTGTTAATTGAGTTGTCAGGCAGAAGTGAGGACGGAGAGGAGGACTTTTTTCTGCGCAGTTCCTGTAGCAGAGCCAGGAACGCGGCTCCATGTGGGGACATCGGTCGTGGGAGCTTCCTGAGCGGGGTCATGCAGTCACAGCTTGGGAGAAGCTTTGTTTACATTTATTCCTTTTTACTGTCAGCCCAAAACAACCTTTCAAGAAAAGACTCCAGGACTTGCAGCCCAATATTTCAGTGCTATGTGCAGGACTAAGCAGGGTAAGCATGGGGACAGGACCAGTGTGCCCAGGGGATAGAGGCATGGAGATGACCTGGAGATGTGGGGATTGATGGATAGCAGTGACCTCCTGCTTTTTCTCAGTCTTAATGAGATGCACAAATGGGAATTTTGCTCCTTGAAATGCCTTTAGCCTAAGACAAGAAAGGTCTGCAATTTACAGACAACTAGAGCACGAGATGTAGAGACCTCTGCTTTGCCAGAGCCTTTGCTGGGTGTGAGAGCCACATCTCTCCCTGGAACACTGGAGCTGCCTGTGGTCTGCCCCAGCTCTGCTCCTTCTGTTTGCAGGATCAGGCCAGGATCCACTGAGGATGGAGCTGCTGTGCCTCCCTGAGCTGTGAGGACAAGCTCCTCCAGCGCTGAGGCCTTGTGGGACAGCCCCACACAGCATCCTGCTGTGCATTAGTGCCAGGTGGTCAGGACTGGTACGGCCATTTCAGGGTGTTTTCTCTGGAAGGTTTGCTGATGGGTCATTTCTCGTTGCCAGCAAGACTCCAGCATCAGTGGTTTGTTCCACTGCAAATGCCATTCCCCAGGCGAGCTGAAAATAAAACCATTTCTAATCACTTCTGAAAGTTTCTGAAAAGAACTGGGGGAGGGGGAGAGCTAATGAGGAAAACACACAGCTTTAGAAACAGGAGAGCATTCCCTGAAGTCAACAGAATAATAAAAAAAATCTTTTTGAATATTCATTTCTACTGAGATTTTCTATCGCTATAATTAATTTGTCACAAAGACCCTGACAAAGCATTTCTGGTGGAGTGATGAAGGCTACAGGCAGAGGTTTACTTAGTCTCTTTTGAAGGAAAATAACTAGCTATCAAATAACTTTAAACTCCTAAAGCTTTTCTGGCTTGATGCTGCTTTCATTAAAGAATGCTACTTGGCTTTGAAGACATTTAAAGCTTTTGAAAAATTGTTATACGGATTTATTTTTGGTTAATTCAGTCCCCTTCTGGTGTATTGGTGTATTATTCACGGACACTTTGTGAGGCACTGGCTACTTGTTTTCTCTTCATGGAGAGGGACACAACAAAGCCTTTAAAGCGCCCATGGAGTCATTCAGGCCCAGTTCTGCTGGTTTTCCCCTTCCTTCCTGCAGTAACTTGGGATCCTTGGGATCTTTACCCAAAATAAAAGATTTCTGACAGCAGCCCAATAGCAAATCAATGCTGAATGTCTTGAATGACTGACATGTGATGACTCTGCCTCCTTAGGTTGGATCAGGATCCCTGCAGAGGTCAGATCAGATCAGATCCCTGCTGGGCCAGCCGTGGTCATTGTGGGGAATTCAAGTCTTCAAGGTTTCCTCCTTTGTCTTTCTACCTCCAAATTTCTGCACCATGACAGGACATCCTTACAGGACCCAGCAACTGACTCAAAGCAGCAAAAATATTTGTTTGATGGGAGAAGGATAAGGCCTGATTCTGCAATCATTCCTCACCCCACGGAGCACCAGTTCAATGGGACTGCTCATGTAAGGAAGCCTTCACTGACGTGAGTAATCGTGGCAGATTCTGGCCCTGAGTTATTACACGAAACCATCTCAAGCTCAGGAGAAAGCTGCATGACTCAGACCTAGCTTTAAAAAATAAAAGTTTGAAATCCCAAGTTAGGATGTGCCATTTGGCTCCTGCTGAAGCTGGTCTAAAAAGGCAGCACTGAATAATAAAAAAGATCAAGCTTTTGATGTTAAATTGCATGTTCAAGCATAAAATCCAGCCTTGATGATGAAGCTTAGCCTGGCTTGTTTCACTCGGGCAAAGACACTAAACAAGAACCTTACACTCTTTCTCACTTAGAGGAAATGTCTGTGAGTTTAAAAAAAGCAAAAAAAAAGTTTTGACAGATAAGTAATTAGGAAACATCTGGCCAAACTGAAGGCAACAGAAGTGATTCCAATCAAAGGTGGTTCAGTGAAAGCTTTTCATCTCGACTCCAACAGAAACAGCAAACTTAGCAC
>VZTF01009280.1:501850-543674 GCA_013397755.1 Cnemophilus loriae | reverse complement strand
GTGCTGGGACAGAGGCACGGTGCTTTGGATGGAACTTCCAGTGTGGCTCCAGGGCTGATGTGTCCCTGTGGATGCTGGTTCCTGGGCGGTGCAGTGCTGTCCCTGCAGCACCGTGTGCCCCTACCTGCGGGCACCCCAGCACAGGTGAGGCTCCAGCTGCTGGGTCTGAGTGGCTGAGGGGTCACCGCTGTCCTGACAGCCCTCGTCTCATCCCTCCTCCTCCAAAGCTCCGTGGCAGCCGTGCACAGAGCAGTGGAATATCCTCACCGGGGATTTGGGGTGAGGGATGCTCCCTTTCAGTTTTCACTTTGCACCGCGTTTTGAAGCGCTTTCCCACATTTAGTGGATGCTGGTGGTTTGGAGGCTCCATTGAAAGAAATCCCAGGATTCTGTGGGTGCTTCCTTATCTAACTGGAAGGACCTTAGTGAGCTCCCTCAGAGGTGATGTGTTCTCATGGTGTTCTGGCTGCCTGCTGGAGATAGTCCTCCACGCTGCTTTCAATTTCAAAGAAGTTTCATTCTGAGTTTTTGGGAAAGGTTTTAGATATTTCTTATTCTTCAAGCTGGCAGATTTACACATCCTGTCCAACCTCTTCAGCCCCCGTGGCCCCTTCCTGCAGTGTTCACACGTGGTATCTCAGCAGGGGTGGGCAGGACAGCCACCTCCCCTCTTTGCAGCTCAGAATCCAACCCTGGCGTTGGTGGGGGCTGTTGCTGCTTTAAACTGACCGTTTTTATAATTTTAACACTCCAGACTAAAAGCCCAGAGCAAAACTCGCTGCTCAGCATCCAGCTGCAGCCCCGAGCTCTGCCAGGCAGGGCAGGAGGAGCAGCAGAGCCCTGGAGGAGGGACAGGAGTGGGAGTTTTGACGATGCCCCTTCGCTGTCCTCCCAGAAGGGAAGGAGAGGAAGGAGAGGATCCTCGCTCCAGCACAGCAGCCATTTTAAGCTGCTTCTTGCACAGCTGGAAATCATTGCGATAGCGTCGGCTGCCAAGGGGAGTTAGGAGATTTGGCAGGATGCAGAGGGAAAGAGGTAGCAGTTAAATCATTTGTGAAGAGTAAATGCTTCAAAGGCAGAGCGAGGGGCCCTGGCTCACCGGCGGTGCCAGCGCGGTCCCGCTTTGCCCAGTCCCAGGGCGGGATGGAGCAGGACCCAGCACCCAGCAGGGCACCCACAGCTCTTGAGTTGCTCCTGATCGTCATTCCTCAAGCCTGTCCCCATCACAGACAGCTGGAATACCTTCCAACTGAGATGGAATTATTGTTGAGTAAGGAAATATGTGCTCTGTAACCTCACCACAAAAAACCTCTGTAAAGCACGAACAGGAAGTGTGCAATATATTCCTTTCCAAATTAATTGCTATTATTTTGATTAAAACACATTATCATATAAATATTTGATTAAGAATGTGATTAAATCTTTCTTGCTCATGAACTGTGACAAGTTTAAAGTCTAACCTTTTATAGCTTGGCATCACATCATTATTTTTCTCATTAGCTACGTTTAATAATTCGATCTCATAATATGCTTTGCCATTTGGAACCTTCCTTTGTGTGCCAAGTTCAAATCGATGCTGTTGGTTATTTGTGCCACTGCAGATAATTAAACAAAAATTAACAGCAATTTAACCCTGCAGTCTGGCTGTGGGTAGAGGAGTGTCTGAGAAGGGCAGCAGATCAGATCACAAGTCAAAGGGGTTCTTCTGCCGTCGTGTTGGTGCAAAGCTGGCCAGCAGCAGTGTGGGAAAGTGGAGGTGTCTCCTGGAGGCTCCAGTAATTCAGGAAGTCCCTTTCCACCAGGTAAATCCTCTGGGCATCACAAACAGAATGAGAAAACTTGCTGTGGACTCTTATGAACGATGTGACAGGGTAAAGCAGGGAGCAGTTGGGTCTTGGGCACGCGGGGAGGAGAAGCAGAGGAGCTCTACCTGAGGCTGTCAAGGGGTCACTGAGCCGAGCAGTGTCCCTCTCCCCCAGGACACACATCCCTGGGATTCAGGAGCTGCCCTGGCTCCTTCCCCTGGCTCCAGGCTGTTACTTTGGGTAGCTCATGTGCTGTAGCCTCCCCCATCCCTCAGCAGGATCAGGCCCTCGCAGGCTGCCTGGAGGCAGAAGGATGCCTCTGTCTCTCCCAGCTCCCTGCAAACAGCCAGAGCCCACTTTCCTAATTTAAACCGCACACAAAAGCTTGCCTTACATGGTCACGGATGCTATTTTTAGGTCCGCCAATTAATCCAGCTCCGTTTGAGCTGGATTAGAAATCACATACCCCCTTAATTATAGGTGTATAAACTCCAGACTGGCAGCTGTTTTGACATTCTCAGCTGGGAAATTTGCCCTAAACAGCCGTCCCCTCCCTGGTGCGGCAGGACTGGGGCCCGGGGCTGCTGCCTTCGTGCCCATCTGCCGCCGTGGCACCGCGCCGGCTCCGGCGCTTGGACGCCTGCCCTGGGACACAGGTGCCAGGCAGCAGTGAGCTGCCACGGGCAGCCTCCCTCTTTCTTCTTTTTCTTTTTTTTTTTTTTTATCCTTTTTTTTTTCTCCTCCTCTGTAGGAAAAACTCCCCTGGTTCCCCAGGCTTTTTCTTTCCTCTGAGGACATCTGCCAGGAATGAGAAGGAGCCCATGCCAACGTGTTTCCGAGGTGGGGTCTCCATCCGGGGCTGCTGGGCGTGCCTGCCCCACACGATGGGCAGTGGGGGCAGCTCCTGGCACGGCCAGAATCGAGCCTCTGTGTAGGGATGCTGGCCTGGAACAGCTTGAGCTCCCACACCCAGCAGTGCCAGCCCATGTGCGGATGCCCATGGCACTGCTCTGTGCCCATGGCTAATGCAGGAGCCTGTGGGGCTGCTGTGCATCTCAAACATGCAGTTTTGGACATCATGGGTGACCCCACAGTCGCTGCTCTGGTGCTCCAAGGGTGGCACATTGCCCCTCTCCCTGCCAGGGTTCCTCTCTGGGGACAGGGACGCCCGAGTGAGGAGCTGCCTTTTTTATTTCCATGTTGGTGGGGGAGATTTTAAAGCTGAATGTCCACAGAACTGCCCATTTCTAACCCCGCAGTGCTGCTGACTGGTGAGTTTCTGGCAGGAGCCCTCTGACACCTAAAGCAAAGAGGAAACTTCAGAGAAAGTTCGTGGGGACCCTCCCTGGGACGGGGCTGTATCCAGCCCAGAGGCAGGAGCTGTCACTGGACACCACCCTGCGGCACCTCCAAAGGCCCCACGCGAGGGGCAGGGCAGGACTGGAGGGTCAGACCCTGCGTCACCGTCCCGATCCCAGCCAGGGACGCTCCGGTGCAGCTGCCGGAGCATCGCTGCTAATTGTGGCTGTGGCCAGGGCAGCCGGGAAGGTCCCGGGCCAGCCATACCTGAGCAGTGAGATAATGCCCCAGCGGCGCTGCGACAGTGCCACCCCTGCGGGAGGGTCCCCGAGGGTCCCGCTCCAGCTCTCCGTGGGTTTAATGCCCACTGGTTGTCTTAGTTCTTTTCTTCTTTCCTGGGAGCTGGAGGCTGGACAATAACTGGCACGAATGCTGTTTGATCCCAACAAATGCTTTTTTGTTTCAGTGTGATATCAAATGCTTTTGAGCCTAGTGAACAAAGTGCCCTCTTGCCTCCCTCTCCAATTGTCTGGCAGTGTCAGCAGCATTAGCACGGGACAGTCCTCTGTCCTTTTCCTGGGAATCTCACTGCACCTCTTGGATCACGTTTAATTTCGTGTTTATGCTGAAGTCTGGAACACTGTGTCTCATGGGGCAGCTCAACAACCAGGCAAAGGCTCCCAAAGGAGTTTTCCACTGAAGCTGCAGCCATACACATTTACTCCTCATGGTTTCCACTGCCCATTGGGAAAAAAGCCGTGTTACTGCTGCCAGTGCTGTCCTCGGAGAGGGAGAGGGTCAGTGCTGTGTTGGTGTGTCTGGCTGTTGCCTTCAAGCCAAGATCTTTACCGGCACAAGCACGTGGAGGGTTCAGTGGGGAGCCCCCCCTGCCCCAGGGCTACCTGAGGGGTGGTTTATGAAGCCACGGGCCAGGGCGAGTGGTGGGGATGGAATGAGCTCATTTCCCAAGTCACCCCTGCAGCTGCCTAGGACGGGCCAGCTCTCCCAGCTGACAGTGACATCCCAGGGGTGCCAGAGGAGCCCTGGGACACTCTGGGGCCCAACCAGGAGGCACAGGGACAGGCACACACCGCTGCCAGCTCCTGCTCCCCAGCAGAGAGCTGGAAGGGAAACGGGAGGATTTCCCGAGCTTTGCTTGTGCTGGTCAGACCATCAATGCCCTGGCAGAGCACCAGTCCCACCTGAGTCTCTACAGAGATGTTTGGGAACAAACACTTGTCTGGCAGGGCTCGAGAAGGGGAAGGTGAGGGTACCTGCTTTAATGGGCTTTGGGAACTCATAAAAGCCTTGGTGGAGGTCTGGGAGAAGGCTCTTAGGCTGTTCTGATCCAACCCCCTGGCTCTGAGGCGCAGGGGCTGCTTCCTTCCCCTGCCTTGCTGCAACTCTTTTTGGTGGGTCCGAGGCTTTCACTGCCATGGGCAGGAATGCAGGAAGGTTGGAGCAGGAATGCAGGAAGGTTGGAGCAGGAAGGTTTTGTGTCTGACAGAGGTTTCCCAGAGTGACTCACAGGGCAGCAATTCTGCCCATCCTCGTCCCACTGTGAGGACATACCTGTGGTGGATTCCTGAGGCACCGAAACCATCCCCCAGAGAGAGCAGTGTGAGATATCTCTGTGAATCACTCCAGGGTGTGAGGGGTTGTCTCAGTGTCCCTGTCCCCACGCCCAGGGCTGGACCACCTGTAGAACAGCTCTGCCAGCTGGGAGCTGAGCAATGGGGTGACAAACCAGAGGCTCAAATCTTCCTGCCCCTGTGCCATCCATCCTTTAGCACAGCACATCGTCACTGTGCTAAGAATAACGAGAAAACCAAGTGGGGGAAGTGAATTTACAAATCTCTGCGGTGGGAACTGTACAAAGACCTACAACTTCACCTCAGCATCGTGACCAGCACCGGCCAGTCCTGATCAGGTCCAGCCACTGGGACAGAAGGACGTGGATGCTGCTCACAAGCACTCAGAGCCATCCAAATTCCTCTTGTCCACTGCCAACACAGTGGAGAAAATCCCTGTGAGGTGAGAGAGGCCCTGCCAGCCCACTCTGACACCTTCAAGTTCTCTCAACAGCCAGCAGGAACCACAATTAACGTCTGCTGCAATTTCTTCATTATCATAATGACAGTGCTCAGCAAAATATATGGGAGACGTTGACGGTGACGCCCAGATGCTGGAACCATACGATGCCACGTGGAAAATCATGGCGTGGCATAAAAACCCGGCTTTCATATGGTACAGCTGCCTCTACATAATGCCCTTGTAATTTATCAGTGGATGGCATCTGGTTCTTTCCTGTCATTCTTCGACTTCCAGACAACCATAATCTCAAGTGTCTTAATAATAACACAGACCTGCCAGACAGGGGAGGAGGGAGGATGGAAAGGGGGTGGGGAGCAAAATTGCTCCTTTTGTGCTGTTCAACCCAAATTAGAGGGGAAAACCAGAAAAAGGGGAAGTCTGGTGGGGGACTGGGAGTGCTGCAGGGGGGTGGCACAGCAGGTCCTGGAGGAATCTGCGTGAGGGGCACCTTGCAGAAGCCATCGCTTTGGTATCCAGGTCTGGAAGGGCTTCCAGGCATCTGCTCTTTCTGGGGCAAATTTCCCTGTGTGGGTTTAAAGAAAATCATTTGGCTGAGGGTGAAATTTGAGTGTGTGCACAGCGGTGGTGCAGGGTGACACCACGGCAGAGCTCAGCCTGCAGCCTGGGGCTGCACAGGGTGGAGTGACAATGCTGGGTCCCGCAGTGGCTCCACTGAAAAAAGTGTTAAAAAGGGTTTGAGACACGGGAGCTTTGCCTTTGGAGCTCTTCAGCCACGCTGCTGGATCCTGCAAAGCTGCGCCAGTGCCAGGCTGCCCTGGTGTCCCTGTCACAGAGGGCTCTCCTGGCACTCCCTTCCCCACCCCGGTGCTCACGGGAGCGCCTGAGCCGTGACACCTACAGCAATTTCGGGGTGCCTGAGGGTGGGCAGCCCAGACCTGGTGTGCTGGGGGTGTGAGGAGCCAAACCTTTAAAATCTGTCACAAGTCTGGGAGCATGAACTGTCTGCATGTCCAACACATCATCACCCCATGTGTGTTAATCTGGTGCACCTCCCATGGGAGTCGGGGGAAATTCCTGGGGTAGGACTGAGCCCCGAGTGTGGGTGACTCTGCAGAGAGGACCTGCAGGTGCAGGGCCAAATCCGTGCCCGGGTCACGCAGGTGTAAACTCACTGACAGCTCCGGGCTTGGGTCGAATTGCTTCAGGACGAGTCTGGGGGACAGAGCAGTGCCGGTGCCGATGGTGCTGTGGGTCCCCACGCCAGTGGCTCGGTGGTGGCCCAGCCCCTACCCACCCCCGTGGCACTCTGGGCCCCCGCAAGGGCTGTGGGATGCGGGCAGGTGGGATGCGGGATGCGGGATGCGGGAAGCGGGAAGCGGNTGCCGGTGCCGATGGTGCTGTGGGTCCCCACGCCAGTGGCTCGGTGGTGGCCCAGCCCCTACCCACCCCCGTGGCACTCTGGGCCCCCGCAAGGGCTGTGGGATGCGGGCAGGTGGGATGCGGGATGCGGGATGCGGGAAGCGGGCAGGTGGGATGCGGGCAGGTGGGATGCGGGATGCGGGACGCGGGACACGGGCCGTGGCAGGCTGCCTGCTGCCACCACGAGATGGCGAGCGAAGGAGCCTCTTGGCAGAGCTGTCCCAGGGAAAGGGGCTTGGCTCTTGGAGGCACGGGACGGCTCAGCCCGGTTTCCCGCAGCCAGGGATGAGAGGTGTGCGAGGAGCACGTATGGGGACATCCACGGGCAGGCTGGGAGAGAATAAGGATGCTTGAAGTTGTCCAAGCAGGATTTGGGAGAGCATGGCAACACGTCCCGCGGCTGTTCGTACCCCCGACTGCCCCCATTTTCTGGGATGCTGAATCTCCAAGGGAAGGGTGGCTTCCTGGTCCCCTCTCCATCCCCTGTACTGTCAGGATAACCCACGGCTTGCCCACGTCCCCAGCAGCCGGGGGGAGTGGGGCAGAGCCAGGCAGGAGGGGTGAATGGCACATGAGGGGCACCTGGAGGGTGGGCAGGCCCTGTGATAAGGAGCAGGGGCAGGAGCCCTGGCCGGGAGTTGCACGGGGAGCAGGAGGAAGGGATTTTCCTGGCCGTGATGGAGAGTGTTGCTGCATGGAGGTTGGTGTTGGGGCTGTCTCTGCCTGGGGATGGGGAGGCTCTGAGTGACGCCCATTGTAGGGAGGTGGGGATGATGAACAGGATGATGGAGACGGAGACCAGCAGGGCTGAAGCCTTGCTCATCTCATTCTTTTCTGTGACTCCTTCCTGCCCTGCTCTCTGGGTGCTCTACTCCTGTGTATGCACACAAATCCTGGCCTTTGGGCTGTGGGTCTTCTGTTCCCGCCTGGATTTGGCCTGGCAGGAGGGTCTGGGCCATCCCCGAGCCAGAACAGTTCCCATCTGCCCCAGTTTGCAAAAGGGGAGCTATTTCTGCTGGAAAAGTTTCCTGTGGAAGCCAGCTCAGAGCTCCACGGGGAAAGACGTCTGCAGGAACCAAAAGGGCTTCTTGTTAAATACGTGCACACAGAATTTGTGTGTGAGCTGTGGGAACACCTCCCCAGTGCTGCTGACGGGCGGCATTGGCACGGCTGCCATTCAGCAGGGTCTGGCTGCTCTGTGACCTCCAGAGCCAACCCTGGGCCAGCTGAGTGAGCAGCAGAGCCCCCTCACCCTGCAGTAGCACAGCAATCACTTTGCTGCTCTAGTGAGACCAGTGAGGGTGGTTATGAGAGCCACATTTTAGAGGGGATTAGTGCTCCAACACACACAGCCAGTGCTCCTCCCAGGGCACCCTGACCCACAGACCTGTTTTCACAATTTGGGTCAGTCCAGAGTATCTTGATTTCGTTTTTGGGTTGTTTTTTTTTTTTTTTTGCACGCAGAATCTTCTGGTTGGTTTGTCCTTTTAAGATAGGAGGGGAGTAGAGAGATGTGTTATTTTGCCCTGCTCTCTCTGTTTGTACAGTAAGAGATAAGTCCCATATTATGTAAACAATCAGACAATATGTGCTGAACTGGATCTATTGGTACTAGCTGGGACAGCTTTATCTTGGGAGGGTGCCCGGGTGGGAGGAGATCCCTGGCTGGAATGAGTGCAGATGATGCCAGCTTCACCTTGGAGATGAAGTTTGTTCAGGCGTGCGTTAAACTCTCGGGCAGGAATGCAGAGATGAGGCACCTCTCTGCTGTGCCCCTGGAGGTTGCTGGGGTTAAACATCGATTGTAGAAGGGCTCCAGTGCATGGGCAAGGCACTGCCACTTAGTTCTGAGCCACAGAACCAGGTCTGTTGGTGTGCTGGGGGAGTTCAGCCTCCTGTGAAGGAGGTTTAGGCTCATGCAGTCTATGCCAAAAGCAGGTTTGTGGCCTGGGACACTGAAGTCCCAGCAGTGTGGTCCCTCCTAAAGGGGTGCACATCAGTGTGTTCACAGGGGGACTTCTGGCACCACGTTGGACTTGTCTTCAGTGGTTACCCGAAACACTCTCTGAAAGAAGATGCACCTGTAAAACAAACAAAGCAGCCAGTTACAGAACCCCCAAATCCCGCTTGCTTTCACACAGAGCTGAGATCGAGTGACCCAAGCCAGCCTGCCCTGTGCTAATGCAGCGTCTGTGCTGGCTGGGTGGGCACCCAGCTGTGTGAAGGGACTTTGTGCTGCTTTGTGCCTCAATTTCTGGCCTGGACTGGGGGGTGTTTTGGTCTCTGCTGGAGCCACAGGTCTCCTTGCAGCCTTTTGAACTCCTGCACGTTCCTGTGCACCACCAAACACACCCAGGGCAGTGTGTGCAGTGTTTGGGTCAGGTCTCCTTTGGGGCTGCATTCCCTGAGTTCTGTGCCACCCCTCTGCACACAGGCAGCAATCCTGGGAAGCATCTGATGTATTAGGAAGCATTTCCCAATGTGTCTTCACTACACGGCCTCATTTTCTTTCTTCCCAAGGAGCTTTCCTCTGGGCTGCCTGTCCCTGCTCACCACAGCCTCAGCCAGCCCTGCCTCTTCCCTTCTCCCTGGCCCTTTCCAAACCCAGACCACCACTAAAATCAGCTGGTTTTGCTTTTGGGGCAGTGGGAGCTCATGAGCCTGGTGTGCTGCTGCGATGCTTTGCACCTCCACCCTCAGCAGGACTGCTCTGGAGCCCCCTCCTCACACAGCAAAGCCCCCCAGGCCAGCACAATCCCTCTGATTTCTGTAAAACTGGCACAGTCTGCCCTGGTAATTTGCAGGGAAGGCTGAACGCAAACAAAGTCGATGTGTCTGTGGGTTTGCTTAACAAATGGCGTGTGTTGCCCTCCGAGAGGAGTGTTTGCCTTGGCCGCAGCGCTGGCTCCGGGCACACAGGTGAAATGTGCCTGGACCAAAGTGCAGCCTGGACAGCAGGAATCCAACAGTGGGACAACAAACATGTTACGCCAGCGGGTGAGCTGGAGCTGCATTCCTCAGTGTTTTTGCTTGGTGTGGGTGTCCCTGGGATGGAGGGGGAGCTGCCAAGGGACCTCTTCTCTTAATTAAAACAAGAGTATAGTTAGGCATTATCAGGTTCAGCGTTAATTAACCCACAGGGATAGTCAGTTGTTTTAGAGCTGCCTCTTTTCTGGAGCTGCTGGTTGTATTTTTGTGGTCAGTCTTGTATTCACCTCTTCTTGCACTGATTTCCCATCCTGTTAATGGAAATGTTGGGTTACAGGGACCTTGGGAGGGCTCTGGTCTGGTCTCTGAGCTGTTGCCAGGGCTATTTTGGGTCAGCTGTGTCTTGGCCTGGACATCTCCAGGGACAGAGCCTCCTCGGCCTCTGGGGCAGTCTCACTGCATTGCACCAACCCTCCAGGAGAAACTTTCCTGATGTTCGCCCTGAGCCCCCCCAGGCGCAGCCTTGGCACATCCCTGGCACCACAGGACGTGGGGCTCTGCTCTTCCAGCCTTGCCAGTCCCCTCTGCCTGGCTCCCACCTCTGGAGCAGCTGGAGTGAAGCAGCCTGGTAGATCTGGGGGGTGCCAGTGAGATACCTATTTTTCCAAAGAAATGCATATTTCCATAAGAAACAAACACTGCTGGCCTGGGTCAGCCCTGAGGTCTGCTCAGCCCCTTCCTCACAGGTAGGAGACTGCAGATATCACACGGCTTCCAAATGAAACCTGCCCTGAGAGGAAATGCCCTCCTGGTGCCCAGCTGGGAAGCCTGAACTCTGCTGTCCTATTTTGAAACATTAATATTTTAAAATGTGGCTTATCCACCATTTCGGCTGAAGCCAGACTGGTGAATGCTGCTGGGAAACGGAGTTTGGATCTGAACATTTCCTCTGTGAGCTCTGGAGGGGTGGTGGATCTTTATCTCTCTTCAGTCTCCCTTGGCAACATCTATTTACACGGCTGCACAAGCTGATGAAATAGTTACTTCACCCTGGTCTTTTGTTTTGTTTCATTGGAAACCAATATTTTGGCCATGTCAAGGCTTGAATTCTTTAGTGGCATGTTTAATCCAGGTTTGATGGCTTGCTCTGCTCCCAGAGGTAGAAAACCAAATAGAAAGAAATACAGGGAAGGAACTGATGAGATGTAAAAGAAACTGGGGTGGAGGAACAAAAAATCCCAAAACCTAAAGTATCAGCAATTTGGCAGATTTTTTTTTTTTTTTTTAATATGGTTTATGAGACTTCATGAATCTCTGTTTAGAAAGGAGGGAGACAGTGTCAAAGCCTTTGGTGGCATGGCCAGATCGTTAAAGAAGTTCTCACCGACTGAAGGCTTTGGGGGTTTCTGTGCACAGCTGGCAGGGATTAGCCCATCCTGCAGGCTGGGGATGTTCCTGACCTCTGTGCTTTTCCTCCTGGCTGGTGGCAGCAGTATGGGACAGTTTTGATGGGAGTTGTCACCTTCAGCCTGTGGTGATGGGGACCTCAGTGGTGGTGCTGGCCTGGGACTGGCTTGTGGTGCCCACATCTCCCTTGCCTCTGCATTTTGTGAACTAACAGCATCCTCACCCTTACACAGAGCCAGTCTGGGGGGCAGCTGCTTCCCTGGGCTGGTGGTCCTGGACTGGGTCTCCCACCTGTCCCCGTGCCTCCAAGCAGGACTCTGGGTGCCTCTTGTTCTTCCCAGTTGCCCTGTCTCACCTGTTCTGAGCATAAGTTCTCTGGACAAGGAGCTTTTGATGGGGGAGGGAGGTTACGGCTCTATTTGTGCCTGGGGGTGCTGCTATTTCAAACAACCAGAGCAGAATTTCTGCTGCAGCTGAGCAGCCTCTGCCCAAGTAGGTATTTATTTGTATGGGAGCCTGGAGGGGAATTTCACTTGCTGCCTTATCAGCCTTATCTGCTTCTGCCCTGAAGCCAAAGTGGTGACGAGTGTTTTCTTCTCATTTATCTGTGTACCTGCCTTAGTGATTGGCCAGAAGGGATGGGGGATACTGTAGATCTCTAAACAAATCACTTTCTTCCAATATGCATAATTTACTACGTTATATAAGGAATCAATGCTACCAGATTGTTTATCAGCCTGGATAGGGCACTGCAATGTTCACGTGCAAATCTAAGCAGGATCTCTTGGAAAGCTTTTATCTGGGATTGATTTTCAGCTCAGACAGGCATTATCTGCACAAAATAAATGTTTTTTGCCCTGTAACCCATGGCGATGTTACAGACCGGGCTGCCAAAACAAAGCCAGGCTAAGGGCCAGTTTGCATTTGCCTCTGGGGCTGGGCTGTGCAGGCAGCAGTGCTGGGTCTGTGAGCCAAACTGCAGCTGGGTCCTGCTGGGCTGCTCAAACCTGCTCTCCACGGTGCCTCGTTCCCTGTCACTGCTCTGCCACTGCTCTCCCCCGAGCTCCCCACGTGCTCCCAGCCCTCATCCCACCTGGGAAGGGCTTGTCTTCCTCTTCTCCTTCCCCCAAGCCCGTATGGGTGCAGCCCCAGGAGGCACCACGAGCTAGCAGAGCTCAGGACAATTTCTCTTCTTCCTCATATTCCTGTTCCTCCTCCCTTCCCACTGGTGCCAAGGGGCTGGGGGAGTCTGACCCTCACCCCAAGGGGACCCCCATCACACCTCCAGGATCTTATCTTGTGTCTGGCAGCACATCCTTGGCTCTGACACAGGATAACCTGGCCTAAATAATGGATTACAAGAGCTGATCTCACTGTGCAGATCATTTTGCTGGCTTTGTAAAGTTAATCAGTTTACATGTTGCCATTAGGGCAGGAAAGCTCCGTTTACCTTAAATAATTAATCAAGATCAATTAAACACGGGGTAATCGTGAAGAACAGCAAAAGGCAGAATGACCCTCATTTCTTCCCATTCTCTATCATGTTTAGACAGCGCAGTGAACAGCACATCTTGCAGAGCTTGGGCAGTGAGAGAGTAACTTACATTTATGTCTGTGATGACAGCTCTGTCCCGAAGGTTTGACCTAATTACTGCGTCTTGTCTCGACTTCTGTCTGGGAGTTATTGTTGCTGTCATTGTGGCAAATGCAGCTAATGAAAACATCCAGTGGTTCCATTAAAATATCAGCCTGGTGAGTCGGCTCTGCTGTGCAAGTGCAAATGAGTGTTTCTGAATTTCTGGATTTTTTTGGTGACTTATCGCATCACTTTGAAATTATCCCCCAAGAGTTCTAACGAGTATTTTGTTTGGATGATGCACAATAAGACCAAAGAAAAAACTTCTTGGAAATAATTCTATCATTTACTTGATAATTATTAAAATCTCAATACCCCCTAAGAGGAAATTGAAATGCCTCTCACATAGGAGAACTTTACAGAGGCTGAGAGCTTTGGCCATTTAGTTGATCTTGAAGCTGCTTGGACATAACTTACAGTAATTTACACAGATATTTCTTGAGCTGTTTATTGCATAAATAAGCTGGTTGAACATGGTAGCAGCCAGTACAGAAACTGGTAGAAAGGAGCATGGTATGTCCTAGAGACACAGCTTCAAAGAAGCCCTTTGGAGGGAGGTGGGGGCTGCAGGGCCAGTGCAGGATGTTCCTGGAAGGAGCCTGTTTCCTTCACTTGCAGTAAGTTACAAAACTTGTTTTTCTGTTCTGAGAATCGTCAGCACAAAGGGACCATAGAGAGTTTTAAAGGACTTCCCTCGGCTCACTCGTAAGCAAGCTCTTTGCAGTGAACTGGCAAATACCTGCTGGTGGCTGCCTGGGCTCCTCCCAGAGCTGGGGCAGGATCAGGTGAGGGTTTCCAGTCCCCTCACCCGGTTTAAGAATTACTTTAGGATGGTAATCTCTCTGGCCCTGACTTCCAGGAAGTCCCTGAGCCATGGGGAGTCAGTGATCTTGAAGGTCTTTTCCAACCTGAATGATTCTACGGCGGACTTTGAGAGCAACTCAGACTTGCAGGATACTGTAAAATGGGGTCTTGTTTTCAAAATGGGAGACTGATCCCAAAGACGTCAAACCAAATAGTTACTTGCTCAAAAGGGTGTGCTCAGAGTTGAGCAGGCTAGACATGAATTACTGCTCTAAAACAATCTCACCTGCTGCCCTTCACTCTCACGGAGCCTGATCGTGGTCTGTTGTGACAGTTTTGTTTATTCTTTGTCCCCAGAAATGGCATTTTTATATGGATACATCTATAGATGATACATTATGAAAAGAATTCTGCAGTGATAGCTCAGTGTTCTTTCTCCTTCTAATGGGCAAATTGCAGAGGGTGTTTTTGGCTGTAGTTCCTGAGATCAACACATTAATGAAGTAGCCAATGAACTTTGGGTTGGATGTTGCAATGCCCTCGGGCTGTAGCACTTATCTGGATTACTCTTCAGAGGACCCATGTCCTGTCTGCTCCACAGGGAGGTTCATAGAACAGTCCATAAATCCTCAGCAATGCACACAATGGATTTTGTTTTAATTTATAACCCACCCCAAGTCACAGTACACTGCTAACTTGTTGTTGATGTGGTGCCTGCTGTACTGACATAACCTGTGTGCGATGGACACTGAGATGTCTCCAGGCAGTCGTGGCTCCCCTTCAGCCTGAATCCCCCTTCCCAGCAGCACAGCACAATGGTCTAACATGCCCCAGGCCTGGAAATATTTATGCTACAGGGACTCCTGGGCTAAGTGTGGCTAGCGTTTGTCCCTGTGTTGTGCACACTGTGCAACAGCAACAAGCCCTGAACGTCAGGAGTGTCAGTACTGGGAGGAAGCTGGTTCTGCACACAGGCAGGCTGCAAACCTTCTGTTAACAGCAAAACCTCCAAAATCACTGCCCCACTTTGTTCAGAGGGGCTGCATTCCTTCTGTGAGGTGCTTTGGAGGTTCAGGGATAAGGGAGTACTTAGCATCACAACCAGAAGCTTGGGGCGGGAGAACTGGCAGTGTTGGGAGCCCTGGATGAGAGCAAAGAGTTAACTTGCACCACTGGTTGCATGACAGCCCCCAGCTGTCTGTGCCTTCCCCTCCAGCACTTTTCTCCATTATTTCATCAAAGCAACAGGCATGGTTTTAATTTTCCATGACTTGCTTATGAAATATGATCCTTGCTGTAATAAAGAAATGATTTGGTTTGTAATGGATACATAAGAAATCAATTTCCTATTTTTAAATTAGGTGGGATTAACAATGAAGCAAACAATAAGCAGAGCAATGGGGGGAGAAGGATGGGAGAAAGACCTGGCAGCCCCCAGCCAGGGCTGGCTGCACTTGGATGTGTTAAACTGCATTTGTTAATGGCTTCACCAGGGCAGCCACAGCTGTAGGGGTTCTTCCAGTTTATATCCATTTTATGCTTTGAAATAATGATGGTGGGAAGATTGCTGGAGATTCATGACTTCCCTTCTGCCTGGCAGTGACATTTAGGGTGCAACATGATTTCTCTTCAAATTCATAGTCCAAAATAATCAGCACCATCATAAAAGTCTTGGGAACAGCTGCTCTCCCTGGCCTTCCTGCTGTGCCTGCAGCAGGGACACGCTCATCTGGACCAGGAGACTGGGAGATGCTCTCCAGCAACTGGAACAGAGGAAGCTTCCAGCTTCCACTGTCTAAGGGTGTAGCTGTATGTGAGAGCTGCTTGTTTGGAGATAGAGCAGCAGTGTGACACAGCCTGCAGGGAGTTTTGTTGCTGTCATTGCTAGAAACCATCTGGTCCCCCTCCTTTACCTTCCTCCTCCAGCTCTGAGCAGTGCTGGGGACCCCCAGGCCAGGCAGTTGTCAGCAGTCCCACAGCCCTGCACAAGACTAATCAGTACGGTCACCTTCCTGGCAGCTCTATGCACTGTGTCCCTGCTAATAAAGCACTTTCCAGTCCTTGCTGTGGTGAATATTCCCAGTGCCTGGTAATTCTGTGCTGGTGTGCCATGTGCTCCACCTCTGCTGGCAGAGCACTCCATCTGGTCAGGTCCACTGGAGGGGCCTGAGGGGCACAGGGATTAACCTTTAGCCTCTCAAGATGCTCTGTGTGCTTTTTTTATCCCCTGGGTTCCCTGGGAAATTCACCTCCTGTGTAGCACGGAGTGGGCACGGTTGCAGGGCATGTGCAGGGGGCCTTCGGGCTGCCCAGTCACAGACATTTGCTCCAGGACACAGCTCCTTGGAGCTGCAGGAGTCCTGGAAGGCAGATTGCCCTTCAGACCTTGGACTGCAGACGGCTGATCCAGGTTCCTGCCAAGCCGCACCGAGCGCTGCCGGCGTGTTGTCGTGTTGTTGACAGACGTGCTGTTACTCTGCTTTCCTACATGTGCAGGGAGCTCGGGGATCACAGTGTCCCTGGAGCTGCCAGCTTGGAGAGTTTTGGGGGTGGGGAGTGGTCCTGAGGGTACCGAGCCCATCTGAGTCTGTCCCCCTCAGCAAATCACCAAACTGCAGCGTGGACTTGCCAGAGCTGCTCTTCTGGTGCCAGCGGCTCCTCCTGGCCCAGCTCCACACTTGTGCTAAGTGGCTTTGGAGCTGCCCCAGGGGTCTGTCACGGGTTGGAATTAAGAGTTGCATTTGGCTGGCTGGTCTGTCTTTCCTTCCTGGATGCGATTGCTTTTTTTAGCTTATCTTGGTTCTGCATGGGTTTGTGAGTTCCTGCTGAAGTCTCTAACAAGATTTGTATGGTGGCTTCTTTTTCCTCCAAGCAATCATAATTTGGCCAGAAATAAATGTCTGCAGAAATCTTTTTAAAGTCTCTCCCTCATGTAGGTTTCTGCAGCCTTCTTGAGAGACAAGCCGTAAAAACTGATGGGACTTTTGGAAATGGTTGGTGGGACTTCTAGGACTGGGCAGAAGTCCAAACAATTTCTTGTAATCTTCTCCACATAGATCTGTTACTGCTGGGGCAGGTACCAGATGCAATATCACTACTAATCTCCTCCAAGGGTGGAGGGGTGCCTGAGTGTAGATAACCATGATGAAATAGAGCCAGATTTCTGTCTTTATAGAATAAAGACCAAAAAAACTCCACAGAATCCAAAGCTTGTTTCTACTTATTAGTGTCAGAAGGCTATTGTTTTTGTACTCTAAGACCACCAGTCAACCCACAGCTCTCAAACAGCCTCCCCCTCCCTTTCCCAACTCTTGTCCTAGTTTAAATTTATAGCTAATTTATAGCTTTTTTTTCTTCCTGTTGGTTACCTCTGGAGCTTCAAATGACTGTTGGTAGTATCTCTTTGACAGGCAAACCCAGGCTGCATGCGGGGTTTTTGCTGGGGTTTGTTTTTGGGCAGATTCTTTTTGTCACCACCAAAGCCAGCGGGAGCTCTGCTGTCCAGCTCCACTGTCCCGGCCGTGTGGCTCTCCATGAAGTTGTTATTTAAGCCAGTCCAGGGACTGAGGTGGAACAAAAGTCCAGGCACACTTACCTTAGCCTGGGCAGACCTGAACGAGCTGTTGGAAAAGGAACAGGGCAGTCAGGGTGCTCAGTGAGGGTCAAGGCAGAAGCTTCCCGTGGGTCTCACCACCCTTGTGGCTCCTGCCAGCAGGAATAACTCCTGGGAGAGTTGTACCCCTCATGATTCCACGTCACTCAAAGTCACCCCACTTCCACAGCATTACTGGACGTGGATGGTGATGTTGTTCACCCCGTGGGTGGGAATTCAGCTCCATGCCCCTTGCAAGGCTCTGCTGCCTTCCCAGCCAGCTGAACCGCCATCCTCTTGTAGCTTTAGGTTTTGCTCTCTTCCCAACCTCGGATAAATTTAAAGCTGCTATTCATAGCTGCTCTCAGGATCTGGAGCTCCAGAACACCATGGGAAGTTTCTCATCTGTTCAGGAAGACACAGATAAATATAGTGATGGTTTCCAGTGGGTAAAACGAGGTTTTGTTGGTCTATTCACGTTCAGAGCTGGCATTTGTGCTGTTGCTGTGCCAGCCTCCACCATGGTGACAGGTCCTTTCTAGGATTTCTGATGAGATGGGAAGGATGACAAGTTCAGACTATCAGTTTAGTTTAAAGCCCACAAATCTATATGCAGCAGGGGTAAGATCTATTTATTGTGAGCCTACGAGCTATTTTCCATGGAGGCTGAGCTTAGTTTGTTCTGGAGAACAGCTGTTTATCAGGATCAGATTTCTGGGAGGGAAAGATGGCCAAGGCCACTGTTCCTTGGCCATCTCAACCTGGGAAATGGCCTTGTGATACTTTACAAGAAAAAGAACAAAAATTACATTCTTGATTCAAAAAAAGAACAAAACCAACAAAAATGAAATGCAGCAGTTTACAAAGGGATTTTTCAGCTGAATAAAAGGCCTTGAGGCTGCATAAAAAACAGCACAAAAACTTTGATATGTTCCTTCGGGAGGATTAAACCAGATGTTTTCCCTTTTCCAATGGCCAGCATCTGACATTTCCAAAGAAGACACAAAGAACATTTCTGGGATGTGTATTAGAAAAAGTTCTGCTTTCAGCTTATCAGCTTGAAGGAAAGCTGAAGGCAGAATCATCTCAGAACCTATGTCTGGTCACATTTACACTGGGGAAAAGGCACGGCAAGAGGCACCAGTGTGAGGAGGAGCAAAACAAATTTCAAGGTGATTGTCACTGATGGCATCAAAGGCAGCACAAAGCCCTTCACACTGGGTAGGGACAACTCAGAGGTCTCTTGTGCCTCTTACAACAAGGGCACCATAACCACGTTTTTGTTTGCAAGGATCAGACACAGCCTGAATTTTGCATATTAATGTATGTGGATTTCTGCACTTTGCTCACAAAATCCTTCTCTGGTAAAATTTTGCAGCCAACATATCCATGGTGGCTGCAGAATGCAGTAAAGGAATACAATAGCAATTTGGAGTATTTTCTTTCTCATTTTCCCCACCTAGCATTTTTGCATAAGGACACACAGATGGGGCAGGACGTGGTTTGGACTCTCGGTGAGGGGGATTTGCCAACACTCATTTGACCAGCGTGCCCTTTTGTACTGCTGAGGTTAAACCTCTGCCAGAAATGTCCTCCATGATCAACACTAACAATTACTAATTTGGAGTTTAGAGTGCTCTGCTTTGCCATGCATAGCAGCATTCCCACAGTCTTCCAGCCAGGTACATCTCTAGTTACAATAATTGTCTTTCAGTTGGGGAGCTGACTGACTATACTGCTGCAAGTATGGAATAAATCATGTTACTATGGTAGCCAAGGTTTTTGGAAAACAGCATTTCCCAGAGCACAAATGCGATTTCTCTGAATTTTGCTTCTTTTCCTGAAAATATCATCCTAGAATTGTGAGAGGTTTGAAGTTGGGTTTCACTATTTTCCAGCACGAGTTCCGCAGCAGGCTGGAAGTTGCTTTTCAGGTTTATTTATTTATTTGGTTTAACCTTCATCATGTTGACAGAATCCAGGTGCGTGGATATCTTATATACTCAAGCTAATTACTGCTGAGGCTGACATCTGAGAAGGGGATTTGAAGGAACAAGACAAAACACAGTCAAAACTTGACCTTGAAACATGAGAAGTGAGTCCAAAGGATGGCATCGGGCTTGGAGGCTTCTCAGCCTGTGCAAGGATTGGGCCAAGGTCTAGGTCTGAGCTCTGGGTTTATCTGTGCTAACAGGAGCACTTGGCACTGAGGCCAGACTTTTTGCCCGAGGGACTGAGCTAAATTTAAGGTAGCTGAGCACAGCCTCCCCTGGACGTGGTGCATCCATCACAGTGTTCTTGTTCATCACGGCACAAACGAGGTACCAGAGATCATATCCTCAAGAGCAATTAACGGTTAAACTGTGATTTTAATTTTGTCTCTCTTCTTCTCAGCCACCGGTACATCCACAAGTGTTTTAACAAAGTATTTTGTTTCTCACTTCCCAGAATACCAAGTGCATTTCATAACACAGCTGTTGCAAATGTTATGGCTCCGTACACTTCATGTGTTAGTCTTGCCTGTGCTTCCCTCCTCTGAATTGCATTTAATAGGCCAAGTTTTATATTTCTCTACTAATTTGTTGAAATTTATTGCATTTGTTGCCTTCCCCTCTTTCTTTTGAAAATCAGGGGAACTTCCAAATTTCAATTTAAAAGCATTTTGTTTTTATGGAGCATAGTATTTGTTGGAGGGAGAAGAGTTGAGATCATAATCTGGCATGGTTTACTAAGTTTCTAAATTTTAAACCACCGCCTTCTCTCTTTTTAAACATTTTCTCTGCCAATACTAAACATTTTGATCATTCAAAATGTAAATTGTACTCCCCATAGATGCTGATGGGTTGAGGATATATTTACATACAATGGAGCTGTTGAATGACTCACGCAAAAACTCATTTTCTTGTTCTCATTCTTAACAGTACAGCAGGTTTTTTCCCCCATTTTCTGGTTTCCGGAATGCTCTGTGTCTCTGAGCAGTGTTTGAAAAGGTGCATGTGGTTAAAATGTGTGCAGTGGGAGAACCACAAATGGTTTAAATATTTTTTGTCAGAGGAGCTCGTCATAGGCACTGTCCATGAGTTGTGTTGTGTCACATGGAAGAAACACCCAGAGCAGAACCTGAGGGCAGTGGTGGTCAAAGGAAAGAAAATTCCCCGATTTCTTGGGGTGAGGAGGAGAAAGCAGGGGTTTAGTCAGAATAGGAAAGCCAGTGTTTAGGGCTGGGTGAGATGTTCTCAAGGCAGTCAGCGCTTTATAACACCAGCGTTGCCAGAGCTGGGCGTGTGCTGTGAGACCTCAGCGATGGTATCTGCACCTCCTCACGGAGCAGCATTTTATGGGAGAAGTGTCACTTGCTTTTCCCATGTCCATATGCCTGCCGGGCTTGGGCCCCTGGCACAGATTGCTCTGGCAGCAAGCAGCAGTCGCTTCTTTGGAACATTCGTTTGAGCCTGGCTGTGTTTGGGGAAGCAGAGCAGCACCAGAGAGCTCTGGAAAGCCCCAAGCTTCTGTACATCTCCTGGGCAGCATTTCAAGCTGTGCCTGGAACGCGCTCGCACTGCTCAGGGCCGGGATCCTCTCCCGAGGCCCGTAAGAAACCCTGAGGCTGTAACTGGCCGTAACTCTCTGATATCACTGTGACAGATTTTCTCAGCTCTCCTCGTTCTTCCTTAGACGTATCCAAATACCAGTCCAGTACTGCTGTACCAGTTTGGGAGTGGCCCAGGCTTTTCATCAGCTGTTTACAGAATTACTTTATTAACAACTTTATTTTATACACTTGATAGTAATGCTTGAATCTGAGGAGTGCATGTTCCAGTCTTTCTTGGCTCCCTTCCTCTGACTTATTTACTGACTTCCACCTTGATTTTTCTGTTAATTTGGAGCCCACTCAAGAGTACACATACAGGTGACCCTACAGGAGACGCAGATGTGATTTTGATCACCTCCAGAGACTGCACCACTCTCCTCCACTTCCATCACAGCTTTCTATTGTCTGTTCTTTGTGTGACCTATGCATTGACTTGGGCTCTATTATTCACTTCAGAACTGATAATGTTTGTGTTAAGTCTTAACCATGGAGTCAGGGGGTAGTTAGAGCCTTTTCAGATTATGTGAGCTCTCCTAGCAAACTTTGAAGGGCAGCTGTTGACCAGCCCTGGCACTGTTTGCTCTGCAAGGAAGCAGGGTCTGTAAAAAGGCTTATTACACAATGTAAGTGATTTTCTTTTTTGCTAAGCAAATATTTGCGATATGTTTTGGGAGATCAAGCATTCAAAGTGAAAAAGCAGGATACCTGCCAGGGATGTGGGAAGCACATAAATGACACCTCTAATTGGGAGAACATGGGCTGGTTTTAGTGTCTTGGCTCTACAAGGAAGCCAACACAGGTTCCTACCCTGATTTTCATTGAGCTCTAAGGCTTTAGGCATCCCGACAAATCTGGCAAACTTTTTCCCAAATTGTCTTTACTTCAACAGCTGCACTCATTACTCTTGCAAAAGCCAAGGTACCGTGGAACGGAGACAAATCCTATGAGTTTAACAAACGAGCAAGGTCCTAATACGGGGCTTTCCTAGAGGGTAGTTTATTTTATAAATGCCTGCAGTAACTAACAATGCCCAGTTATGGAGAGTGTGTCACCATCTGGATGACTGCTCACAGCTGGTATCATAATTTCTGGATCATTCCTTTGGCTTGAATCAAAGTTGCAAAGACAGCATGTGGCTTAAACTAGTTGGCTTAGGAGTAGCAGATCAACTCTAGTCAACATCTAACTTCCACATGGGAATCTCTCCCCATGCTGTGGTATTGACAGGAGGCTCAACTTATATGCATGTAGTTTATAAACAGTGAGAATACTGGAAATGAGGTAATATTTTGTATAAACATTTATTTTATAGTTTAAGAACAAGCCATTCAAAACATCTGGAAATCACAAGAACATGAGTAATACATAATAGCAATATCTTAAATATGCATTAGTAATATAAAGTCATCTTTCACTCTGATAGAAGTTACAACTTCATTTTTCTAAAAAATATTTAAGCCATGAAACATGTTTAGGTAATACATATATACAGCATCTAATTTTCTCTCCTCTTTCGTGTGGAGTCTGAGACTCCAGAGGTTTCTGTGATGGAAACAATGTGCTACAACTTGAAGGCTGGATTGGTTTGGATTGTATATGCAGAACTAGGCAAATAATTTACACCCATCATGGCTCTGTGTGCATGTAAGTGACAGATCAGGGGTTTCAGACCCTGTGCACGTACGCTCCCACAGCTGCTCACCTATTCACAACAACCGATGTAGTTATAAATCATTAGGTCTGGAGTTGTTTCTAGAATATCTCTGTATCTATATCCTAACTAAGCTATGACCTACTTTCATTATAACCCCCTGCCCATCAGTGTGCTGTTATGCTTCCAGTGGTGATTTGGTAAAATGTGTTTGCCCCGTCTTAGAATGTGCGAATTGATAAATAATTGTGGGTTTGATCAGCTTACAGCTG
The DNA here is from genome assembly GCA_013397755.1 of Cnemophilus loriae. Lineage (NCBI taxonomy): Eukaryota > Metazoa > Chordata > Aves > Passeriformes > Corvidae > Cnemophilus > Cnemophilus loriae. Next base: position 521,214 of record VZTF01009280.1, on the reverse strand, counting down.
TTTTATCCTCATCTCTAAGGCCAGCAATTCCCTTTCTATTTCATAGGGAAGGTCAGCATTAACTTGCACTTCAAAGTATTGCTTGATTTCTTTGACCTCCTTTTCCCAGAACTCTTTTGAGATATCAAACAGTTCGGTCAGGTTGACATCTTCTAAACCCTTCAAGTTCAAAGCAGCATCAGTAGGGATGTAACCTATGGCAGTTGGTTTGGCACAGGCTTTCCCTTCAATTCTGTTGAACATCCACTCCAGCACACGGGAATTCTCTCCGAAGCCAGGCCACAGGAATTTCCCTTGGCTGTCTTTCCGGAACCAGTTAACGTGAAAGATCTTGGGCAGTTTTGCAGCTGGACGATGGGCCATGCTCAGCCAGTGGGCCAAGTATTTGCCAAAGTTGTAGCCAAAGAAAGGCCTCATGGCAAATGGATCGTGCATAATGATTTTGCCTGTTCGAAACACAGATGGAGAAGGTAAGGGAATAAATAGCACATTTATTCTAAAGCACAAAGATTCAGATCCTCCCAGGGTTTAATACCCTTGATCCCTTCACCACCCTTCTGAACCAAAGAGCTTTAAGAAACAACACATGCATTATCCTTGATGTACAAAAAACCCCACACAAATTAAATTAATTTTTGTTATTAAATTTCTTAAATCTCAGGTCAAGCAGCTTAAATGGAGATCCTCAAGAGATGGCTATCATTCATGCATTTATGTTGAGCTCTAGCAGAAAAGAAAATTTAAGTTTGTTTATCCCAGACTGTAACAAGAACTCTCTGTCAAGGCTTCTGGCAACCCTGTGCCTGCATCCTGTTCTGTATGCTTGCCACCTAAGGGATTATTTTGCTTAATTTGACTTTTACAGAGAATTTGGCTCTTAATTCCAGTACAAATATTTTCTATTGTGAAAATGCACAGGTTGCAAAATTAGCTGCCAAGACTGAAATGTGAAAGAGAGGGGGTAAGGAGAGGGCAGGCAGTCCAGAGGGGACTGCTTTTAATACAGGTAGGCAGATTAAATTTTGATTTACCTTTGTGCTCAGCAGCTGCTGTTGCTTCAGATCTCATGGCTGCTCCTACAAATACTCCATGCTTCCAGTTAAAGGCCTCATATACGAGAGGGACACCTATAAAGAACAAAATCACTTCAGCAATTAGAGGCCCAGACACATTTTTATGACAGGTTTTGCTATCTGAGATACTGCTGAATGCATGTTACTGGATAATGTATTCTAATTTTTCCTGGTTTCTTTTAATCAGTTCATTTCCTGCTCTCTTACAGCAAAGAATTTTAAATGAATGTTTTCAAAACTGGCTACTGATTACTGAACACATCCATGTTTAGTTGCTCTGTGGGAGATATCTGGGACATCAGAATCTCCAGCAGATTTTAGTAGAAATAGAATCTGGTCCTATGGTCATATTAGACTCAGACCTAGCATTACTTCTATTTCTTTTCCACCTTTAGGTGACCTTTAACAGAACAATTTACTTCACTTCCTTTTCTTTAAACTATCCAAAACTGATTCATTTCTCTAAACATTTGCTAACTGAACTACTTAAACTACAGGCAAATTGAGACCAATACAGCAATTTTCTATGTGTCTACTACCCAGGTTAGTTTGTCCTGATCTCCCTCCAGCCCTTTATTATTATTACCTGTTTTGTGTTAACATCAAACGACCCAGACACTGAAATACCAGTGGCTGGAAGTGTGTGTGCCAAAGGCTAACACGGAGAAATTGGACTAACGTGGTTATTTCCTTGCTTTTGCAGCTGTGAAAGCAAAACCTGTGTCTATGCCCAGCTGTGTGTCAACTTTTCTGTGGCCAGCACTTCAGCCTGGAAACGTGGCTGCTGCAGCTCTTACCAGCTGGTCTGCGGCCTCCAAAAATGATCCCTTCGATGGGGACGCCCTCGGGCGATTCCCACGCAGGATCCATGATGGGGCACTGCCTGGCCGGGGAGCAGAACCTGGAGTTGGGGTGAGCACAAGGTTCCCCTGCACAGAACACAATGAAAAGGTCACGATGGCAGAATTAACTTGAATTCATTCACTGATTTCAAGGACAGCCAAGAGAGGGCCATGGCGTGGGCCAGGTACCGTTGTCTGGGGTCCAATCCTTGTTCTTCCACGAGGTCACTGTCACTCCAGCTGGCAAGGGCTCATCAATGCCTTCCCAGTAGACACCTCCATCACTGGTTTCTGCCACGTTGGTAAAGATGGTGTTCTTGAATATGGTTTTAATAGCATTGGGGTTTGTTTTGACTGAGGTTCCAGGGGCGACACCAAAAAAGCCATTCTCAGGATTGATTGCCCTTAAGTTGCCTGGAAGTTAAATGACAACATATGAGTAAATCATACTGATTTAATTCTGTCCAGAACTTTGTAGCATGTCTTACTGCACCTAAAGCAGCCTGTAAAACATTCCAGTTTAATTTCCATACCTTGTTCATCAAATTTCATCCAGGCAATATCATCACCCACACACTCAACTTTCCATCCTGGCAGGCTTGGGTTCATCATGGCCAAGTTAGTTTTTCCACATGCACTAGGGAATGCTGCAGCAAAGTACTTCTTTTTACCTTCTGGATTGGTAATTCCCAGGATCTATTGAAAAATTAATGCAACTGTTAAACACAGTCTTCTTTTTCTTGCACTTTTCATTTTGGAGATTGTCTCCCAGCAAGTGGAAATGATAAAATATTTAATTATGCACATTTGTTCCTACAAAAGAAGCACCACATAATATAGATGACAAATAACTCAAACTGTATTTTTTAAATTAGACAGTCAACTCTTCTTGCCATTAGAATATCTGTAAGAAATTCTTATATTTTTAAAAAATGTTAGGTCTGTATATAATAAACATTTATCTTTATTTTGCTGATTAAAGACCATATACATCTGTGTTTCTCTGCTGAGACACAAGAAAACCAGGCAATATTATTTTGGCTGCACAAATGGAGTGAAGGGAAAGCACTTTGTGCATGGATACTTCTGCTCCTCTCAAAGACCACAGATATTTTTTCTGAGGCTGTTCTCTTAAGCAGTTTGAAATTCTTTTTTTCAGTGGTATTTTATGGTGGTAGAATGTTTAAATGACAACAGAAATTAAAGGCAGGAAGGGTACACAGCAGAACTCCCTTAGAAAATCTGATATTTGCAGGTTTTTGAGTGCATAGACCTCTTCATAATTTGAAAGACAATTTTAAAAACTTGTAATAATCTTTTGCTACTAGACTTGTAAAATGGATGCCCAGTGATGATGTTCAGGCTCTGCTCAAGCACATGGGTCTGCCTACAAGAAGTCACTTTCAGAAGTTCCAAATCTTACTTGTTTTATGCCATTACAGGCACTATTTTAAATGTTTAGTACTTGGCCTTGCAAGCAGTTTTCTATTCCTCATGAGCCTGGCACGTGATAGATTCCTATCTAAAGTTACAGGACTATCCATATGAGACTAATTTCATTGACGGCGAGACGGGCGATGGATTTATGTGGCTCTAATTTGGGGTTTAACGGCTGTTCAAACACACATGATTTAACAGCTCTTACCAGCATGTGCTCTGCGAGCCAGCCCTCCTCTTTGGCCAGTCTGCTGGCAATTCGGAGAGCAAAGCATTTCTTCCCCAGCAAGGAGTTTCCTCCGTAGCCGCTGCCAAACGAGATGATCTCCCTGCGATCCGGGAGATGAGCAATCAGCGTTAGCTCCGGGTTGCACGGCCAGTTGTTGATTAATGGTTCTGCAGAACAGAACGTTGTACTCATGAATGCAGCAATTTCCATGCTTGATCACGCTGTTGTTTCATCAGCGTCAAGCCTCTGACAGCAACCCACACTAGATGCTTCAAGGAAATCCCTGGTAAGTACCAGGGATAATAATCTCCTGTCCACGAAACTCTCGTTGAGCTTTGATTCCTTTAACTGAGTTTTGAACCTAGTGCTGTTACAGAACCACCCTGGTCTTCTCTGGTGAGGGTCTCCCATGTGCTGAGGACATGCACTCAGCTCCAAAACACAGCCCTGGGAGTTTCCAGGGGTTTTTAATGGCTCCAGGGGTTTTTAATGGCTCCAGGGGTTTTTAATGGCTCTTACCTTTTAGTGGGAGAGGGCATCCAACTGAGTGAAGGCATTTTACAAACTCCCCATTGCCCAAGGCTTTCAAAACATCTGTTCCCATCCGTGTCATGATCCTCATGCTGGCCACTACGTAGGGTGAATCTGTCAGCTCGATCCCAATCTTGGACAAAGGTGACCCAATAGGCCCCATGCTGAAGGGGATGACATACATTGTACGTCCTGGAAAACAGGGAGTAGCAACATGTGGCCAAGAGCAAAACAAGGAACTTTTGAAGTAACCTTTATTAACATGGCAGTTCTTTCTCAGTGCTTTAAAAGTTGTTTGTCTTGTAAGAGCTTCTGATGATGTTTAAAGAGCGCTTGCAACTTTGTTTGTCTAATTGTGTAGTAGATAAGTTTTATCTTAAATGCTGAAAGCAGCAGTTCACACAGATTGTCTAGCCAGGAGTAAGGGGAGGGCGTGAAGGCCAAGTTCTCTGTTAGTGTAAATCCCTGAATCTGGAATTATTGCTGTGGACTGGGGGTCCTTCATTCTCATCTCACTTCCTATCTGCTCCTCAGTTGCTGTGTGACTTCCTGAACAAAGTCACACAAATTTTTATACTTTTCCACTCTTTAGGAAAACAAGAGTGCTGGAAAGAGACTGAAGACTGTCCTTGCCCAGGTATTTGGGTCTATGGTAAAGATCTGCATGAAACCAATGAAGTGACTATCGGGGGTATAAAGCTAAATCTTCAGATCAAATTGTTCTTTAAAGATTACAGTCACTTGTTACAGTAGTAAGTGTCTGCAATGCTGAAAGTTCAGTGTCAATCATCTTTTTCCTGCCTACCTTGCATGCAGCCTGGGAACCTGGTGTTGAAGGCTTTCTCAAAATCTTCCTCAGACATCCAGCGCCCCAGCTGGCTTGTTCCAGTTTTAGGCATCGGAGTGGTATCTCTCTGCTCTTGAGTGATGATGACAGTTTTGCTCTCAATTCTTGCCACATCTCTCGGATCAGTGAGAGCCAACCAGCTGCATTTCACCAAAAATCAGGAAATTAGACTTTAATTATCGATATAGCATTTTTACCCCTCTGCAGGGCCAGTTTAGCACAAAAGGGTGCTAAAACAATGTTTTGTAAGGCAAAAATCAGTGACAAAGCCAGAATAACAGATAATCTCAAAAATCAGTCAGATACATTCTCCCCTACAAATTGTTTTAAGACTTTCCAGTATTAATAACAAATTATATGGCCAAGGAAATTCTTGTTACACGTTAATACCCCTTTGCCCCTTATCTCAGCCTTATTCTCTGTTGCTAACTTTCAGGGAAAAGTTAATCTTGTTTAATTCTCATCAGTGTGAAGTTGTTTTGTATGGGGACCACAAAATGATGCCTCAAGCTAAGTGGATGCCAAGGAAAGTAGTTTAAGTGTTGCTGTAAGTGCCAGAGGGATCAGAACCCAGCTTAGTGGATTGGCATAGTCCTTTAAGTTACAGGCATCACAAAGGAAATACTGAGTATAGGCATGATCATTAAAAGTGAAAGAGTTTATTAAAGGGGATTCCTTTTCCCCTCTAAGGAATTTTTGCCATCTATTTACAATAGCAGGGATTGTTTTACATTTTCACCTCTGTGCATCGAAATTTTCCACGAGTATAAAAATGTTCTAGTTGGGCTGTCATAACCATCATCACTACAGCTAAGCATATAATTAACAATGAATAATTTATCTGGTGAATCTTGCCCTTTTCTCTCCCAAATAGTCTGCAAACAGATTGCCAAATTCCTGCACTTAGTTATTCAAAAGTCTTTGCAGATTTCTCCCATGAAGATCTCGTGGTTGGCACGTAATTCCTGAGTATGCACTTGTTGTTAATATTCTCCTTTCATGTTCAGTTAGTTGGGAGAAATTACGAAATATTTGAAAAAAGTATTTGCAGAATACATTAGAGTCAAAGCTCATCGGCACGATATGAATAATGCCTGTACTGAATAATATTTGAACACCCACAGACCTATTTGAATGCCAGAAAAAACTATGTGATGAATAAACTAATTGGCTAAAACAGTAGAATTCTTCAAAAGAAGATTTGCTCAATAATATTTAGCCATTGCTAATGATTAGTTGCGTAAGTCTCATGACATTATTTCAGTTCCCTGATGTAACTAATCAATAGAGACAATGTACACTTGATAGTCCAATTGAATAACATGCTTTATGTTAATTTTTACAGGAAAAAGTTTGCTTTTGCTGAGTATTTCACCTGTGTAAGCTAAAGTTCCAAAATGTTCATGGAAAGCAAATATTGGAGAGTTATAAGAAGTTTTTAAAGTAAACAGGATAGAAAATGAATTTCCCAATTCTGAGATGATACTTGACTTCATTCAGGCTACTCACCAGTTCTCATACTTGTTCAGCTTCTTGATCATGCCTTGTTCTACCATGATGTCCAGGATTTTTTTGTTCTCTTCTTCCGAGCCATCGCAGATGTGAATGCACTCAGGCTGGCACAGCTTGGCATTGGTTTCGATGAAATCCCTCGCTTCCGGAGACAGACTCTCCAAATCCCCCTGGACAACCTTGGGCATGACGTTCATCTCGGCTTTCAGCTGTGGGGGCATTACTGAAGCCGTAGTGGATCTTGTTGATGGCTTTGAAATACTGATCGCAATCTAAAATCAAACAGATCGGGTGCGTTAGCACACTTTACGTTCTAACCAGTGTCACGCAGCCTAACAACGCACAACACAAAGGGAGAATTCGCAATGGACTTGATTATGTACTGCTTTAAAATCAAGATAGCACTGATCCAAATTCCCTAATTTCAAGATGGAAAAAACAGAGGCCATTCTACTTACTGTCTATGGTAGGTGCAGCTGGATGCCAGAGAGGATTTTGCTGTCCCTTTCAGTTGAGCCCGCTTCACTCGCCTCGGAGCTCTCTTGCAGTTGCTGCTTTCCAAGGACGCACCTCCTTCCTTAAATATTCTTTGTGGTAGCGTCCATCCCACCAGTTGAGGTGAGAGAGGCTTGTCCTTTACATCACCACTGGATGTGTCTTGGGACAGTGCCACTGACACTGTCATCATGCAGAGTTGTCAACAAAGCAGCCCTGGCGGGGTAATCATTTAACAGGTTTGATTAATGAATGCTGAAAGCGGAGGTTCTTAGCCCCTGGGTTTGCTGTTTTGAAGCAGTTACAAAATTTAGCAGTTTAACCAAACTTTGATCCAATTTGGCTTTGAAATCAAAAACGTCATAACCTCTCGGCGTGTGGGAAAGGTCGAGTACAAAGAGTTTCTGGAACCAGGAACACAGAGGTCATGCACGGGAAGGCAAAGTGCAGTTGGCACATTTTGTAGGCAGATGGTCACTAGTTGGCTGTGAAGTGGAGGCTCGTCCAAGGAGTGTTTACTCACCTTGGGAACATTGCCTGATCCAAGTATAAAGTTCAACAGTGAGCACTGACAGGCCTGAATAACCACTACGTAAACAAGGCCCAGAGCTCTTATTTTCGTCTGTGCAATTCTCAAAAAATCCCAAGCAATATAAATCTAAGTGTTGGGGTTCCTTCAGTGTAGGCAAGGAAGTTTTTGCTTATGGCTTGCTTTAGGCTCTTGCAAATGAAACAATTATTTTCTATTGCTACAAGCCCACAAGAGGCAGAGAGGCAACTGTCTCAATAATTAACCTCCTCTTTCAAATATTATGTTTTATTTTACTGGGAGTTCTGTGGGGGGGAGGTGTCATAAAGCATTAATCCATCCCTGAATTAGTACTGAGAACCGCTCAGGACTGGGGCTGCACACTGTTGTTCTGTGGGTGCAGTGCATCGTGTGCATGTGCACATACACAGACTTGAGTCCGTATCTGTGTCAGTCGTGGCAGTATCTGATATCAACAGCCACTACTACTTTTGTAATTCTGAGGGTTATCTCAGTGTGGTATCAGACACTTGAGTGTGATCTCAGACACTTCGAGCTCTTGTCTCTGTTTCTGCCGGCCTGTCTTTAGCTTCCCCTATTCCATTTTAGACCATTGTGACCATAAAGAAAGGTGGTCTTCAGGTCCGTTTGTCCATGCAGTCTGAGTGTGTGAAGACGGAAGTATTTCAGACAAATAGAACTGTAGAAATAACCCTGCTGCCATTTCCTCTTGCTCTGTTTACACCCAGTCCCAGAAAAGCATCTGGGGTCTGGATGAGATGATGATTTCATGCCAGCTTGTGGGGTTTTTTTTTTGTATTCATGGGACTTTTACCATGCATGTAAAATGTTGTCATTGGTAGTCTGCGCAACAGGAAATCTGGGATTCCCAGCTAAGCTTCAGGGAGTTCTATACAGCAACAAAATTGACTTATCTTGTGTAAAGGGTGTTCAAAACCCAGCTGTTGCTCAGGTTTGTGGGGCAATGGGATGTTCCCAGCAGGAACCTCTGGCAGGGCAGCCAACAGTGACTTGCAAGCCCTGAAAAGCCAGGCTGGCAGAGCAGCAGTGATCAGGATTGCTGCTCACCTTCCCACCCTGCAAGTCTAAAATACTGCAGAGCTGAACCTCCCACTGCAGGAACACCCCCGGGACTGTACCCTCTATCTCCTTGCAAAGCCTTTTATTATGTTTTGTAAATAAGGGAAGAAAATAGTGAGGTAAGAGGGGCTGTCCTTGATGCACAGCAAGGCCAAACATTCCTGAACAGGAAAACAAAAATCTGGTGGGATAAGAGGTGCTAAAGACTGCTCCAGATAGGGCTGTGATGTAAGCAAAGACAAAATCCAAAACAAATTTAATAATGGCAAAGCTGGTGTTTGTCTTCAGAGTCCACATATTGTGTTGCTGGTGGAGCTGATCAGAAATATTTTGGCCAAAGGTTTTCCTTTTGAAACACATCATTAAGTACTTTCATTAAAAAAAAAACATGGAGCATATTCTTTAGTAATACTAAGCAGAGCCCTTTTTCAGAGAAGTACAAAAATACTGAGTGCTTTCTGCTGGCCAGGTAAGTCAGTGTACATAGAAATAACCGAGAGTAAGCCAGCAATGCTCAGTTGTCAGGAAGACAGTAGACCAGAAAATGATCATATTGCAGCACAAGTAAAATCAGAATAAAAGCTTAAATACAGCAGTGTAATACAGCAGGATCAGTCCTAGCGTCTCTAGGTTTTAAGAGGAGGAAAAAAATTCCCAAAACCAGAGCATTAATTTCTGCCAATTAAATTACAGTCAGGCAGGTGTTGTGCAAATTTTCTAACACTGCAATCCTAACCTCCCACAATCTTGCTATACAAACTGTGGGCTTCTCTTGAGAAGACACTAAATATGCCAAATTGGTGGCACTGTGTTATGAACATATGTCCATTAAAAACCACATTAAGGATTCCAAATGTTTTTCATTTGCGATGGCAGCAGGGCTCGAGTGCAGATGTCCACTGGGAATTCTAGACACTTCAGCATCAAATTACTTGTATTTAGGTAACACCTCCCATCAGAGGATCTCAAAGCATATCACAAACACACAGAAAGCCTCAAGCCCCTATATAAAACACACATAGTATTTGGTGCAATGGAATAACTGGAGCATATGCAAATCAGGGCTAGGACTTTTTTCAAGAATCTTCTCATTTAGAGATTCAGCTTTTAGACAGCCAACAGAAGGCATTAAGGGTTTTACGTGACGATGGTGAATTCTCATAACACCCACTGTCTCCCACACAAAAAACCCAGATGTAGCACTTCTAATGGCTCAGTTAAAGTGGTCTTGAGGTGTTCACCCACTACTGGTGGGTGCTGGAAGATTTCACGAACGACAAACATGGGAGGTGGTTTGGCGCAATGTAAGGCCTTTTAAAAAAGAGTTGTCTTGAATGTAAAGTTTATTTTCCATTTAAATGAGAAGTCTTTTTTAGTAGTAACTGCATTATAATGCTCATCTAATAGCTGATACGATTTCTTCTGATTGAACTTTTTTTGGCACTTTTTCTCTCTGCTTCTTGACACTTGAATGTGATGCTTATCAGGTGCCTTCTTGGAAGCTGTCAAATCATTTAAATGTGTGTGAATCTGACATTTCAAGATGATAGTGTTCAACAAGTGCCTTGAAAGGAGGGGTTTTAGGATGTTTGCTTTGATGGACACTATTCAGGTTGTTCAAAACAGAAGTTTTTGAGCACTTCGGGTTTTACAGACTTACTGGAACTCTATAAATGTAAAGGTTTTTAGATGCTCAGAAAAAGTGTCATTAGAAAGCTTAAACTCATCACTACAAACCAAGGTGCAACAGAGCACTCACAGTGAGATCTGAAAGTTGTTAATGGCATATAATAATATTCAGAAATTCTACTTCCCTCCCATTGCTAATTCTCCTACATATTGTCACCTCCAAAGAGTTTGTCACTTGGGTATTTTGTTATAAAATTGTAGGTTTTTTAAAGATTCTCTGAGTTGTTCTACTAACAGAAGAGCACTGCCTCTGGATTGTTATTTCTGTGGTGGAGTTGTGCTCAGCTGACACTGAGCACACTCCGACAGCTGCTGGACTGGGTGCCACAGAGCCCAGATCCAAGGGCAGCCCTTGCAAGCTCCCAGAGAGCAGGGCAGGGATTATTCTCTCAACTTCCAGAAGGAAAACGTGAACCGTGCAAATTGCCTGCAGTTGCAAAAGAGTCTGTGAGCGAGCCAAGCGCTTACTGCAGACCCTGCGCAGCCCCGTGCGATATTTCCGCCTCACAGCCCCTCTCCTTGCAGGCAGTTCTCCGGCACTGACCCGTCTGCAGGAGGTCTGGGGGCCCTGCCACATGTGCTGCACGCTCCTCTCCGCGTGCGCCGCGTGAACCGTGAGACTGAGCCTCTGCGACCGGCCACAACGGGCAGCAGCACACCGGGCACGGTGCTCTCCTTCTTACTTCCTTCTTCCCAGCCCCAAACGATACAGGATTTGTCTTGGGCGGACTGATGTTCGTGGATCCCTACAAAAGGCGATGTAATTTTTTTTGCCCGCGTTCAAAACGAAGTGGCTTGTTCTGATGGTGCGGGAGCGGGAAAAAATACCCAGATTTATCATGATTAGACTGTACTTCCATTAGCCTGTCCAGCCATTTTCAGCTTGACAACAGACATTTCTCAAAACACATGGAAGCAAATTTCAGCAGCCAGGAACATGCACTGGTGCATGTTTAAGGCCTCTAAACAAAGTCACCGACCTTTGATGCTTAGCCTAATATCAGCTCAAGTGCTCGATCCTGAGCTGTACTTTGGGGAAACTCCTGGTCGTGCCACAGTACATGCCAAGGCTGACATTGCACCATGGGCACACTGGCTTCTTGCTTGTTGTTCTTCTGCTTTGGCAGATAAAACAGTTACTATTGTTGTTATTATTATTACTTTATTTTTAAGCTCACTTTTACAGGCTCAGCTCTGTAGATGAGATTGATTCATATAATTTTAACTTTGGTAAGCAGTTGCTCTTCTGGAGCCGTTTCTTGAGCTGTGACTCTAATCTGGGGACTCTTCCCTAAAGGAATACTGTCCTTTTTTTTTTCAAAAAAACTTGTCAAGGATCAGTGTGAATATGTGAGTAACGGGCTCTGTAGCCACTGGTACCTGACCATGGCCAGGTATGTGTAATTCTGTTAGCTTGGGAGCTCTTCTCATCTACTGCAGAAGGTCTCATAGTCATGTGGAGGGTTGGGCCCATCAAGACTTTGACTGACTTTACCCTAGCCACAACAAAATTCTGATTTTTGCATGGTTGCCGCAGGGTTTTTTTGCTGGATGAATAGCAGAACCACAGCCAGGAGAGAAGGGGACAAACCATATCAACCAGAGTGAAAAACAGTCAGCATAAGGTTTGTGTTTCCCTTTACCTTTCAGCATCTGCTCTGCACAGTCACACAACGATCAGATGGCTCCAAATTCAGTCTGCAAATAAGAATGGTTACCCTTGCTGGAGTGAAATCTCTTCACCACAGAGGTGTGTGTTTGCTGCTGGCAATGACTCCCTGCTTCCTACTTGGGGAGAGGGGAACAGACAAATCCTTGCACTCAAGTTCAAGCACCTCTGGTTCAAGAGTTTCTGGCTTCCTGTGGATGACTGGTGTTCCGCTAAGTGTGCCCTTTTACAGAGACCTCGCCCCCTCAGGCCTAAAGAAATGACATGGAAGCACCTTTTTATATTCTAAAATTGTTTATTTTTTTCTAGGATGAGACAACCCTGGCTGCCCTTGCTCCTTCCTCTTGCACGCTGTTCATTATTTCCCTGCGATGCTTTGCTTTCTAGCAGCACTCTGCTGGCAGCTGTCCTTGCAGGGTTACCCCGCTCTACGTGTGAATGTGCTTTTTCTCTTTTCTTTTAAATCCTCCCTTCATTCTCCCTCAACATTTCAGTCCCTTGTTACATGCAGTCTGCCCCACTGGTCACAGTTCTGTGCGTCCCTCTTGAGCCAACTCCTTCGCACAAGGATGGCTTTAACCAGTAAGCATGGGGGCAGATTCTGAAGGTTTAGGTTCTGTTTCTTCCTCTGCTATGGATTTCACATTTGACTTTGGACATGTATCTACATCCCCAAGCCTTTATCCTCTCCTAGGAAGGGGGTTGGGAGGTGATAATGCCAATTTCTCCCCGTTCTTATGCATTCTCCTAGTTTGGTTGATAGCTCCCAGCTAGAGGAGTTTAAAACCTAATTAGACATGATCATTATCTCTTCTCATTTTTGTCTGTGCCACAGACAGTTCCTGCTGGGTTCTCTCTAGGTTACTGTAATGCAAATAGTAAGTTCTTACTTGAAATGAAAAGCATTCACTATAACCTGTTTTCTCCTTCAATAGCAACACAAAAGCAGCAACTTGGGCTGAACCGTGTTTTCTGTTTCAAGTGAGATTTATTCTATACTTTTTTTCCCCAGGAAAATAGCTTTGATTAATATTTCAAGCATTTTATAACACTAAAAGCCAAACAACAGGATAGAAAAGCTGATTATGCAGAAATGAAAGCCAAGCTACATCTAAAGGTCAGAAGGCAAATGTGCCTATGTCAAGCACTACATACCTTTTGGTTCTTGAACCTGGCAGCTGGAGGAAAATCAACATTGCACAAAAACCAATAATCCCTGTAATGAAGCCTCTGTTTACTGGAAAACTTATGTAAGTGTTAACAGGTCAGGTGAAATCCTACATACTGTACACTTCTGCTTAGCACCATTCTAACAGGAATAAGGCGACATCAGTGGACCACAATGGGATTTTTTCAATGTAAAGGCACTTTTGTTTGGTCAGTGTAAATGGTTCCTACCAGAAAAATGCCACAGTTATGATTATTGCTACAAACAACTCAGTAAAGAGATCAAGAGTTCAACTAGACCCTGGAAATCATGCTCTTCTTTTTATGTCTTTAGGAAGACAGAATTCTGACTCTGCTATACGTGCATCTTTAACTGACCATCTGTAACTGTCTCCAAATTTACTGATTCAGGATGATACATATGCATATGAATACTGATTATGTAAAGAGGAGCTTCTTACATGTGTGCTTAAACCACTATGTACAAATGAACAGGAACCAACTTGCATTCTGCAAATAAAATAATAAAACCCCACGCACTTGTTAACCTCGTAGAGTTCAGGTATTTGCTCTGCAACAGCACTAAGTACCTTTTTATTTTGGGTGAAGCATAAATGTGCTCTGCCCAGAAGATCTGAAACAAAAGACAGATATGAATGACAAATCAAGAGACTTTCAGTTTGTAGAGGCAGCTCTGAACAGAGAAATAACCGTGATTCACAAAACACGTCACCCAGCTATTCTCATCTCCTTTCTAGACACTGCCTCATCTTGATGTTTAAGATGACAAAGACTATAGGGCTGACTTTGTTTCTTTTTACAGGAGCAAAAAAGATGTACAACTAAGCCTGCTATACCATATTTCCATTACCAGTTCCTGATGGAGAGGCCCGGGCTATCTGGTCATGGTCTTTAAGTGATGGTTCAACACTGCAGCAGTGCAGAAGACTAAGATTTAAGGTATTTCTGCTGATAAATATCACGGACTACATCACCTGCTGTACAGTGAAGTGACATTAATATACAAATTGTTAAATGTTCCCTTAAATTGTCTTGATTTCTTCAGATTTTTGAGTTAGGAAGTTGATTCGGACTCGTCAGAAAGTTTAACGCCCAAGAGGATTTGTTATCTGAGCTGGAAAAGGAGTGCACAGGAACCCACTGCTCTTCTGAACCCACCCACCACCTCCTTACTGCTGATTTTGCAAGGTTTAACGTGTACTTGCTCCACATCCACGTGGAAGCAGAATTTGAACTCCTCTGGGTTGTACATCTCACTCACAGATTTATTAGGACAATCATTTAATAGTCTCATTCTTTGGTGATCCTATTATCTTCCAAGTTTTGGTATCTGTTCAACTGTGCACGAAGAGCTGTTCTCAGAACTGTTTTCCTGATTAAAGATTAACAATGCGATAAAAGAAGGAAACATCGACATCCTTGGAGTTTGTTTCTTACATCAGCTGGGTTAAACCTTTACTATCTTTTCTCACTGTGTATCTTCTCTCTGCGTTTGGCAATCAAATTCTGCACAGCTCCAGCACGTTTCCCCCAGTTTAGTCAAAACAAGAGGAAAACTTTCTGCCTTTTCAACTTTTAACTCTTTGACCCTTGCATAAACAGCAACAGAAACCTGTAATAACTGACTAAAGGGAGTTGTATTTAAAACTTTCTTTGCTATCTCTCGGATTAAACAGTATTCTGTAAAAACAGTGGAAGTCACTGAGGTGTAGTTAACTGTATAACCATGTTAATGTCTTTTGAAATGGAAGAAGTGATGTGCTTCCCAATAAACATCCTTCTTCCAAACAGACCCAGGCACGAAGCTCTGCCATTTGCCACAAGCAGCAAATTGTGTATTACTGGGTGGCGGGATTGTTTCTAAATATATCCTAATGTTAGATGAAACAGTTAATAGACAAATTGCAATTATGGTTAATAATTTTTAGACCACTTCCCTGACTTGTGTCTAAGCAATCAATCATCCCTGGTACTTTCAGCTCCAATAAGCTTATGTTAAATACTTCCCCTCTTATATATCCCACATCTGTACTCTCTTACATCTTGTTTTTTTGTCATGCTATATAATAATAATCATTTACAGCATGGAGCAGGATTTTAAGAGCATAGACAATACTTGAAAGCATTAAGTCTTTTAACTTAACAGGAGTTGCTTTTGTACTGCTGCAAGAATCACTCATATTTAAAGAGATCATTTGTCTCCTCAAAGTCAAGATGAGCATTGGAGAGCGAGCAAAGCCTGGCTTTCCCCATGCCTTAGGCACTACCCGAATTTAGCTGATCCTGCATGAACAGCACAGTCCAAGCACTGTGCCCCAAGACAGCTCTGCAGCTCTGCTCACCCTCCTCTTTGCATGAGAAGTGGTAATTTATAGCCTGCCTAGACACTAGTCAATCAATACCCTCCAGCATGATTTCCATCTGGCTTTGCTCTGCTGTGCTCCCATCTTCCCTCTGCTTTGGGGATTCAGCAAGGAAACAAGTAGGACTGTGTGTTCTGATCTTCCTGGGCCTGAGGTCTGACTAGTTTTTATATGACTGTAGCAACAGGGAGCAGAGAACTGTGTTCTTTGGGGTAGGCAAGAAATCCAAGTCAGATCTGAATCCTAAATGATGTCTGCTAAAATAAACTGTACCTTCCATCTCAGAAACAGAGGTCTGGGGGGAAAAAAATCAAAAATTAATAAAATTCTTCTTTCCAAATGATCAAACTGTATATTTTCTCCTGAGAATATTCCAGGCCAGCACTGAAGCACTGACTTAATTCTGAATCTGCAAGATTCAGTTGCTTAGAACAGCATCAAAAAGAACATAACTTTTTATCTCACTCATTAGCTGACGTGCTTTCTTTTTCTTTTTTTTTTTTTAATTAAGGTTTTTGGTGGTCTCTGAAGAAATGCTTCATATTTGTGAAAGTGGGACACCAAAGGAACAAGGAGCACCAGAAAACACAGCAAAAAGATTTCAACCACTTAGTGACAGCTTCAAGCCCTGAGCAACATTTAAAGGAGCCAGACGAATTAGAAGATTGTAAAAGTATCTTCGCTTTCCCTGAAGCAGGTGATGGTGTGAGGGAGGTTATCTGGTGCTGTCATTATTAAGAGGGGTAATATCTCACTGCAAAAGAGGTGCTGAAAGTAGTGATTGTCCCTGGGGGAAGAGCAAAGGGAAGGCGTGCGTGTTTGCAGCCCGGTGCTCAGGCACACACACCGCTGACAGGTGCGGTGTGAACGCGACACATACTTGGAAACAAAAGTGAGACATCAGCGGAAAGTGAAAATGGAAAACTTTCCAGATGCCAGGTGGAAAATGATATTAAAGCTGTCAAAATAAGTCACAACAAAGACTGGGTTTTCTCGTAGACTAACAGGAGTCATGTTCTGGAGAAGAATGGAGCTTTCAACTACAAGGCGGAGTGTCATAAATGAAACAATTATGAGCATTGGAGGTTAAATCTGAACCTATTTGTTTTGGGGTTTTTTGCTTTGGTCTCTGTCTCTTTTAAGTGCACTGCAGCACTCCTGATTTACTCTACATCTTGTGGACAGGTCAAAAATGTGTAAATAAATCCCACTGTCATTGCTTCACACACTTATCTGTTCTGGGCCTAATTCCAAGCCCAGTTAAATTGATGGCAATCCTTCCACTGGCATCGGAGGACTGCAGTTTGTGATGGAGTTGCAAAGCATCACCAGAGAGGACGGATAAACGGCCTCTGCAGTCATCCAAAGTGAGTTTCTGAAACACTGTAAAGGAAGCAAACCTTGAACTACATTCAAGGTCAAATACACTTTATGTATATGGTAATAGAGCTTTTAAAAAAGTCAGCTCCACCTACCACGCATTAAACATCTTAAATATTATAAAAGACATTATTCAGATTTAAGACTGACAATCTGAACTGATAACCCAGTATTTTACTTCTTAAAAAAATCAGCTGCACTGTTTATACTTGGGTGGAAAACCACAGATCAGAACAAAGTTTGCTGTGTTTCCTTAGTGCAGCCAAGGATAGAATTTACTCTGCTGATTGAGGATTTTGCTTGTCCATGTATTCACTTTCACGCACTGGTAGACTCTTATCAGCAATTTAGCTGCAATTTTGTGGCTGAATTTTCTTTCTCTATGTAATGTTACTTTAGCACAAGAAAATGTGCCTACATTAAATTCCTTATGCTCCTTATAAAATACTCCTAACAAACAATAATTCACTTTGAACATTTACCCCCCAAAGTATAATTATGACTTAAAATATAAAATGGCCCTCTATTCTTTTCGTGATAGACTTTTCACGCAGGCTGTTGATGTGTTAGAAAGAACCAGACTCCCAGAGGAGTGGGTAGAAGCTTGATTGCAGCTAGAGATAGACAATGCAGCAGCAGCAGTAACTGGAGACTGTACACACAACACACCATAATGGCCATTACGGAGCTGTTAACCTCTAGTGTGTCAAAACCTACTCAGAAACTGGCTGAACTCATAGATTGCTGATCCAAGTGGTTCCTTTAAATTCAGCAAAAAATGAACTGAAGGGCTACTCTGCGTTTGAGCTATAAATCCTTAGAAATATCGGTTAATAATGGAAATAATGGCAGACCTTTAGTGTAGCTGCACGGATGGTGCTGGTATTAATAATGCAGAAGTGCAAGGCAGGACAGCTCTTAGAAGGTGATGACTGCTGAAGTGCAGAAAACCTCATTAAAACAACCTAAAGGATGGCGGATTATTATAACAACTTTTTTCCTGCAGTGCCCTTCAACTATCATAATTGCACGGTATAAGGAGCAACTTGAAAAGATTCAGAAACGTGTAAGAAGTAAAATCTCTGGCCACAGTTACTGGCAGCCTAATTACGTGAATATATTGTGTACTCTGCATCCTGTTCTTTAGTTTTGAGAGCCTGCAGATTCGTGGATGATGAATAATGTGGTGTCTAACCAAAATATCATATCCAGCCTTAAATAATTGCTTTGGATTTTTTTGTTGATTCCAAGCAGGAGAATAGTTATGACTAACTTGCAGCTGTTAAAGGTAAACATTTTGTATTATTTTTGCATTTCAGATTTTACAGAACTGTGGATAGGAGTGGTCGTTGTTAAGGGTGTTTATGGGATTTTCAGTTGCTGTCTCTGAGGATGAGGTCCAATAACTCCACCTCCTCTGAGGGTACAGCTCAAAGGCCACTGGTGTGGGCTGCCGTTTGTGCTATGGATATTTCACAAATGCCAGTTTCCTGGGTTGCTTCAACAAACAACGAAAGCCACCACTTGGTTTGAGGCTTTGATTAGTGTTCGCTAATTCAGTTTAACAGGATCTGAACCACACTGGGCTGCAGTTCCTGTGCAATGTGCTGTACTCTGCAATGCACTGAGCTAATATTTAGAGATAAAGCTCCAAATCTGTCCTCTGCACTGGCGTATAATAGAGTATTCATAGTAAGTGGGTTTTATAAAATGTTTGATGGCTGGAAATTACTAGTCTAGAAGAGTACACAAGATTAAACGTTAAGTCGCTCAAACTGTGCAAGTTTACCTCAAAGACATTTTCACAGTGCCTTTGGAGAAGTCTTGCAACTTGTTCTCATTGAATAACCAATCCTGGCCTACGGTACAGTGTAACGATGCTTATACATCGCTCCACTGCCTCTGCAAAGCCACTCGAGCCAATTTTGTACAACACTTGTGTGGCAGCAGCATCAGGCGGCCCTTCAGCAGCACTCCAGCGCACGGCTCCCGGCTGGAGGCTTTCCGTCGCAGAAACATGGCAAGTGCTTCAGGTATTTTGCAAGTGGAGAAGCCAACTGAGCTCAGCCCCGTGGTCTCCAGCCAAGTGGGAGCAGAAGGTTAAGGGCCTACAATTAAGACTGAGAGATCTTCATCTTCGCTCAGAGGGTGAGAAAACGGCAGCTGCTCTGACAAGACTTGCTGTGCGCGGGGACCAAGGAGCACCGGGCACCTCGTGCACTGGGAGGAAAACCTCCGCAGGTTCAGGGCTTTGTGTTTCATAGGGAATTCACAGGTGAGAACCAGCTGTTCTCCACAAGCTGCTCCCCACGAGTGGGCTCCCACTCCGGCCGCTGCCGAGGGAGCAGCACAGGGGGGCACAGGGGGTACAGGGAGGCACAGGGCGGCCACGCCGAGGTGCACGGCAGGGCGCTGAGCCCCTTCCCTGCCACCTCCCCTCGCGGGCCTGCCCGGGCACAATGGCCCCGGCCCGCCCGGT